>CM055907.1:11767000-12367000 GCA_029582155.1 Panopea generosa | reverse complement strand
TTGTTATAGAATATGGCTAGGTATCATTTGTTGTAGAATATGGTTAATTATTTGTTATGGAATATGGCTTGGTTAATTTCTGTTGTAGAATATGGTTAGGTTATTCATTTGTTGTAGAATATGGTTAATTATTTGTTGTAGAATATGGCTTGGTTAATTATTTGTTATAGAATATGGTTAGGTTATTCATTTGTTGTAGAATATGGTTAATTATTTGTTGTAGAATATGGCTTGGTTAATTATTTGTTATAGAATATGGTTAGGTTATTCATTTGTTGTAGAATATGGTTAATTATTTGTTGTAGAATTTGGTTTAGTTAATTATTTGTTATAGAATATGGTTAGGTTATTCATTTGTTGTAGAATATGATTAATTATATATTGTAGAATATGGCTTAGTTAATTATTTGTTGTAGAATATGGCTTAGTTAATCATTTGTTGTAGAATATGGCTTGGTTAATTATATATTGTAGAATATGGCTTAGTTAGTTATTTGTTAAAGAATATGGTTAGGTTATGTATTTGTTGTAGAATATGGCTTGGTTATTCATTTGTTGTAGAATATGGCTTGGTTAATCATTTATTGTAGAATATGGCTTGGTTATTTATTTGTTGCAGAATATGGCTTGGTTAATTATTTGTTGTAGAATATGGCTTGGTTGTTCTTTTAAAAGTATATTAGTAATTACTTTTAGCACCTGTGTGGATTAATGTCTTGTAGGATAGTGGTTGATAAGTTGCTTTGAGCTTACTAATGGAGTAATTATCTTAAGCATATTAATTGATTAATAGCATATTTTTTCCTTTATTTTCTCTATGAATTTTTTTCTTACAGCACCAGTTTCAAACCCTGAGATTGTAAATCCAAGAACAAAGAAAGCACACCCTATCAATGCCATTAAGTATTTCGGACATATGGCTCAAAATTTTGTAAGTACATATCTTTGCACAGTAGATTAAAGTTTTACTATCAACTCTAAATAATGAAAAAGCTAACTTACCTGCTGCGTGTTATTAATTTTGCGACTATTTAAACTGTTAACCATTTATTATACAAATATAACATAGTGCAATATTGTTATAATCCTTGTATTCAAGTATGTTTACTGTTGCTAGTTTGGCTGGCCTAGTTAACTCAGAATGTATTGTGTCTGACTATCGATCCAGTGGTCATGAGGTCGAAACCCTGCCCAATCCAAGTCTCTGCGATGACTTATATATGACATTTCATCTCATTGTCATTCGTCTCGTGCTGCTGATTTAAATGGAACCAGTCCGCCTCGCATGCGGAAGGTCGTGGGTTCAATCCCCGGCCGGGTCATACCAAAGACTTTAAAAATGGTACTAGAAGCTTCCTCACTTGACGCTCAGCAATTAGTGGAGAGTTCTAGGTCTGGTCGGCCCAGTGTCAGTATAATGTGACTTGGTAGGGTATCATACCATGTGTCTGCGGCATGATACTCCAGTGTGACAGCGCTTAGAATACTGTCTCAAGTAGACACCGTCACGATATGACTGAAAAATTGTTTAAAGCGACGCTAAACACCATACAACATAAATCGAACCAATCCTAACCTCAGTTGTACCTGTGTAAGCAATCACCTTTATTGAGCAGCCATTTGTCTTAAGCAGTCACATTTGCTATTTCCCATTTTTAAGATTTCAGAACCTGTTCTAAAAGACCACTTTTGGTTTTTCCCTTGACTGGCTGCTTAAGAAAAGTTTAACTATACTTTGATTTTATGTTTCCATTGCAGATTTTAGATCAGTTTGGAAAGTTTAATGAGTTCGATAAAAATGGAGATGGTACGCTGGATTTGTCAGAGGTAAAATGATTTTAATACCCCCTTTTTGCCATGATGAAATGAAGTGATGTCAATGTACAATAGGCTGTGGTGGTCAGGGGCAGGTTTTATATAATTCTATGCATGATTTTTTATAGGGTTTAACACAATTTTCAACACAATTATGGTTTTATATGGTATATCCAATTTAATTGGTGGAGGAAGACCTCAGACTGAATCCCAGTAGAACCTAGGGATGGTTTTTCAGATCAGATTTAAAATTCTGTCCCTTGGGATAACTCAGCAGAGCCACTATCCCTCCATAAACATTTATGCCTCGGGACAGCATTTTCTATCCGCACCTCCAGCCCATGTAAGATTCCTACAATCCCACATGGATACACACGTTACATTCTTATATTTTTGTGATAATCTTCCCCGTCTGTTTCAAGGTAGTGGTTGTTGTCAAGGAGCTGGGGTTTCAATTCAACACTCACGAGTTACAGGAGGCCATGGAAGAGGTGGACCGTGACAACAATCACATCCTCGACTTTTACGAGTACTTACTTATAGTAGACAACATTTACAGGAGAAATGGTGAGTAGCAAGGTCAAAGGTCGAAACAGTAAAAGTTAAGTACATGTACATTGATGTTTAGTATAAGTACTTTACGAATGTGGAGCGCATGGTTCAGTGGAAGAGCATTAGCCTCATGGTGAGAGGATTGTGGGATCGATCCTCCGCCACGGCTATGTGTGGTGTTCTTGAGCAAGGCATTTGTTCCAAATATGCTTAGACTGGTTCTACCCAGGAAGACTTCAAGCATGATTTGTATAAGGTGTAAGACCTTGTTTCATAATCAAAGTAAAATAAACAGATAGATGTGTGAACATGCAGAGTGAAAGTTTCGTTACTATATCTTGAGCAATGACATATTTTATATCACCATTTTTGTACTTTTTGGTTATTTCTACTTGACTGAGCTTATCTTTCAAAATATGTAAGTGAAATTATGTAACATGGATGGAGGGTGATAGGTGGAAGTGCGGAAGTGCAGAGAGAAAAGTTTAAATTCATAATCTTGAATATTCTCAGAATTTATAATCTTCTCTTTACATTCCCTGTCCCTCAATAAACACAAAAAACTACTAGTTATTCAAGCAGTTGTTTTAATTAATGTGTTAGTTTATAACTATTCCTTAGTTTTAAATAACCTATACAACTAAATTCTTTCATTTTTAGCTCTAATGGCCAAAGGCCAGCAGGGCTTTTGTCGTGGTAAATTGTCCATCATCCGTCTGTTGTCCTTCCATTAATTTTTTTTCTTGTAGACACGATAGCACCTCCATTTTTCATTGAATCTTAACCAAACTTGCACAGCAGTTATATAACCACAAGGTCTCAAGTGAGTTTTTGAACCAGAGTGATTTGACCACAAATGCCACCACCACAAGGCTTATAAGCACATTTTAAGCAAAACATTAAAAAACATTTTTTCTAAAAGTTCAAAGCCTAGATCTTAGATATTTTACATGTATCATTGCATGGGGTCCCCAAAACGGTTTGTTGAAGTTGGGTTTCTAGGGTTAGATTTGGGGCTGCCACATGGGTCACTGTTTTACATAGAATTGTATAGGGATAATGTTGAAGACGCAATAGCACCCCCATTTTTCATTGAATCTTAACCACCACGGACCTTAGATATTTTGTCAATCCAGGGGTCATGAGTTTGAAACTCTGGCCAGTCATAGTCTCCATGGTTATTGTTATACGACATTGTATCTCACTGTCATTTTTCTCTCACTGTTGATTCAAGTGGCAAAGTTATCATTTACTTGCGGAGAATGGTGTGTTCTCGAGAACTTGTTAACCTTCCAGGATCTGAGGAAAGGGTGGTTAGGTTAACTGATCATCTGTTAGTCCTTGGTGACATAAAAATGATGCTAAATATTCAAACAAACAAACAAAATCGCCAGTAAATGGTGGATGATAAAAGATTTAAGAACCCAATTAACGCATTTCTCTTTGTACCACATATAACAGGGATATAAATTGTCTTTTATATTTCAGGAAAAGCTGAGCTATTTAAGGTAGGCCTGACTGAACTGAACAAGAAAAATGTATCGAAGTCTTGTGTGGTGCAGTGATAGAAATTGTTTAAACAACATGGTGCTCAGTGAATCTGTGATATGTGATAATAATTTGTGATAATAAATGACAGGAAATAATTTTGACAGATAATGCCAATATGTGTGAAAATAAAATATGTCAGAACATCTGATAGTATGTGCAAGTGAAAAGTGGCTGATGATCTGTGATATATGTATATATGTGTAATGAGATGGAATAAAATGTGATCATATGTGATAAATGGTTTCCTTAGATGATCTTTGATATGTGGTTACAAATTGCGAGATTATGTGATAAACAGTGTCAGTAGATAATTTTTGATATGTTGTAATACAGGACATGTGAAAATCTGTGATGATAGGTTGTAAAAGGTACCAGTAGATAATGTGTGACATGGGATTATATGCGGCAATAAACGACTGGAGACAAAATGTCATAAAGGTACCTGTAGATTATGTGTGATATCATATCACTGATATGTGATAGTATGTCATACAAATGACAGGAGAAAAGCTGTCATAAAAGGTGCCAGCAGATAATTTGTTATAATATGTCATAAAAGGTGCCAGCAGATAATTTGTGATAGGTCATAAAAGGTGCCAGCAGATAATTTTTGATAATATGTCATAAAAGGTGCCAGCAGATAATTTGTGATATGTCATAAAAGGTGCCAGCAGATAATTTTTGATAATATGTCATAAAAGGTGCCAGCAGATAATTTGTGATATGTCATAAATGGTGCCAGCAGATAATTTGTGATAATATGTCATAAAAAGTGCCAGCAGATGATCTGAGATGTTTGATAATATGTCATAAAAGGTGCCAGCAGATAATCTGAGATGTTTGATAATATGTCATAAAGGTGCCAGCAGATGATCTGAGATGTTTGATAATATGTCATAAAAGGTGCCAGCAGATGATCTGAGATGTTTGATAATATGTCATAAAAGGTGCCAGCAGATGATCTGAGATGTTTGATAATATGTCATAAAAGGTGCCAGCAGATGATCTGAGATGTTTGATAATATGTCATAAAAGGTGCCAGCAGATGATCTGAGATGTTTGATAATATGTCATAAAAGGTGCCAGCAGATGATCTGAGATGTTTGATAATATGTCATAAAAGGTGCCAGCAGATGATCTGAGATGTTTGATAATATGTCATAAAAGGTACCAGCAGATGATCTGAGATGTTTGATAATATGTAATTAAAGGTGCCAGCAGATGATTTGTGATATGATATGTCATAAAAGGTACCAGCAGATGATCTGTGATGTGATATGTCATAAAAGGTGCCAGCAGATGATCTGTTATCATCTCATAAAAGGTGCCAGCAGATGGTCTGTGATGTGTGATATGTCATAAAATGTGTCAGCAAATGATCTGTAATATGATATGTCATAAAAGGTACCAGCAGATGATCTGTGATGTGTGATATGTCATAAAATGTGTCAGCAGATGATCTGTAATATGATATGTCATAAAAGGTACCAGAAGATGATCTGTGATGTGTGGTATGTCATAAAAGGTGCCAGCAGATTATCTGTGATGTGTGATAATGTCATAAAATGTGCCCACAGATGACCTGTGATATGTCATAAAAGGTGCACGCGGATGATCTGTGAGGTGTTATAATATGTCATAAAAGGTACCAGCAGATGATCTGTAATATGATGTCAAAAAAGGTACCAGCAGATGATCTGTGATAATATGTCATAAAAGGTGCTAGCAGATGATCTGTGATAATGTCATAAAAGGTGCCAGCAGATGGTCTGTGATTTGTGATAATATGTCATAAATGGTGCAAGCAGATGATCTGTGATAATGTCATAAAAGGTGCCAGCAGATGGTCTGTGATGTGTGATAATATGTCATAAATGGTGCAAGCAGATGATCTGTGATAATGTCATAAAAGGTGCCAGCAGATGATCTGTTATATGATATGTCATAAAAAGTGCCAGCAGATGATGTGTGATGTGTGATAATATGTCATTAAAGGTGCTAGCAGGTGGTCTTACATATTTTATATGAGGTCATAAATGACAGATGAGCTGATAAAATATGATAAAATGTGCCAGTAGATTATCAGTGAAATGTGATTATATGCCACAACAAATCACAGGAGAAAATCTGTGATACTGTGATAAAAGATCCTAGTACATTATATGTGATACTATGTGAAAGTAAAATACACAAGATGATTTATGTAAATGCATGTAGATAATCAGCCATATAACAATGAATAAATGAATTGTGATTTAATGGCAAACCAACACAAAAAGTTTATATAAGATATCAACAGGAAAGAACATTCCAGGTTCACTCTTCGTCTACAAACAAATTAATGTACAGATTGAGGAAAAAAAATCAAAATAAATGTGTGTGATGAACTTTGAACTCAATATCTGCAGGACTGCAGAGTTTTGGCAAATTGTATCCAATTCTCAATTTGTTGATATCCTACGTCATGCATGAGCTGCAGTTGTCCTGTTCTTGCCATCACTCATGTAGCAACCTAGAAGTGCACAAGGTTGTATTTTAATCACAATTAGATAAAATAGGACAAAACACGTACCAATTTTGAGGATTCCTGCTCCTCTGCAGAGATGAACATGAGCCGATTCTCAGCGGAACCACTCAATTTCTGTGACATAAGCATCACTATCTTTTTAAAAATACCATATGATAAAATACAAGTGCTAAACAGTACTTCAAAACTTAACTTCCATTTGACTGGTTACTTTAATCAGTGTGCAGTTTTTCTGGAGCCAGTCTAAAATCATTATCACCTGGATGCTTTTGTTTGATTTAAGTATACTTGTATATTTAAATATGGAGCCTTGAAGAACAGTTTTTTAGTTATCCCTGGGGACAGAGTTTTCTATCAAAACTGAAAAACCATGAATAATTGTTTTCCTTGCGTACAAAACTGACTTTGAATAATTATTTTTAATTTATCATTATTGTTTGTTTTTTTACTATTATCACTTTTAAGATGTCATATCATATAACTTATGACATCATTTCACATCATAGATTGTGCCAATGCCATAGCTTGAGAATATTATATTGACCCTTAACAGATTTTAAGAATCGGATAGAAAAACCCATCACGGTTTTGACGGGAGCTCGGCAAAGCCTTGTTTCTCCTGAGCGATGGAAGTTTCTATCCAAACTGAAAAAGCCATGAACGATTCTTTTCCTTCCAAAGACATTGGATACTTATTTTAACTTAATTAATCATCATATTTTTTACGATTGCTTTAAAGACTAAATTAAATGATTTAAGCCATATATTTAATGTTACATCAGAGATGTCGCAACTTGAGAATTTTATCACGTCAATAGGGCGAGATTAGAAATATCCAACTCTGGTAAAAATGCAGAATATCCTTATGTGGTATGCAAGAAATCCTTCTCTGGTATGCAAAAAAGGTGTTCTCTATACAAACACAAAACAAGAGATGTTTCAAACTTCTCGCAAGCGCTGTTGTTGTTTTACGTTAATTATACTGTATGAAAAATTTACCCATATTCCAGGTGGATTCCAGGTTAAAATGACATGAAATCACATTTTTCTGCAAAGAGTCTGGGTGGACAAAGTCCTTGCGGATATTCTGTCTTGTCTGCATAGAATTTTAAAAGTCCGTCTGGAATTTTTTTCCACGTGGATAAAATGACCAGGTGGATTAATTTTGTAGAAATTCTGCCTGACGATGGTCACATGACCAGGACTAATTAAAATATTTCATCTAATATTACTAAAAATAGAAGCCTGTTTCAACCTAGTGGTATTCACCAGGGCATTTAGTCTGCCTGGAAAATCTTCTTTTTTTTTTGTCCACCTTGATATTTTCGTACAGGAACTACTACTTGGATCTGCTTCCTGTGCAAAATCAGTACCGAGTTGTTGTTTTTTAGAGGCATCTGCTTGAGCTGGAGATTAAACCCGCAACCTCTGGCCTGAGCAGCCAACACTATAATCAACACTACTGTCCCACTTGTGCTGATATATATATCAATAACATGCCACAATATTAATATACGACAGACATACAATACCATACCCCTACCAAGTGACATTATTAGGACACCAGGCTAACCAGTACTACCAAATTTTATTGAATTCAATACCCAATATTTACATTTCATATAGTTATAATGGCTCCATATCTCCATTCATCTCTGTCAACGTCTTTGGTTGTGCGACACACTACAATTTCAAAACTACTTGCACATCTGACAACATCAATACATACTGATTTTTAAATATTTTTTTCAAATCAACTGATCGATTGAATATTTATCATAATTTTTATGCTATTAAGGGCCAACAGACAATCAGTTAACCTATGTATATATTCTTTCCTGGGATCCCTGAAGGTTAACCAGGACTCAAGCACACCCATCTCTGCAAGTAACAGATGACTTTCCCACTTGAATCAGTCATAATAGACGAATATCAATCATCACAGAGACTGGCCAGGTGGGGATTCAAACTTGCAACCCCTGGATTGATGGTCAAACACATAAGCAACTGAGCTAATCAGGCCTGGCTCATTCAAATCAAACCTGCATTTATATTTCCATAGTGGCTCAAATAAGAAATTGTATTCTATTTCTATGTTGAGTTTTTTGCCCATATGTATATGTACATAAACAGAAATGTTTCCAAACTCATTTTAAAACAATGGTGTAAGTATGAAATATAATGCAGGTTTGTTTTGAATAACTGAGCTGAAATTACGACTATGTCTCAATTGTGTCGAATACATGAATAGTTTTGACATTGTAATAATTTTGCAAACCTGAGCTGCATTCAGCACTGTTAAACATGTAAATGCAAACAGTGACCTAGCGAATGAAAAGTAAGTGGAAATCTGACTATATTGCCCTTTGCCTGCATTTCTCATCAAGTCATGTGATTATAAACAAGCTAACAGCTCTTGAAGGTGTTTGCTCTGTTAGCAAATGTTTAAAGCAAACACGTCGTTCAGTTAACTTTTATTATCATACAATTGCAAACAAATTAAACGTTTAAGTAAACTGAACACAGCACAGCTATTCCCTGCAAAACAATAGATCAACATAAAGATTGTAAAAAGAAAACAAATCAATAAATGAATTTTAAAAACATTGGTAATGTATCCAGTGTTCCAGAAGTGCATTTCTCTATATGCAAAACAGTACAAAATTAATTGTTGTGTGAGACATTCAAGCACAATCTATTGAGTGGTCAATTCGTCAACATTTACAATATGCACAAGCTATGGTGGTCCAGTCACTTTTTTTTCAGTCTTGAACCACCTGTATTGGAAAATTAACCACAATAATGAACATGACAAAAAATAATAAAAACATAACACTTGGATAAACCACTGTAAATATTTTTTTGATAAAACAAATCCATTTACAGAAACATAAAGTAATAATAAAACTATTCCATCTACAGAAAAATAAAGTGATAAATCAATTTATTTGCGATGTCATCATGAAATTTAAACAGAAATCAAAAACAAATAATTTTTTAATTTCAAAGACAAAAACTCGCTTATACTAATTTTATAATGGTGTAAACTGGAAACGTAAAAGAGCAACTCTTATATAATCAAACCTGTATTACTGGTCACCTCTATTAAGCAGCCACTTGTCTTTACCCTTTACTCCATAGATACGCGTTTTCCCACACCAATCACAGAAGGCCTTTGAAAACAATGCAGGAAAAGTTCAGATTGCTCGTAACGAGCAATCTGAACACTTCCTGCACTGTTTTCCACTCTGTCAGTTAATATAAACATAATTCACCGAATAATTTAAAAGCCTTCTATATTAGAGGTGTCCAAAGGCTTCTATATTAGAGGTGTCCAAAGGCATATTTATTAGAGGTGTCCAAAGGCGTCTATATTAGAGGTGTCCAAAGGCGTCTATATGAAGTAAAGGGTTAAACAGACACATTTTCCGTTTACCATTTTTATAATTTTAATTTTAACTTATCTGTATTAAAGGCTCATAAAACTTCCGAAACGGTCGTTTTAAGTTTTAATTTAAGTCAGTTTTACTCTTACAGATGATAGAATGTATGTTTATTTGATCATTGAGAGACTTTGCAAACGAAAAAATAAATATAAAGCAATAATTAGTACATAATTTAGAATTGGTTTTGTTTATAATTCAATGTTCGTGTCTTTCCGATAAACACCTTCGGCAAAGAAAGGGAAGTTACGAAGCTTGATTGGAAAGTGTCGGTCTGTAACATATGATCAATTCACTTTAGAGAGAAACATGGGTATGGGGAACTGTAGGGGATGTGTCAAAAAAATAAAATAACCGCTTGCGGTTAGATAGTTTTTAAGAACATCCCCTTTATTCTCCTCAGTGTATTAATGAACTGGAACCCACAAGCTAATTTATTGCACGTAAGCAAGGAATCGTAAATATAAAACTAAAGTTACTTTTTTAGTAACTGTACTACCCTTGGTAGCCTCTCAATATTGACTGCGATAAAGTGATTTGCGATGCAATAGTGTGTGTGATAGTATCCCGCGTATATGCAAGGGAGGATCCTGAGCAAGAGATACTAGACCATACTAGTATTCCGTACTCATTGTTTTTCAGTGCGTTTAAATAATATAATGCATACTATGTTCGATAGTTTTATTGCAAACATCAATATATTTTTTTTTAAAAAAAGAAAACCCATTATAACAATACATAATATTAGTGGACCCATAACTCTAATCTTGTTAATGATCCCCTTATTCATTTGTGTACTTCCGAACACTGGCAAAGGTACAGTCAGAAAGCAACCAAGTCACATGTACATGTAAAATAAAACATGAAAAAAGCACTACAATTTAAAAACTAGAAATATGTCCATGAGACATGGATGCACCTGCTATATGCCAGTAAATATTCCCTCATGTTAATTGACCAATTTTGACCAATAGCAAACTGGACCGATATTGACCAACATTGTACTTGGTCCGCGTTTATAATTATACAGATACATACAAAATATTAATTAAATACTTGGACACTTTTAGAAATTATTGAGCAAAAACCACGATCATTCTTTTACCAAAAATTAACTCAAAAAGGGACTGTAACTCTTGTGAAAATTGATCAATACTGAACATGTATATATATTCACACAATTACACAAAAATATTATTTAAATACATAGACCCTTTCAGAAGTTATTGACTTGAAATCAGTTTGTCGCACAGATGGATGGACATTGCGTAACAAAAGGGTTAAAAAACAATGCAAAGAATTCGCCAATCTTTTAAGAAACACCAAGAATATTGGAAACTCTAACTTTACATGTCAAGAGTTGTACGACTAAAATTAAATTATGCTCTATACAAAGTCAGTTTGAGAGCAGCTTCTATTCAGGAATATATGGATTTCTGTTCATAAATTAAAGAAACAGACGTCAATCTTTATAAAATTTTAGGATACCATTTCTGAAAATTATATATCTACTAGATATAAATATGAAATTAAAATAAGGCGACTCTGTGGCTGAGTGTATATCATCAGCGGGTCTTACATGGTTGAGTGTATATCATCAGCGGGTGTTCCATGGCTGAGTGTTTATCATCAGCGGGTGCTCCGTGGCTGAGTGTTTATCATCAGTGGGTCTTACATGGTTGAGTGTATATCATCAGCGGGTCTTACATGGTTGAGTGTATATCATCAGCGGGTATTCCGTGGCTGAGTGTATATCATCAGTGGGTCTTACATGGTTGAGTGTATATCATCAGCGGGTCTTACATGGTTGAGTGTATATCATCAGCGGGTCTTACATGGCTGAGTGTTTATCATCAGCGGGTGCTTCGTGGCTGAGTGTTTATCATCAGCGGGTGCTCCGTGTTTATCATCAGCGGGTGCTTCGTGGCTGAGTGTTTATCATCAGCGGGTATTCCGTGGCTGAGTGTTTATCATCAGCGGGTGTTCCATGGCTGAGTGTTTATCATCAGCGGGTGCTTCGTGGCTGAGTGTTTATCATCAGCGGGTGTTCCATGGCTGAGTGTTTATCATCAGCGGGTGCTTCGTGGCTGAGTGTTTATCATCAGCGGGTGTTCCATGGCTGAGTGTTTATCATCAGCGGGTGTTCCATGGCTGAGTGTATATCATCAGCGGGTCTTACATGGTTGAGTGTATATCATCAGCGGGTCTTACATGGCTGAGTGTTTATCATCAGCGGGTGCTTCGTGGCTGAGTGTTTATCATCAGCGGGTGTTCCATGGCTGAGTGTTTATCATCAGCGGGTGCTCCGTGGCTGAGTGTTTATCATCAGCGGGTGCTTCGTGGCTGAGTGTTTATCATCAGCGGGTATTCCGTGGCTGAGTGTTTATCATCAGCGGGTGTTCCATGGCTGAGTGTTTATCATCAGCGGGTGCTTCGTGGCTGAGTGTTTATCATCAGCGGGTGTTCCATGGCTGAGTGTTTATCATCAGCGGGTGCTTCGTGGCTGAGTGTTTATCATCAGCGGGTGCTTCGTGGCTGAGTGTTTATCATCAGCGGGTGTTCCATGGCTGAGTGTTTATCATCAGCGGGTGTTCCATGGCTGAGTGTATATCATCAGCGGGTCTTACATGGTTGAGTGTATATCATCAGCGGGTCTTACATGGCTGAGTGTTTATCATCAGTGGGTGCTTCGTGGCTGAGTGTTTATCATCAGCGGGTGTTCCATGGTTGAGTGTTTATCATCAGCGGGTGTTCCATGGCTGAGTGTTTATCATCAGCGGGTGTTCCATGGCTGAGTGTTTATCATCAGCGGGTGTTCCATGGCTGAGTGTATATCATCAGCGGGTCTTACATGGTTGAGTGTATATCATCAGCGGGTCTTACATGGCTGAGTGTTTATCATCAGCGGGTCTTACATGGCTGAGTGTTTATCATCAGCGGGTGCTTCGTGGCTGAGTGTTTATCATCAGCGGGTGTTCCATGGCTGAGTGTTTATCATCAGCGGGTGCTCCGTGGCTGAGTGTTTATCATCAGCGGGTGCTTCGTGGCTGAGTGTTTATCATCAGCGGGTATTCCGTGGCTGAGTGTTTATCATCAGCGGGTGTTCCATGGCTGAGTGTTTATCATCAGCGGGTGCTTCGTGGCTGAGTGTTTATCATCAGCGGGTGTTCCATGGCTGAGTGTTTATCATCAGCGGGTGCTTCGTGGCTGAGTGTTTATCATCAGCGGGTGTTCCATGGCTGAGTGTTTATCATCAGCGGGTGTTCCATGGCTGAGTGTATATCATCAGCGGGTCTTACATGGTTGAGTGTATATCATCAGCGGGTCTTACATGGCTGAGTGTTTATCATCAGCGGGTGCTTCGTGGCTGAGTGTTTATCATCAGCGGGTGTTCCATGGTTGAGTGTTTATCATCAGCGGGTGTTCCATGGCTGAGTGTTTATCATCAGCGGGTGCTTCGTGGCTGAGTGTTTATCATCAGCGGGTATTCCGTGGCTGAGTGTTTATCATCAGCGGGTGTTCCATGGCTGAGTGTTTATCATCAGCGGGTGCTTCGTGGCTGAGTGTTTATCATCAGCGGGTGTTCCATGGCTGAGTGTTTATCATCAGCGGGTGTTCCATGGCTGAGTGTATATCATCAGCGGGTGCTTCGTGGCTGAGTGTTTATCATCAGCGGGTCTTACATGGTTGAGTGTTTATCATCAGCGGGTGTTCCATGGCTGAGTGTTTATCATCAGCGGGTGCTTCGTGGCTGAGTGTTTATCATCAGCGGGTGTTCCATGGCTGAGTGTTTATCATCAGCGGGTGCTTCGTGGCTGAGTGTTTATCATCAGCGGGTGCTTCGTGGCTGAGTGTTTATCATCAGCGGGTGTTCCATGGCTGAGTGTTTATCATCAGCGGGTGTTCCATGGCTGAGTGTTTATCATCAGCGGGTGTTCCATGGCTGAGTGTATATCATCAGCGGGTGCTTCGTGGCTGAGTGTATATCATCAGCGGGTCTTACATGGCTGAGTGTTTATCATCAGCGGGTGTTCCATGGCTGAGTGTTTATCATCAACGGGTGTTCCATGGCTGAGTGTTTATCATCAGCGGGTGCTTCGTGGCTGAGTGTTTATCATCAGCGAGTGTTCCATGGCTGAGTGTTTATCATCAGCGGGTGTTCCATGGCTGAGTGTATATCATCAGCGGGTGCTTCCATACTGGTATACAACATAAAATGTTTTGAACCCCTTTAAAAAAAAGAAAAGAAATTAAAATACCCCAGTATTTATGCAGACCATCAATTTCATTTCAATTTTTAAAAGGAATAGAACTCTAGAATTAAATGGTTGAATGTTCAGATTTAGACCAGTTTATACAAGTATTCAGTTGTTATGCCTGTGGCAGCCATCTTGGATTTTTGACTGGCTTGATATTTACTCCAAAACCAGCTAGATACAAGAAAATCTTGATGAAAAGCATCAAAATTGACCAGAATATATTGCACATGATTGTATGGCTGCAAAAAAAACTATATGCAATCTGGATAGGTTATGCCTGCTTTGTAAAACCATCTTCGCAAAAGCAACAGTTGAGGCATCACATGTACTTGATCAATACACAGATATCATCCTTCTGTTTTCAAACACAAATCATTTCTGGGTACCAGCAGAATTGTTCTGCAGTTTACAAACACAAATAATTCCTGAGTACCAGCAGGACCCTCCTTCAGTTTACAAACACAAATCGGTTCTTGATACCAGCAGGACTCCTACAGTTTACAAACACAAATCATTCCTGGGTACCAGCAGGACAATCCTGTAGTTTACAAATATAAATAATTCCTGGGTACCAGCAGGACCATCCTGCAATTTACAAACACAAATCATTCCTGGGTACAAGCAGGACCATCCTGCAATTTACAAACACAAATCATTCCTGGGTACCAGCAGGACTGTCCTGGAGTTTACAAACACAAATCATTCCATGGTACTAGCAGGACCTTTCTGCAGTTTACAAACACAAAACATTGCTGGGTACCAACAGTTACTGGAGTGTATAAAGTTTGTCCTTGATTTGTCTTATATCCCCAGGATACACCCTGCAGCATCCACCAATCCACGTGGCGCCCGCCTCTACCCACTTGGGTACCATGTCACACAGCTCACGGCATGTTTCCTTCCCATACCATCTGCAACAAAGAAGAATTATCTATGGAGTGCCATTTTACTATTGAACCATAATAAGTGATATCACTTATTCTTTTCAAATAGGTGATATCACTTATTTGAAAATGTGATATCATTTATTCAAATAGGGAATATCACTTAATATTTGAATATGAAAAAGTGATATCACTTGTTCCAGTAAGTGATATCACCTATTCAAATAAATGACATCACCTATTCGAAAAGAATAAGTGATATCGCTTGTTATGATTAAATAGTAAAATAGTACCTCATAATTATGTATATTTACATCCATTTATACAAAATAATTAAAAGATAAAATCAAAACATGTCGTATTGAATTTTACCACTTATGTTCAGCTTCCATTAATTATTTTGAAAACTGTATTCATATACGAATAATAAATATTTCTAGGTTCCAAACCACCTAATGAATATTATTTAACAAATATTTCACATTTTTTAGTTATATTACAAAATTCTGCAATTTCTTTTAAAATGTTTGCAAACTTATACCCCGTGCCTGGAGCCCATTGCTCCCCACTGTTGGGCTTCACGATAATTGGTTTTTGTATGTTGAGATGATGAATACTCTTCAGCAGTGGAGTTACATATTTTGAATCGGTACAATTCATCCCAACGGCAACAACATTCCTCGACTGGTACACATCTTGGATTGCTTCGCAAAACTTCTCTCCATGACAGGTTTCAGAGCTATTCTGTTGAGGGCATTAAACATTTATTTTATCAACAGTGTCAAGAAAGAAAAGAAATGGCCTATACATGGAAACCCACTCTTAGGCCATTATAAATTAATTGCTAGATTATCATCCAATTTTTTTCTTAAAAACAGGGAGGGCAGTAGGATTTTATTTTCATTTTCAGATTTTTTTTAATAATTTTTTTTTTTTTTTTTTTATTTATTTATTTTTATTATCTATTATTAATTTTTCCACATATGGAAGACTTCGAGCATGACTTGTATAAGTTGTAATATATAAGTAATAATAAGAGGTGTGGTGGTCTTATGGTAAGCATGCTTGTTTTTTTTTTCAAATGCACTCCCACAGTCCCTTCGTCGGGCAAGGTTCTGCGAAAGTACAATCAAACCTGTGTAAGTGGTCACCTCTATTAAGCAGTCACTTGTCTTAAGCAACCACATTTGCTATTTCCCATTTATATGCTTTCAAAGCAGATTAACCTGTATTAAGCAACTGCCTGTCTTAAAATGCCACTTTTACCCTTTCCCATAAATTGCTGCTAAACACAGGTTTAACTGTATGCAAATCCTTTCAAGGGGATTTAAAGCAGTTGGTCCCATGTAAAGTGAGAGTCATTCCCAGTGCATGTAAACGATCTCACTGAACTTCAATGTAAATCAGTGATTCAAATACCCATAAACCTGTGCACTTTGTGCCTGCACGTAATCCTCATATGAGGGTGTTGCAGTGTCAGTAGACAGATAACTTGTTTCACAATCAAAGTAAAGTAAGATTATTCAATTCTTTGATACAATTCCCAGGATTCATATAAAAATGCAAATTAAAGTAGAAACACTTGGTCTGGCCGTGAATTTGAAAGTATAACTGTAGATTTATACTTAAAATTTAATTTTGTTATTAATTTTGTTGTTATAAGTCCATTCATTTTTAAGTTCAGTATGAACCATTGAGTTGTAGTTGTGAATGAATAAATGGAAATAAAGAATCTTACATTTGTGCTCATTCAATTTACTAAAATCGTTGGCAAAAAATGAAATAATGCTCGGTAGAGCCTCTATATTTTTACCAACACATTTGATACACATTTAATAAATTCAATAATAAATGAACACTCAAGTAAGACTCTCTTGGCCCAGTAGTACAGCATCTGATCCAAGGTCTCTGTTTTAGTATATGTAAACTGGCAGATACAGAGGAGGAAATTAAAATCCTGTGTCTATATTTTTTACCTTACAAGAAAATGTCACCCATGCTTTAGCACTTGGAAAGTCTTTTTCTAAAAGTTCTACAATTGCGACTGCCTCTTTCTGAGCTGGAATGGTTTCTATGGCAAGGAAATCAGCATCTGCCTTCAGTAACTGTTCGATTCTTGGTTTGTGCCAATCTTGGAGTTCCTGAATTACACAAAATATTTTATAAATACATTCCTGAAATATACAAAATATTTTATAAATACATTCCTGAAATATATGAATTATTTTATAAATACATTCCTGAAATATACAAAATATTTTATAAATACATTCCAGAAATATACAAAATATTTAAAAAATACATTCCAGTAATATACAAAACATTTTATAAATACATTCCTGAAATATATAAAATATTATATAAGCACATTCTTGAAATATACAAAATATTTTATAAATACATTCCTGAAATACACAATATATTCTATAAATACATTCCTGAAATATACAAAATATTTTACAAACACACTGAATACTATATGCCCATCCTAAATACAGCCGAGCTGTTCCAATATACTGGTTTATTGTGGTTTGTTTCCAAGCAATATGCACATTATATGGGCAGGTCCATATCAGCTGTACTGCATAATTCAATATTCTTTAAATAAAGTCGACAAAACAGCATTATATCCATTCAAATGATCAATGGCAAGAGATCAACTAGCCTTATTTTATGGAAGTTCCGTTGTCTATTTATAAATCAGGTAGAGCATTAATTCTAGAACTCCGACTTCACATTTCAATATGTGTTTATGGATACTAAATTTGCTTTAATAGAACTCTGTTTGGCATTGTAACTTTAATTCTAATAAAAAGCAGCGTATTGTGTCAGACTGCATATCAACCTACTCGTATTGCAGTATGTATTGTATTGGAAGGGTCCTGGTATTACACAGCCTTAAATTAAAGATAAAATCTGTTTACTAAAACAGGATGTTATTACATTTGCAGACAGAAAGTACTAATGATTGATTGAATATTTAGCTTCATTTTTTATGACATCGACGGCTAACAGATGATCAGTTAATTTATTCATTCTTTCCTGGGACTCTGGAAGGTTAACCAGTACTTAAGCAAACACATCTCTGCAAGTAACTGATAGCTTTGCAGCTTCAATCAGCCATGAGAGATGAATGCCAATGAATGACAAGATGTATATATCAATTATCACAGAGATTGATAGTCAGACTCGCTACCAGCTGAACTAAATGGACCTGAGTGTCATAATATAAAAAATACAAGTAGACATAATGTAACTATATAACTATTAGTAGTATACCTGTTTTGTGAGACCATCAACATAGTTGCCTGTGTATTCAGACCCGTCATGCAGCACAGCTCCGTATGGACCTACTGACCCTGCCACTTGTCCTAATTTTGTACCTATCACAATACAACCAAACACATTTATTTTAAGACTTGACATCTTTTCTCAAGTTTCTTATGTATAACTGTAAACCTATTCCAATAGAGTGAACTTCTATTTATTTGTGTTTGGAATCAGAGCTGAAATTTTGAATCAATTAATCAGATAAGACGTTTCAGACAATCAATTAACTGTTAAAATTGTGATTGTTTTTCCGTACATGGTAACGCGAAATGGTCCCAGGTGTCTTAATCTCTCATTTTTATTCATCTTCCTCTTTGTCAGTCATGCTGTTAAGTTGGCCTAGAGGAGATCGACTCATTTTTCATCCAGCTATGTTCAATTTAGTTTATCGACATAAAAATCCATCATCAATGATTGTGCCAGTGGCTTTGGTAAAAATTTGGCAATTAATTGATTAATCAGAAAAATTAAATTTCTTTAAATTCTTTATAAGCAAAAATTTAATTGAAATTGAATTGTATTAACCAGAGACTAAAAAGAGTAAAAAATTGTGCTATCACAGTTTGTACTCTTTGTACTCATCAATAAATACAAACAGTGATATCACATCAAAGAGTACAAACTGTGATATCACATCAAAGAGTATAAACTGTGATATCACATCAAAAAGTACAAACTGTGATATCACATCAAAGAGTACAAACTGTGATATCACATCAAAGAGTACAAACTGTGATATCACATCAAAGAGTATAAACTGTGATATCACATCAAAGAGTACAAACTGTCTTATCACATCAAAGGGTACAAACTGTCATATCACATCAAAGAGTACAAACTGTCAATAATAAGGGGGAAAGAAGTAAACAGTGAGTAATATAAAATGCGACAGTGAAAACATTCACTATTGAAGATGACATTACATGAACTGAGCAAATATCGTACATGAGAATAAATATGTGTTTATACAGCACATGGATAAAAAGACATTCTACATTTGTATTCATACCCTGGCCACAGAAAGTGTATTGACAATCAATAATCGCTAGCGACAACTTATTGTAATCACATAATAGCGAGACATGACTAGCGGTCAATGCCATTGTTTGAAGCAAAATAATATCATAGGCCAGAGTATGAAAACAAATTGTTTGAAGTTCACATTTATCAAATTCTAATAAATAAATTGTCTATTAAGTACTATTATCATTACGTTTCTTATTTGCTAAGTAAATATGTTTTGCAGGTTTACATATTACACCAGCTTGTTTAGAGGATAACAGTAGTATGAATTTCTGTTTTGTCGGCCAATGAAAGTAAATATTTAGGAGAAAATCCATTCTAATATCTCTATAGAAAGAACAAATAATAACAAAATGATATTTGTCTTCCACTACATTCATCTGACAATATATACATTTTCTGTTTGATCTATCTATATTTCTATAACAACCCTCTTCAATGGCAAGTTTGTGAGTGGAACAATGTAATCTTGTGAGTGCAATTCAGTGATTATTATTTCTAACACATGACATATATTTTTCTACACCATAATCAGTTTTTATATCTCTATACATACTAAGTTTAGGAGTCTTTATATAACAAAAAAAATGTTTGCCATGCTCCTACCTACTCCCTCAAATTGCAGCTACTGGGTTCTACCCAAACCGTTTTATTGACTTTCAAAGCATTGTATTTTTTCATGACTTTTGTTTAAAATGAATAAGTAAAATCAAAATCTGGCAACAAAAAAATAGCTACCTACCTAACCACATAAAAAAATGGAGCACAGTAAACAGACATTTTTTTAAGGATGGCTTTATATAATTTCTTTTGCACTTCAATCATGTTTTACCAGGCCAATTAATCGCACTATAAATTAACAGACAATAAAACTGAAGTGTTTATACCTCTCTCCGCATGGACAGCAGTACATGCTTGTTTGGCTATCTCCACACTCTTTCTGATGAGACCCTCAGCTTGTTCCTTGTCTATACCCAGATGTTGTACAAAACCAGGAACCGACGCCTGATAACTCGCTGTCACTATTATTTCAGATCCTGCTGAAAGAAAACTATAGATTTCATTTAACCTGTTCAGACTTGCTCTGGTATAAATGTGGTTTTAGTCTCTGGTCAATACAAATAGATACAGGAATCTGTTTCACCAAGGACATATATATAGAGAAGGAAAAGAAATAAAAATTACAAAATTAAGACATTCCAAGTAAATTGTGTTTAAAATTTTTGAAGTACTTATGATCATAAAATGTGTATTAACTGCAACTTAAAATTCAAGATCATTTTGCATGTTTAAAACATTATAAAACATCTACGGTTACATACACCTAACGTTTTATGTAAAAAAAATCAGATGCCTGTGGAATTTGAATGATTAATTTGCCAAATTATTATTTCTTTGCATGCTATTTTTTCAACATTTAGTACAGAAATGCAAGTTTCCTATCCTTCTATATAAGTCCTTGGTATCACCAGCATTTTAATCAAATACTTAACAATGAAACCATATGAAGTGTAACTGGAACTAGTCTAAAATCATTATCACCTGGCTACTTTTCTGAGATTGAAAATTTTAAGTATTTAAGTATAATGTTAACAAGAGTCTGGGCATGTAACGTGTGTAAGAAAGGATGTTGAGTGTATATGGGGACTGAGAGTTTGTGAACATTTGTCAAGTGTGAAGGTGAATTGAATTGAATTGTGAGATTTGAGAGGTAATGATGAGAATGATGAAATAGGGTTTATGGATGAATACTTGCTAAAATGTGAATAAGATTATGAGGATTAAATGTGGAAGCAGCTTGAAACACAACTGGATATGTGTGAATATTGGTCAGCATGTGTGAATATTGGTCAGCATTTGTGAATATTGGTGAATATTGGTCAGCATGTGTGAATATTGGTCAGCGTGTGCGAATATTGGTCAGTGTGTGCAAATACTGGTCAGCATGTGTGAATATTGGTCAGCGTGTGTGAATATTGGTCAGCATTTGTGAATATTGGTCAGCGTGTGTGAATATTGGTCAGCATGTGTGAATATTGGTCAGCATTCGTGAATATTGGTTAATATTGGTCAGCGTATATCAATATTGGTCAGCATGTGTGAATATTGGTCAGTGTGTGCGAATATTGGTCAGTGTGTGTGAATATTGATCAGCATATGTGAATATTGGTCAACGTGTGCAAATATTGGTCAGCAAGAACAAGATAATGAGGAATAAATGGGGACAGGGATTGAGAAGACCGGCATCCAGACCAAAATGTACAAGAGCTCATGAAAAAGGGTTCAGTATCAGAAAACATGTAAGGCATATAGTAATGAGTCAATAAGGGGGAAAGAAGTAAACAGTGAGTAATATAAAATGAGAGTGAAAACATTCACTGCTGAAGATGACATTACATGACCTGAGCAATCATCTTACTAACATGAGAATAAATATGTGTTGTTATGTTGATTTACAACAAACTTCATAATAGTTTAGACTAAACTAATTTATTTTAGTTCAATTGTGAAGAAAGTTCAGAGCTTATAATTATGAAACGCTCTCAAGTCTGCTTCATGGGTAAAACTAGTACTGCTTCGAGCGTGATTTGTATATGTTTAATAACTTGTTTTACAATCAAAGTAAAATAAATAAGTTTAAACCAACCAGTATTGAATGTTTTTTTTAGGTGCATCGGGCACAAACTACAACCTCTAGCGCGAGTGGCTAACACTCTATCCATAATACTGCGGCCCCATTTCAAAATAGACATGTCATATTCTTTGTGTAATATATTCTTTTCTGAGTACTGGTACATGATGTATTCTCTACTTCATACAGTTTGTACTACACACTTATTTTTACAGGTTTCACTCTTAACTAAGAATACACTCACTACAATCTTCATCTAACTCACACTGCATTTATCATAGACCTGTACAGGTCCTCCATGGCCGAGCGGTCACTTACCTTTCACCCCTAGGGTTGTAGGTTAAAGTCCAATGGCAGATCTACTCTTTAAAAAAAAAAAAAGGTTGTATGCCACTCCCACCCCGTAAAATATATAATTGAAATTTTTCTACTGACAAACATGTATGCCTGCTCAGATTTTGAGTTGCGCCCCTTAAGTCTGCCCCCCTAAACTGAAATCCTGCATCCACCCCTGGAATCCCTCCCGCTTAAAAAAATTTATGTAAGAAAATTTCCCAGTTACTTGCAGAAGGGCTTCTACTCAGATTCATACTGAGGTCTCCCTCCACCAATAAAACAGGATATGCCACATATGAACTGAAATGCGTTGAAAATGGCGTTAAACCCCATTCAAATTTTTTTTATTATAGATACACATCATGATATGCAACATAAAACATATGCTATAATTATTTTTTAAAATTAAAATACTTTTTATGAGTGGTCAGTACAGCATCTGGATCCGTGTGAAGCAGCTTTGCTGACCAGAGCGGGTCATCCTGAAAATGAGAAGAATAAAAAATAAATGTGAAATGAAATTAATTAAATTTCAACAGCATGATACACATATTTATCTAATATTAATGACATTGAATATAAAGCGATCATGATATACATCATACCTTGTCTACAAATTTGAAAAGCGGACACCGAATAATAATGTAACCTCCGAGTGTAATTTGTCTAAGTTGTCAGAACTTATTTCACAATCAAAGTAAAAAAATAAGTTTGAACTAATGGACTTATATATACGGCCTATCAAAAAAGTATGTATGTTTCCGCTACTGTTTCCCACTGATTGTTTTTTAACCTCGACTTGAAAGTATGTTTTGAAGTCACCGGCAGTGCACATCAAAAAAATAGCCACTGACAGACAACTTACATATAATTGACATTAATTGTATAAGAATTACAAAAATGTATTTACCAATCTAAAACCTAACTTGTAGGAGAAAAACAAAGCTTACAGTAACTTATACCTACTCTACTTTTTTATTCTTACCCCCAACTACTGCATAAGTTTGTTGGAGGTCAGCAATAATTAATTCATAAGATAAAATTTGAATAATGTAGATTGATGAATATGCTTGAGCATAGATGTAAATATGAAGTTTTATCAAGGTTAACTTTGTAGTGGTGTAGCTGCCATAACGCCAGTACTTGCACTTTTTTTTTATTTTTTTATTTTTTTTTTATTATCATATTTCATTGAAATTCCCCCAGAATGCAGGAAATACATTCTTAAAATTATATATTTTATGCGGGTCATGCCCCAAGATCCTTCTAAAACTTAGTCATTATGCAGTCATTCAAGGGGCAGCTATACCACAGTGCACCCATGCTTAAGCAGCACAATTATAAAATTTAGACAATGCTTGCAAATTATTACTAGAAAAATGCTGATAGTTCAATCTTATATATTGAAATGATATTATCCTCTTGGTCTGAGGCTCTGTAATTAGTTATTGATAGAAAACTGGGGTAGTGTAGTGGATAGAGCGTTGGCCGCTCAATTCAGTAGTTGGGGGTTTGATACCCAGCTCAAACTGATGTCTCTTATTCAGAACTGGTTCTAATCTGAAAGCCAATTCAGAGGTTGGGGGTTTGATCCCCAGCTCAAACTGATGTCTCTTATTCAGTACTGGTTCTAATCTGAAAGCAGACTCCAGAGCAATTTATATAGCAGTCGTGGTGGTCTAGTGCTTGATCCAACACCCAGAGGTCCCTGGTTCGATTTCCGTTGGGGTTTCATCTGTTGTTTATTTCAAATGTACTCCCATAGTGTCAATTTTGGGCAAGGTACTGTGAAAGCATGCAATGCTTCAGAGGGGATTTCGAGGGGGTGTCGTACCCAGTGCACGTGAAAGATCTCACTGAATTACCGGTAATTGTTAATCAGTGATGCAAATGACCGTAAACTTCCCTCAGAAATTACGTTTCTTATAATAATCAGACAATAAACAATAGGAAAATGCGTTTTATTATATTGTTCGAATAAGCTGACGTTTAAAAAACATTTTAAGAAAAACAATGTTATATACCAAAAACACAAACTTACATTGATATTCTCATGTCCCAATCGTACAAGCTCCGTCGCACTCCCTCCATCCAGGACTAACACTTTTCTAATGTCCATCATATATTCTTTTGGCAAAGGGAGATTATTTTTGGGCATTTTTTTTATAGATTATTTCAACTTTTACTTATTTCCAAATTGTATTTGTTTATTTTGACACAAAGATATATTTCATGGAAAAATCATTTTAAAAATCCTTGATTATGGCTGAAATCGATTGCATACTACGATCTACAATTGATATTTTAATTGACTATCCGATAATTTAAGACGAATCGAATTTAGGACGAAATAAAAATCAACTCTTCATTTGGAGATAGTTTTGGTTTGGTTATCAGGAAGCGGAATAGAAAGATAATATTTTGGTAATATTTGTTGTTTTTGTATGTTTATGAGTATGATATGGTGATAATATCTACGAATATACGGCATTCAAGTGATGTTTGTAAATGTTTTAATTCTGTAGAACAATATGTTTGAAGAAAGAGGTTACAAAAACTATTATGTCACACCTGTTCACCCTTGAAACAGGTGGTGACTCCACCCAAAAACTTGCCTGACAAATAAGGTGTTGATGGACAGATTTTTATGATTTTGATATAAGACCTGCTATCCACTTTGTATTTCTACGCTAGACAAATTTTTAAAATGGAAAAACGATCCGCATACAGACACCTTCGCTGTATATTATTGTTCTCAATGAACTTTTTGATTTGTTCCTCCTTTATTTTGTGAAGGACTGGATTCTTGATATATTAAGTCCTGTTGGACTGATGAGCTCGGGTGGTAGCAGTTGTGCTTATTTACAGTTAATTTTTTTTTTAAATTATGTACATGGCATATCTGTCAGTTTGGCAGTTGCCAGAACCTGGGTAGCAAACAGCTACATTTGCTATAAATCCTTCCACTGTTGGCGCTGAGGTGGTTCAAGATGGTATATGGTTCCAGTGATTGATTTGTTTGTGGGAAGGTGTTAAGTCATAATTGGTTTATTGATGTCCTTTAACAAATGTTTTATTTATATTTTCAGACGGATGAATCTGACTTTTGTATATCACAGATGAAATACTAGAACTACAATGACAATGGGGGACAGTAACAAGGCGTTATATGCAAAAATGATCGTAGATGTGGTCCTCTCGCCATTGTTTGAGAGGGTTTGTAACTGTTATAGTTTTCATCTGGACTAGATCTCGGGTTGTATTTACCAACCATTCTTAATATCAGTCTTAGACTTGGACTCAAGAATGAATTTTGAAAAACACATTTAGAGAGTCATACCATTTTACTAGAACAAAAATTGCAAGCATGTAGGGATATGTAATATACATGTATAGTCAAATAAACTCTCACAATTATTCTATGTCATGTTAAACCAGATATCTAAGGCTGAAATTAAGATTTTCAAGCTCAAATCTAAGAATATTCTCAAGAATGGTTGGTGAATAAATAATTGTTTGATGATTTACCCCAAAAAAGAAAAGGTGGGGATGTCTTTATCAGATTCTCATATTTTCAAAACTGTGAGTTATATGTCCTACGTCTATATCCATTGCAGTTAATAAATTGAACAGGTCTTTTTTTTATAATTTATTTTAAAATCTTGCTCTAATACATGATACTATTTAAATTAGGTCATTTTGTCTTCCCCTCGAGACATATAGTTTTGTGCTTTCTGTCTGTCCATCCATCACAAAAACTTATCCAGAGAACTCCTGTATCTGTGGTCAGATTTGGCTTAAACTGACCAGGAAGGTTAGAGTGAAGTCTAGTTGCAAATATTTCTTTTGTGTTATGGTTTGATTATTATTGATTGAGTAACAGTCCTTTGTATTTTTGTTGGATTGATTTAATATTTAGCATACATTTATTTACCAATGAGGGCTAACAGAAGATCAGTTAACCAAACCATTTTCATCTGGGATACTGGAGCACACCCATCTCTGCTAGTAACTGACAATTTTCCCACTTGAATCAGTGTTGAGAGATCAATGAGACACAATGTGATATATCAGACATCATTGAGACTGTGGCCATGGAGGGATTCAAACTTTCGGCCCCTCAATTGATAGTCAAAAGCACTACGAACTGAGTTAACCGGGCCCATATGAATAATATTTTGGAATATATATCATTGATATTAATAACTCTATTTATCATTTCTTTATAATATTTTCAATTCTTTTTATCATTAAAATATCATATTCACACCTCTAATTATTATTGATGTATCATATTCACAACTCTAATTATCTTTGGTGTATGATATTCACAGCTCTAATTATCATTGATATATAATATTTTCAACTCTATTTTATCATTGATATATCATACATTTTTATTTCCACTGACTTTATTTCAATTGATTATGATACATGTCATATTTTCAAATTTATTTAGTTGGAGAAGAAGGACCTGGCAGCCTCACAGACACTGAGAGCTGCCTTCACAAAAGTTGACTCCGCCCTGCCAGGTTTCACTTATGACTTTGTGAAGGCTTTGTTACGTAAGGCAGATATTCAGGAAAAATTTGATATCAGTGAGACCGTCCTACGTCTGGGAGGATCTCCAGAGTCAGAAGGTAACTATGGAAACAAAACTCAACATTCTTACCTTTCATTTATATGTAGAGAGAAGCTAGTGTGTATTAAATCTTGTGCTGCATGTCACCTACATCCTTTAAATGTTAACACCTTGTTACACGGGAGTGATAATATCTCAGACAATGAAAATATTTTTGTATTCAACAATGTATTTTATATACTAAACATTTTATACTTTTTCAAAATTTAATGTTGGTAATGCTTATATCTGTCATGTGCAAAAACATTGTCAATTTTATGTATAATGATGAGAAACTGTAAAGTTTAAGTCAATAGAATATGCCTATGTCTAATGTTCAAGCTTATATAAAATTAGCCTAACGTTTTTGATAAACTATAGATCTTACTGAGTTTTAGTATTTACATTATGGTGGAGCCCCTCGTTTAATGTCAGCATAGTATGCCCCCCCCCCCCCCCCCCCCCCCCCCCCCCCCATTTCATATTCTTCTTTCTTCTTTTATAAAATGTTTGATTGCAGTCTTAATTGTCTTATGTAAATGGTTGGGAGGGTAAGTTTTGATGTTGAAAAGCTAGTAATATTCCTTTTATACAAAAAAGCAATAAAATATCTTTTAAAGTATTTAAGCTTGTAAGCATTAATTATACTTAATGCATGTTTTTAAGATAATTGTAAGGCACATGATCCTGTAATGTACAGTTAATGAACTTAATCACAGGTCAAAGTATTGTACCTAGAACCCCACTAACCCCCACCCCCCCCCCCAAAAAAAAAAAAAACACCAAAAAAAACATAAAAAAAACACTTATTTTTGTATTTATTGTTTTATATGACTTTATGTTCATTTATAAAACAAATGTAAAAAAATATATTTATAAACTTTTACATTTCCCCCACCCCAAATGAACAAATAATCATATAAAACACATAAATACAAAAAAAAAATTGGGGGGGTTGGTGGGGGTGTGTTTCCTAGGTACGATATTTGGACCTGTGAACTTAATATGTTTTAAATTATTGCTTCACAATATATATGTAAACTAGGTTTAAGATCCTGTATTTGTTTATATAATATGATGTACAGTCAAACCTGTGTTAGTGGTAACCTCTATTAAGCAACCACTTGTCATAAACAGCCACATTTTCTATTTACCATGTTTATAATTTAAGTAAAGATCAACCTGTATTAAGCAGGCACCTGCCTTAAGATGTCATTTCTGCTATTTCTCTTGAGTGGCTGCTTAAGATAGGTTTGACTGTAAATACCGGTACATGTAATATACAACACTTAGATACCTGCCATAAAATTATGGCTATCAGTACAGCATTATGAAAGACTTGTTTTCATCAAGCTTGTTTTGCGTATTACTTGTTATTCTTTGTGGATATGGCAACTTGTAAAAGTTATATTTTATACCAAATTAATGCATTAATTAAGACTTCTTTTTTGTATAAAAAAGGAAATTTCACTATTTTTGAAGCTATTGTGGATTTGTCCATATTTCATGAATATATAATTATACAGAGATTTTAATTTGTCGTGTGTAGATCTGAGAATCACCCGACCTGAACATACATTCCAAGAATTAAACCGTTGTGCGGTGTTTCTGAAAAAGATACTTAGCCGGATTCCAGAACAGATATATGACAGAAAACAGTTCTTAGAAACAATAAAGTAAGTAACAGTGCATAAATTACTCAAATTAAAACGTTACATAGACGTTTAATGCATTTAAATTGCTCTCCTTATTTAACTTTTTACTCCATAGATACGCATTTTCCCGCACCAATCACAGAAGGCCTTTGAAAACAATGCAGGAAGAGTTCAGATTGCTTGTAACAAGCAATCTGAACACTTCCTGCACTGTTTTCCACTCTGTCAGTTAATATAAACATAATTCACCAAATAATTCAAGAGCCTTCTATATTACGTGTCCAAAGGTGTCTATATTAGAGATGTCAAAAGGCGTCTATATGAAGTAAAGGGTTAAGATTGGTGTTAGACTGGGTCTAATTTGAATGAAAGTTTTGAGGTTCCATATTTGAATGTTAATGTTTTAGTCCAAACTTGTGACAGGACAACAATTCCACTTTCATATTTGTATTTATAGTGTTAGCGGTCACTTCTATTAAGCAGCCACTTGTCATAAGCAACCATATTTGCTTTTTCCCATTTCTGTGCTTTCAGAACAGATTAACCTGTATTAAGCAACAACCTGTCAGGAAAGTGTGAACTAATTGACATCTTTCCCCAACAGTTACAGTAACCCCATGTTGTGTTGTGAATTGACTGTCATGCATGTGCATGTAGTGGTCACTAATTAAAACATGTTATGACGGTGTATTCTAAATGTTAGGATTTTAATGAACCAGAAATTTGAAAGCAAATTTTTTACTGCCTCAATTTGATTTTGTAGTAATATTGAGTCCCCTGGAACATATCCTTGAACCAAAAACAATGAAATCAATTCCCAACGAAAATTATTGCTTTCGTGATAATTTCATATATTTATTTCCTGGTAAAGGATCCTCTGTCGTTGAGTGGTCTAAGGTCACTAACCTCCCACTGCTAAGATTATGTGAAAAGTTTACCAGAAGGACGATGGTTTTACACAGATTCATTCTTCCTCCACCAATAAAACTGGATTTGCCATATAAAACCTGAAATGTGTTCTAAATGGCATAAAAAACAGTAGAAAAATTTATATATCTATATTAATGAGTATCTACATGTATATAAAAACATTTTGTTATGCATATCATCCATTAATTCTAATTATTTCAGGGAAATTGCTAGCGCTATAAAGTTACTACTGGATGCTGTAAACAGAGTTATCAGTGAAGTCCCGTCTTCTGAAAATGGCAGCAAGCAGGTAAATTATTGTGGTATTTTTCATTTTTGTTAGTCTCAAACCAGGAGCTAGGTTTGCAAACTTTGCATATGGACAGAGGGCAATAAGGAAAACAAGCACATCATTTTATTACTTTTTCAGTTGGACAAAAATTGACTGTGGTTCCATGGCAACAAAATTGGTAGGGGACTTACGTTTTGATTGCAATACTCCAGTGTCTTGTTTTAATATTGAAGTTATAACACCATTTTCAACACATTACAGATTATATATATATATATGGCATCAAGTTTTATTGGTTGAGGAAGACCTCTGAATGAATAAAAATAGAAGCACCTGACAAATTTTCTAACATAGAGCTTTTAGATTGAGCTGAGCTCAAACCCATGACATTAGGAACAACCGATAAGTGATGTTGAGATGGCGCCTTAGACCACCTGGCCCTAGCCTGATTAAGTATGCATGGATGGACAGCTTTTTACTTATTTTGATATACGAATTGCTGTCACGAGAGAGTTAAAATAAAAGTTTTGAAAGTCTCCTTAGAGACGTGCAATATGTCGCACTAACTTGGTCCCAGATGTCTGATGTGGTATCTTTCGAATGGATGTTCAATAAACAAAAATATTTCTTCTACAACAGAAGATGCTAAAATCTGGGGCATATTTCCCTATATGCAATATTACACAGCTGTACATACAGTGTCACCAAAAATTAAAAATTATAGAAATCAAACATTTATTAAATTTAAAACTTAAAAAAAGTCTTATAATAAATGGTACATGTATCTCAGGATTTTTAAGTATTTAGGCTTCATGTATTTACATTTTAATCAATATTGACTATAACTTACATGTTACTTATTTGTTACACATTTTACTTTTTACATTATTCTGTTTTAAGTATAGAAAATGTGACAGTTGTTTTTTTTAATGGTGTTAAATACAAATTTCTACGCATAACAGGTTAAATATGGCCAGTTTTATCAGAATGAACCAGAGTAGAACCTTTTGCAAGTAAATAGGGAACTTTCTCAAATTTATACTTTTTAAACTGAACTGGGCTCAAATCCATGACCTCAGAGGTGAGAAATAAGTTGTTAAATGATGGCTCTTTGAACCATTTGGCCATGAAGGACCCATTTGAAAAAGTTACATTCAGTTTCTAGATGTGTGTAAATTTAACTATTATGGCATGTTCTATTTTAATGAAGCATAAAAGGTTTTTATTAGAGCTATATTATAGAAATTTCCTGTGTAATAAAGGGCAAAGACATCAAACCATATGCATCAAGGCATAGAAGAAGTAGAGTTCATCTATGGCTTAAACCCCCCTACTTTTACTGCCAGGGTAGTAAATATTTGTAAGAGGAGACCATCAAATTACAATCTATCTGCTGATGGTGATTTAACACAAAACCATGTGTACTGAGTTTATCTATGGCTTAAAGCCCCAACTTTCACTGCCAGGGTAGTAAATATTTGTAAGAGGAGACTGGCAAACTACAATGTTACACTAGGCTGTCTGCTGGTGGTGAATTAACACAGATCCATGTGTATAGAGTACATCTGTCTGGAATTTTAAGTTAAACTTTTTCTCAAATGGAATATAACAAACACTTTTTGAAAATCTTTTTTTCCCAATAAAATGTATTAACAATAATCTAGGAGTATGCAACATTATAACAAAAACAATGCATCAAATTGATGACAGGGAAATTTTGAAAAGGGTTCACTGATTTGAATCACGTATTGAATTATATAAAACCTGCCCCAGAGCCATCTTGCAGCTTTTATATGGCAGTTGGGGCTTTAAAGAAACGCCTTTAAACTGTTACATATTTTTGTTAATTTTACAGATACTTGAAGACAGGAAAAAAGAGTTTGTTAGGTATTCCAAGAAATTCAGCAACACCCTAAAGGACTTTTTCAGGGACACAAATCAGTAAGTTTCCATTAAAGAATCAATTTATTAATTTATTTTGAAGTGCAGGACCCAATTTGGAGCATTGTGTGTGCCACTGCATCGTTCCCGGAAAGTTTACAGGCATTAAAATTCTAAGAGATCGTTTACATGCACATTGTGTGGCACTGTGTACAGAACTTAAGCCTGTACCAGTACATCCCCCGCCAAAAGGTGGCATACTTTCACAGCACTCTGCCTAGATAAAGTACTATCTTAGCACATTTGGAAAACCAAAAAATGACCCTGACGGATATTAAACAGGTTGCCTTTGGATCTTTGACCACTAAACGCCGCAGTTCTATATGGGCCCTTTTTCTCTTTAACCTTCCAAACATTATTTGAGTCTAGCTTACCCCAGTCAAAAGATAAAGGTAAATTTTGTAGTCGCTCTGTTTCTGTCCATCAATTCTTTTTTATGCCTTGTAAACAAATAGCATTCTCATTTATCTGTGGGTCTTTATAGTCAAATCTGTTTAAGCGGTTACCTCCTTTGAGCAGCCACATGTTTTAAGCAGCCACATTTACTATTTCCCATTTCTATGGTCTCAGGGTAAATTAATCTGTATTAAGCAACAGCCTGTCTAAAGGCCACTTTTGCTTCTTCCCTTGACTGACTGCTTTAGACAGGTTTGGCTGTATACTGAATTTTCATTGCCTTAATTTAACTGGCACCGTCTGACAATTATTAACGTAGTAGCCCTTGAATTGTAATCTTTTTTATTCAAACTAATATATGCATGATGTGGTTGTGTGGCTGTGCACATGCCTTCTTGATGTAGTTGTCTGGCTGTGCACATGCCTTCATGATGTGGTTGTCTGGCTGTGCACATGCCTTCTTGATGTGGTTGTCTGGCTGTGCACATGCCTTCATGATGTGGTTGTCTGGCTTTGCACATGCCTTCATGATGTGGTTGTATGGCTGTGCATGTGCCTTCAGGATTTGGTTGTGTGGCTTTGCACGTGCCTTCATGATGTGGTTGTATGGCTGTGCACATGCCTTCATGATGTGGTTGCGTGGCTTTGCACTTAGCTTCATGATGTGGTTGTATGGCTGTGCATGTGCCTACATGATGTGGTTGCCTGGCTTTGCACGTACCTTCATGATGTGGTTGTATGGCTGTGCACATGCCTTCATGATGTGGTTGTCTGGCTGTGCACATGCCTTCTTGATGTGGTTGTCTGGCTGTGCACATGCCTTCATGATGTGGTTGTCTGGCTTTGCACATGCCTTCATGATGTGGTTGCTTGGCTTTGCACGTTCCTTCATGATGTGGTTGTATGGCTGTGCACATGCCTTCATGATGTGGTTGCTTGGCTTTGCATGTACCTTCATGATGTGGTTGTGTGACTGTGCACGTACCTTCATAATATGGTGTGACTTTGCATGTGCCTTCATGATGTGGTTGTGTGGCTTTGCATGTGCCTTCATGCTATGTTTGACATTTGAAAAATAAGGATTTATTTTACATAAATTTCATGTCACAGATAAAAGAATTATGACTGTCATTTTAAGCAGTAGATATAAAAAACCCTTGATTGTGAAAATATTAAAAACGTTGTTAGGGTTAAGTTTTTTTTTCATACCGGATATTCAAAGGCCTCTACCATTTTACACTGGGGCTGAAATAAAAATTCACATGCTTGCTAAAATTAGTTTAAGGTCAGCAGGAAAAATCAGGGTAACATTAACCACACTTAATTTATTGTTTGGCCTCATCTCATCTTATTACCCATAAAGGTTCTTCTATAATTGCAATGTGACTTCTATAGGCAAGAAATAGTTCAATTAGAAACCTCACCTGGAGAATGCTTTGGTGAGATGATGACATCTGGTGGTGGGTTTGGGATTAATTGAAAGGTGTTATTTAGAAACAGTAATGAAATTTCTCAATGTCCTCAAGAACGCTTCACTATGGAATCCGAGGATGATGCATAGAAGGTTAAGTCCAGACGACCTGTCCGCTAGTCAACCAGAGGCTTGCTTTCAAGGTTTTGAAAGTGAAAGTAGCTCTAAGTCTATTTTAACCAAATAAAAATCTATATTTAGCTGGAATTCCATGTGTGATTATCACATGTTTATAATTGTTAAGCCAAAAGTTCCATAATGGCTGCGCCCATGTTTTTTAAATACTTGCAAAAAAGAATCACAACTTTTAGGAATCTGGGACGATTCCCGACTTTTTATTTGTACACCAACACACGAAGATCACTATGGCCGAATCCATACCCACATTGAAGGTTGTCAATTTCTCTGTCAAAGTGAAGATAGCTTAGGTAGCTGCTCTGTTTTCTGACTGCCTATTTGTCTGATTGTGAGTTAATGTTTACAAAAGTATGGACAGCTCAAGGCAGAGCAAGACAATTATTTGTCAAGAAATTCTGAAATTAGAATATTTTGTAAAATGCTCTTTTTGGAAATGTGAAAGAATAAAGTACATTACTGAGAGCTTGTAATGTGGAAATTTGTTTTCTTTACCAGGACATTCAAGATTCTCCTTGTTCATGATAGTGATATTGTACATTTGTTGTATTTATGTCCCAGCCATTTGCAGAATTATGGGGTTCATATACATGTAGTGTTATTCCTGTCTGTCCGTTTCTTTGTTTGTTTGTCCATTTGTCCAACCTTCCAAAAATGGTTTCTGCTCAATAACTTTAGCACCCTTCATTGATTTATAGGACAGATGAATTTTCCAGATATTCTCTAATTTACTCCCACCTTAACAATCTTATCAGCTCCATCGTTAGTGACTTATAGATACATTAAAAGTAGTCTAGTCTATAATGCTAGTTTCATACTCAATTGTAAATATTTTGCTGCAGCAGTAGTGTAGTGGATAGAGTGTTGGCTGCAAATACCAGAAATTGCGGGTTTAATTTCCAGCTCCATCAAGTGACTCAAAAAAATAACACTCACTACTGGTTCTGCCCAGGAAGTGGACTCAAAAGCGGTTCCCATAAGCTTTGAGCTTTCTTTACAATCTAGCTAAAGTAAATTAGTGTAAACTCATAACTAAACTACATTATTTTAAATGAAAATTTCTTGGGGAAAACTAACCCTTTTTGGTGAGTTGCTATTGAAAGACCTCGATGCATTATGAAAATTATATTTTATAGCAAGGTCCATCACCATAACCCTCGGTTTTTTCAAAGGTAATGTATGGCACTTACAGACTAGAGCGCGATAGTAAATTACACACACAGGGTAGTTAACACTGCTCCATTCTGCAGCTTATGTTCACGAAAAATATGGCGAGTTTTTTTTAAATACTTTTATACATCATGGTTTTGCATGTAGGGATTTAAAGAATTATAATATATAGTTTTGTTCTTTCGTCAGTGGCGGATACAGCAGTTTGATATTGTTTTGTTTTTTTAATTTCTGTAATATTGCTATATTTGCGGTTTCAATTCCAGCTTGTTTTTTATACCACTGTTGATTCTTTTTTTAACTTGTGCATCATTGCTCTAATAAATATGTAATAATTGACCTGACGCGATCTGTCAATCACTGATCAATTTGTTTCAAGGGCTGCCATTTTCCTTATACAAGCTTATGGTATCTTAAGTAAATACTTCATTGTATTTCATTGTATTTACTTGGACAATCAATGCCACATTGCCAGTGGGTGGAACAATAGCCGCCATCGCGTCAGATCAGTTTCTTCTGATCTTACTCTGATATGGTAGGCAAAACCTTATTTTTATTTGTTGGTTTACAGATTTTTCTTGTTATATTTGACCAGTGGTTAAAAAAAAAGAATCATAAAAGTCAGCAAAAAAGGAAAAATAATATTGTCTTGATGAATTATAGAAATAAAATATGGTTATTTTCTAATTTTGCGATGTTTTGAGTCTTCATAGCAATGATTTTGTTGGGTACACATTTGGTTTTGATGTGGATACATATCTTTTACTCCTTCCTTTTGACTATGTCAGAATAAAAAAATATATAAAAATGAAAATTTTATTTTTTACAAATGGAAAAACAAAGAGATTTGGAATTATGTTAGCTGACAAATAAAGAACAAATCACCTTACACAAATTTTATACACTTTTGTATGAAGATCTGAACTCCTATATAAGGATATTTACGATGTTAGTGTTAAGTTAAAATATGCATGTGGTGAGAGGGCTTATTGGAATATGAATAAAACAGGCTTTTTAGATGTATTACTTTAAAAAAAATGGTAAGCTGTGAAATTCATCGCTTTTGGTGTAAGTACATATATGATACCCTTTTTCAACATTCCAGTATCCGCTACCAACATTGCTTATACTTGTATACAATTGTGATTTGTTACAGCTTCTTTTTGTCATTGCTTGGGCTCATGTTCTACCATCAATCCATTCATCAGTCCATCCATCCACATGCACTCATCAGTCCATCTATCCACATGCACTCATCAGTTCGTCAGTCCATCCATCCACATGCACTCATCAGTCCATCTATCCACATGCACTCATCAGTCTGTCAGTCCATCCATCAACATGCACTCACCAGTCCATCCATCAACATGCACTCATCAGTTTATCCATCCACATGCACTCATCAGTCTGTCAGTCCATCCATCAACATGCACTCACCAGTCCATCCATCCACATGCACTCATCAGTCCATCCATCCACATGCACTCATCAGTCCGTCAGTCCATCCATTCACATGCACTCATCAGTTCATCCATCTACATGCACTCATCAGTTTATTCATCCACATGCACGCATCAGTCCGTCAGTCCAACAATCCACATGCACTCATCAGTCCATCCATCCACATGCACTCATCAGTCCATCCATCCACATACACTCATCAGTCTGTCAGTCCATCCATCCACATGCACTCATCAGTCCATCCATCCACATGCACTCATCAGTCCATCCATCCACATGCACTCATCAGACTGTCAGTCCATCCATCCACATGCACTCATCAGTCAATCTATCCACATGCACTCATCAGTTTATCCATCCACATGCACTCATCAGACTGTCAGTCCATCCATCCACATGCACTCATCATTCTTTCCGTCCACATGCACTCATCAGACTGTCAGTCCATCCATCCACATGCACTCATCAGTCTTTCCATCCACATGCACTCATCAGTCCATCCATCAACATGCACTCATCAGTCCATACATCCACATGCACTCATTAGTCTGTCAGTCCATTCATCCACATGCACTCACCAGTCCATCCATCCACATGCACTCATCAGTCCATCCATCCACATGCACTCATCAGTCTTTCCAACCACATACACTCATCAGTCTGTCAGTCCATCCATCCACATGCACTCATCAGTCCATCCATCCACATGCACTCATCAGTCAATCAGTCCATCCATCCACATGCACTCATCAGTCCATCCATCCACATGCACTCATCAGTCCATCCAACCACATACACTCATTAGTCCATCAGTCCATCCATCCACATGCACTCATCAGTCCATCCATCCACATGCACTCATCAGTCCATCCATCCACATGCACTCATTAGTCCGTCAGTCCATTCATCCACATGCACTCATCAGTCCATCCATCCACATGCACTCATCAGTCCATCCATCCACATGCACTCATTAGTCCGTCAGTCCATCCATCCACATGCACTCATCTGTCCATCCATCAACATGCACTCATCAGTCCATCCATTCCTCACTTATTTTAAGCTTACTTATTTTACATCAATTGTGAAACAAGTTTTGATGGCTTACACAAATCATGCTTATTATATTTTTGTGTTGAACATGTATTTAACATATACAAACAATGCATCATGGTCAAGGGCACCACACATGGACGTGACTGTGGATCAAACCCCTGACCCTCCGGTGTTGGATTACACACACTACATAGCCTATCTCTGGTGTATATTAGACATGTATTAGTGAATACAATTCATTAATAAAACTAGTAGCCATGTATAAAATATAATGTGTTGAATATTTATATAATCAATCAACAACTTCTACCTGTACGATTGAGTGGTTTAGTTAACTGATCGTTTGTTAGCCCTCAATGGCATGAGAATAATGCTGAATACTCAGACATTCAGATTCATGTATAAGCATCTAAGGTCTTCCTCCATCTATAAAACTGGTTGTCGTGTATAACATGTGAGGTTTTGAGCATTTATATAACCAATGAACAATCTCTGCCTACAACAATGTTTAATTATCTGCACAATGATGAAATTCAATATTGAATTGTCACTGATTATTGTGTGCCTGGCATTTTAGGAAATGCAAGATTGTGGGTTTGATGCCTGAACATGCCCTGCCAAATACATGTACTATGAGAAGAATTCTGCTTAGCATCTTACTTTAAGATTGATTGATTGAATGAATTTTTAGCATCATTTTTATGCCATTCAGGGCTAGCAGATGATTTACTTTAAGAGAGAATTTTCATAGGCTAAAAATACATATCACTGATATTCAGTTTATTTTCAAAACCTATTTATTGATGACTTCACTTGATTCTGTAGGTTTTCAAAATACAATGTATTATTTATAACTCAGTGGCAATTAGTACACAGTAATGGCTACTTCTGATGTTAACATCCGCACATAGAGTACTACAGTACATTTATTTGGTGTTTCTTTGGCGCTATTTATTTACTACCAAAACTATGTTATAAACCTCCTGTTGATATTGTGACATATCAGTGTTGCATGTGTGAAACCAGTCTGGTTCTACTGATATTTCATGTAACATGTTAAGAACCAGTCTAGATCTGTGAAACCAGTCTAGTTCTACTGATATTTCATGTTATATGTTAAGGTGTAACCCCACCATTGATTTTTGTTCTTTATTCTATAGTAAATAACAAAAGTTTGAAGGCTTGTCATTCATAGAGGGTCCCAAATGAAAGAAGTGAAACCTACATTTTACTGTTTGTCAACCTCTGCACTATCAAAATATGATGAGAAAAGTAGGGGTCATGTGTCATATAAGAGATTTTTTTTCTGCTCAGTGTGTACACTGGTGACAAAGTGAAAGTAGACTTCCGAAATCATGAATTCATACCCCAATTTCCAAGCATCATTTTTTTTTTCTAAATTCACAATTCAAACATGACAATGCTATCAAAATGTTCAAAATACATCAATAATGCCATTCAAATAAAAAAATGAGCATTAAAAATAGGAAAATGCATTTTTAAAGAAGAAGAATTGAGGATTATTTACAACCGCCATTATGCGACTACCCCACGGAAGCACTTCCTTTTTGCAATGGTGGCACTATGCCTTAAAAACCAGTCTTGATGTATATTAAATTTTTGAAGATCCAGTCTATGCCCACTGATATTTTATATTTTATGTTTATAACCAGTCCAGGTTTATGTAATATATAATCTTCAACCCTTGATCATAAGCAATGCTTGCTTTTCTAAAAGACAAACGTCTTGACTAGTTTGACTGAGAATAAAAATTAGATATGTTTAGGGATAATCTGGTAACATTTTTAATTGGCAAACACACCATTGCAGAGGGTTTTTGTTTCAGCCAGTCAGATCTTACTTCCAGATTCAAACGTTTCTTCTGCACAACTTGTCAAGACATTTGTCTTTGGAAAAGAAAGTGTCACATATGATCAAGACTGAAAAGTCTATCCCAGAACTTGGTATCCCCTGAATTAGGTCTGTTATACACTAATGTAGAAGCATGGAATTCCCCCTCTGGTGCCTCTCACTTGGAATTTAAAAAAATATCTCCTGAAATAGGTTTGTTATACCCTAAGGCCATTATAAATTTATTGCTTTACTTTCATCCAAAATCTTTCTTAAAAAGGGGGAGGAGGGGAGGATTTTATTTTTTGTTCATTTATTTTTTTAAAAATTTTGATGTTTATTTTTAAAAAAAAAAAAATTTTCGTTTTTTTTTTTTTTTATGAAAGTTAAAAGGGTCGGTGCAGCGGGGCTGGTGGGCATGATAATCTAGCAATTAATTTATTATGGTCTAATATAAAAGCATGAAATTCCCTCTCTGGTGCCTAACTCCCATCATAGCACTTTGAATTTATTTTTGTAACCAAACATTTTATATGACACATGCTTCGATTTTGGTGATGAGGTTTTATTATTTGAAATTAACTTTTTTTTTTGTATTGTAAAATTTCATTTTATCTTTAAGACAGTTATGATGTATAGGACCATGATTGTGTTGATACTGGGTAATAGTTACAGAAATCAATGAGAGTTTTAAGATCTCATGACGGAGTGAAATCTAACACTGACGTTTTACTGATCTGTCACATTTTGAGATTTTTTTTATGATGTCCGCTCGCTCCGACAAAACCTGTAAATTACAAATACATGCATAGTTGATTTGTTAACATAACATTTTATGCGCCTGTCTTAAAGGGGGTCTGTCAGGAAAATCGATATAAATGTCTTAAAAAAATAAAATTGTTTTTAAAATGGTTAAAATACATCTCATTGTCATTAATAAATAAGACCACGGCGTGGTCTAGTGGTAGAGCGTCCGCCTCGCATGTGGAAGGTCGTGGGTTCAATCCCCGGCCGGGTCATACCAAAGACTTTAAAAATGGTACTAGAAGCTTCCTCGCTTGAGGTTCAGCATTTAAAGGAGAGTTCTAGGTCTGGTCGGCTCGGTATTAGTATCATGTGACTGGGTGGCGCTTAGAATACTGTCTCAAGTAGATACTGTCGCGATATGACTGAAAAATTGTTGAAAGTGACGCTTAACACCATACAACAACAACATTGTTCTATATAGAATAAGGTTTAGGATTTCCATGTTACAAAAAAATTCCATATAGAATCTTTTTTAAAAAAAAAATTCATAGGAGGAATGTATCTGCACATAAACATGCACAATAACTGTTAGGTTGACCAGCTTGTTTTTTTTTTAAAAGACAATACACTAACACCCTATTAAGATTTTTTAAAAAAAAGAAATGCTCATATATTTATATACTTCCATCTGTTAAAATCCTATACAAGTCACTTTTTTAACACCAATGATGTCTTATACGCTATGCCAGCTTTTGTTCTTCTCGTCTTCAGTAAGGAATCACAATCCCCATTATTCATTTTGAAAATATTTCAAACCAATTTACGTAGGACTTTTTTTAAGTGCAAGAATCATGTTGTCATGGCAAAAAAGAGAAGCAACTGTGTAGTGAAACCTCCATATTTTTCTGAAACTAAACTGTGGGTTTAAGTATGAATACATTGTAAATGAGTGGATATTACCGAAACTAATTTTAAATGTCATTTTCCCATTTCAGAAACAAGAATTGTGTTTAATTTTGAATAAATGAACCAATTTAAAAATATCATTTTCTAATTTCAGAAACCATTGTACTAGTATACATGTATTAAGAAAATATCACTATCCTTGAAACCAATACTGCTATATAAATGCCATTTTATAATTTCAGGTTCCTTTGTTTTATAATTCAATGAGATTAATTCTAAATGTCCTTTCTTTCAGTTTCAGAAATCAGATTGTAGGTTTCTTTATTTTATTATTCAATGAGATTAATTCGAAATATCCTTTTTTTTTTTCAATTTCAGAAACCAGAGTGTGTTTCTAAGTGCCAATTATCTGACCTACCAGACAAACTTGATCCTGCGTACAGTGAAACAAGAGTGTGGATAATGGGCCCCACCAACACAACATTCCTACATGATCTGTATGGGACAAGTTAACATCGTAGTTGGACACTCTGTGTACATACTTGTGATATATTCTGAGCATACTTTTGATTTGTTACATTCTTAACAATGAATAACCCAAATACTTTGAAAAAAATAATTCGCTGACTTCAATAAAAAAGAAACTACTTGGAGATAAATTTCTATCTTATGGTGAGTTTGAATCCCTGCCCAATCTCAGTCTCCATGACGATTGATATACAACATTGCATAATATTGTCATTCATCTCACACTGCTGATTCAAGTGAGAAAGTTATCCATTACTTGCGGTGTGTTCGAGTACTGGATCAAGGATCCCAGGAAAGAGCGGTTGTGTTAACTGATCGTCTGTTAGCCAAAGTAAAAAAAAAGTATTCAAGTCTGAAACGGATAGAACTCAAGCCCAAAATCAGATCTATTGACCAGGGCAGTGTTTTACTGCAGTAACTTACAATAAAAGTCAAAAAATCAATGTACGGCAATTTGACAATTTCTTTGTTGTACGCGTATATTGAAATTTTGATGAATGTATATAATGATTGAATTTACAGAAAATGTATCATTACCTGCACCATTTGAGTCAAATTTGAATATCTAAAAAAATATGAATAATAAGATTGTTTGTTTACCTTTACAGCGACTTTTATAATAAACCTTTTTTTTGTGAAACGCATCCCAGCTGGTTATGTAACAGAGTCTAGCTAAAATGTTTAACTCGTTCATGTTTGTTTACATATTATTTGGTACATTTATTAACATATATTTATAGCTTATCACTGAACATGTATCAGGATTTCTATCGCTTTCATATACTGTAAGCCATAGTAGTCTTTGTCTTGAGCAGCCATCCAAAGGAGGGAGCAAAAGTAGCCTTTTAAGACAGGTTGTTGCTTGCTACTGGTTAATTTGCTCTAAAAGCATAGAAATGGAAAATAGCAAATGTGGCTGCTTAAGACAAGTGACTGCTTAATAGAGGTGTCTTTTTGCACAGATTTTTCAGTATTTGTGAAAATTTGAATACTTGTTTACTTTAACATTCAGTTTACGGTAGTTTATACTATTTAATAAAGTACACACATATTCAATTTGAAGTCCACCCTAACCCTCACACACCTATTACAGGGTGAATAAATGGATCAACATTAGTGATTGAAAATATAAAAAAAGTATTCAGTTTATTCACTGTAAACTAAACAGTATTTAGACATGTAGATTAAATCTTTAAAAAATAAATAAAATGTTCTGTATGCAGATTTAAGCATACAATTTTTTTTTTATAAGTACAGTCAAACCTGTCTTAAGCAGCCAGCCAAGGAAAGGAGCAAAAATGACATTTTTAGACAGGTTGCTGCTTAATACAGGTTAATTTGCTCTAAAAGCATAAACATGGGGATGTAATAAAAATGGCATCTCAAGACAAGTGGCTGTTTAATAGAGATGGCCGCTATTACAGGTTTGACTGTGTGTGTTCATACAAAATTTAAATTTAATTGACTATATTGCCAGGAAGAAATAAATTTATATTATTTTATTTTTATGAAACTGTCATTTTAGCACTAGTTATATTCCATAACTTACTTTGAATTAATGTCATTAAGATTAGGCCAAAATAAAATATAGGGCTGTTTCAGGTTACCATTACTTCTCAGTAATAACATTTTGATCCCTACCTTCAACACCATTTTTTATTTGATTTACCACATTTGAATAGATTATATATAATAAAAATATAATATAATGTCTACTTTTCTACCATAATAATTTTAAGAACATGACATTTTTTTTTTTTGGTAAAATGCAAATTACTTTGTTACGTTCAAAAGTGAACCCAGTTCTACATATTATATAATTATATATAAAATAAAAATTAGATATAGTGCCCATCTACCATAATATAGCATCCTCCGTGGCCGAGTGGTCTCAAGTGCCACCTCAAGATCACTTACCTCTCACTGCAAAGGTTGTACGTTCGAGTCCGACTCGCTCTAAAAACTTTATGTGAGAAAGTTTCCAGTTTCTTGCGGAAGGACGCTGGTTCTACTCAGTCTAAGGTCTTTCTCCACCAGTAAAACTGGGTATGCCATATATAACTTGAGATGTGTTGAAAATGGCCTTGAACCCCATTAAAAATAAAAACAAACTACCATAATATGTTTGAGAACATCACCATGTTAAATCAGAAACATGCATTTTTTGAGGGGTGGGGGTGGCCTTAGGTAAAATGCAAATTACATGAAGTTTGACCATTACGCTGTTTTGTCAGTATGCACCTCTCAATATATATTTAATGTTGTTGATCATATTTTATTTTTTAGGGATTTAAATCCAGAATTTACACCTTGCATCAAATACATTTAAGCACACTGTATTTAAAAAGGTCAAGTGATTTTGTTTCTGATGTTATGCTCTCCATTTATTTGTGTTAGATTATATCTATTTGTGTTATTTATTTGATTTTGATTAAAAAATTCTCAATGTCAGTAACCCCAGTTGTGAAATTTTAGATTCAGGAATTTATATAATTTTATATCAAGTAAGAAAACTATAAAACTCTTTCAGTTTAGGTTCATGAATGTATTAATCGTGGGCTTGAACCAGTGACCTTGGTGTTGAAATGTAATTACTTGTAAGGTGCCTTATTTCTCTTGGCGGCAGATAATCCACAGACCGATTATACGTATACCTGTAGTTGTTGAGACAAGACGATGGAGCGAATATCGGAGATTAATTTACTTGGCCTAAATCTGGTGTAAACAACATTTAAGTTTTGAAGTATTTATAGGTATTGATAAATACATTGTATATAGCTTGTATGGGAAGAGTGAAATTGTATTTGTGTGATTGAAGATATATTTGTAAAATAGTGTATTGGTTTGTTTTTAATATCAATGCCATGAGCCAGGCCTGATTAGCTTAGTCGGTAAAGCGTCTGACCATCAATCTAGGGGTCGTGAGTTAGAATCTCCACCCAGCAACAGTCTCTGTGATGATTGATATACGAAATTGTGTCTCATCATTTGTGTCTCACTGCTGATTCCAGTGGGAAAGTTATCAGTAACTTGAGGAAATGTAGTGTGCTTGAGTACTGGTTAACCTTTCAGGATCCCAGGAGACAGTGGTTAGGTTAACTGATCATCTGTTAGCCATTGATGTCATAAAAATGACACTAAATATTCAATCAATCGATGCCATGATATTTTTGTGTCATTGGGGTTATACACTTTGAAACAGCAAACACGTTTACTGCCTAGTTCCCTAAATTTATTGTGTACTGCATGCTAATTTGAGGTTAAACCAGTGTCCAAGAAAATCTGTTAGCTGACGTGTAAGCAAACGTTTAACCAAACTGAATGTAGCCCAGGCCCCGGTTTCACAAAAATACTTAAGTTTCTTATTGTACTTAAACTCGATATTGTGCTCAATTTTATACTTAAATTGAGCACTTTATTTGAGTTTAAGTAAAATAGCAGACTTAAGTATTATCGAGAAACCGGGCCCAGTACTTTTGTAAGTACATCTGTACTCATGTCTGTAAATAGTTTAGTCTTGATCATCTGTGACTCATATATTGAAAGGTTCTACCTGGAACAAAAATATAACTTACCGTATTCTGCTTAAAATTTCAGATTAGTTGATTCAAACAATAAGACCACCTTGATGATTTCTATAGTATTGCAAATACCTTTAATAAGATAAAACAGTCTCCGTGATGATTGATATACGACATTGTGACTCATTATCATTCGTCTCTCACCACTGATTCAAGTGGGAAAGTTATCAGTAACTTGCGGAGATGAGGTGTGCTCGATTACTGGTTAATCCCAGGAAACAGTGGTTAGGTTAACTGATCGTCTGTTAGCCCTCGATGGCATAAAAATGACGCTAAATATTCAATAAATCAATTCAATTAATAAGATAACTGCAACGACTTTCATTAGAATTTTTATCCCCCTCCCCCACCCAAATTTTTTGGGTGGCATAATTATAGTAATCATAGTGTCCGTCTGATATTTCATGTCAGGCCTGTAACTATGAAATGCATAGATGGATTTTATTAATACTTGCTACAAATGATCAATGTGCCATGATGACATGTCATGCGTAAGATCCACACCCCTACCTCTGCCTATGGTCTGTAACTTTGTCACCTATGGATAAATTTCAAAAACATTTAGCTCAATTCATCAGCATGACATGACAAAGTGTCGCATGTAAGACCACACCCGTACCTCAAAGTTCAAGTTCATTGTTTTACAACACTTTGAACCTGTGTGTCGTAAAATATATCGTTATTTTCACAGACCATTTGAGGGGCAAGTGACACTTACCAGTGACATTTCTTGTTTTAATTTTTTTTTAAACAACTTGCAGAGGTGTATTTGTTTCAGCCCATCATATCTTATTTCTGGTTCAAACTTTTCATCTGCACAAAGTGCAGACATTTATTTTTTCAGAAAACTAAGCATGGCAGATGATCCAAGACTACACATTTTTTTTTCCAGGTATATCTGTGCTCTATTTTAAACTATTCTGACACAGCCAGATCAGCTTACGTGATGTAAACTGTAAATTTTTCATACTGTCTATTGATTGATTGATTGAATATTTAGCATCATTTTTATGCCATCTTGGACTTACAGATGATCAGTTAACCTAATCATCATTTCCTGGGATTCTGAAAGTTTACCCCTTCTCAAGCAGACCTCATCTCCACAAGTATTTGATTACTTTCTCACTTGAATCAATGATTTTTTGTCATGTTCACTATTGTGGTGAAATTATCAACCCCTGTGTGGTTCCAGGGAGCCATGATTGATGGCAAGAATAGGATCACTGTGGCTTATTCATGTCGTAAGAAGCGACAAATTGAGTAATAAGATAGAATTTGCTGAAACTCTGCGGTTCTACAGGTAACAAGGTTCTAGGTTCATTCTGCATATTCATTTGTTGATGTATTTTTTTTAATCTGTGTGTTAATTTGTTGTATTTGTACATGTAGAGTGACCCTGGAATCTTCCTTCCTGTTGGTGTCGAATAACCTATAATGTGTTATGCCGTAAAACCCTATTCATTCATTCGTTGAATAAATGATAAGAAACAAATGATAATGAGATGCAATGTCATATGTCAATCATCACTATGACTGGGCAAGGAATCGAACTCACGGCCCCTGGATTGATATATGCACTACCGACTGAGCTTATCAGACCCAGCCCTATTGTTCATCAAATTGTTTATTCTGCAAAACTGCAGAGTTTCAGAAAACTAAATTTGTCGCCTCTTACACCATGCACGAGTGTTTTACGCCATTTTCAACACATTTCAAGTTGCCGTATATATGGCATATACAGTTTTTATTGGTAAAGGAAGACCTCAGAATTAATCTGAATAGAACACCGTCCTTCCGCAAATAACTGGCAAACATTCTCACAAAGTGTTTGGAGAGTTAGACTCTAACCTATGGCCTTAGTGGTGAGAGGTAAGTGTTTTTGTCCTAATATTGCCATGCATTTGATACCCTGGAACCACACTGGGATTGATGGTTAAACACAATAACAGACATGACACCCATATAGAGGATTCCTGTCCTCCGGTAGCGATCGGCAGTGATCCTTTACTTACCAAGTACCATTCAGGGTTTTTTCAAGTACAAAGACAATAAATAACATGCAGATGAAATAATGAACAAAACTATTAACAAGTGAAAATGGAGAATGTACTTTATATCTGCAGAATTGCAGTTTCAGCAAATTCTATCCAATACTCAATTTTGCGCCTCTTTTGCAACATGCATGAGCTACAGTGATTCTATTCTTGCCATCACTCACTAGACATCCTAGCTGGAACCACACAGAATGAACATAAAAAAATCCCAATAAAATGGAGGGGACACCCATATGGAGCATCCATACTCGTCCGCAGAAGAGGTCATGTTCTTACCCAGAACTTATGGCTGTAAATGAGAAGAAAAACATTGACATACAAAATATTTCATTTTTTATTCAGACTTGGAGGTTACAATTAATTTATCACAAGATCACATGATTCTTTAACATAATGTGGCATACTACAATTCTAAAACTAGCGAGCCACATTTACACATTCACACTTCTCCTGATAAATAAGTACTGGGCTGAGGTCGGTTCGCTTAACATTTAATTTATTTGCAAACATTTGATAACAAATGTGAACTGGACAACATGTTCACTTTAAATATTTCCTTATAGAGTAAATACCTCCGAGATTTGTTTTGCTTGTGTGACTTAATGAGAAATGGGAGGACAGCACTGATGTAGTCTTAATTGCCATTTGCGTTTCCTTTGTTTGATCTCAATTTACAGTTATAAACAGAGTAAACATGTTTTACCATGCTGAGTATAGCCCGGTAGAATATGTTTCTACTCGAGAGGGGAATGGGCTATTTTGGAGCCAAAATAGCTGTTTTACTGCACAATTTAATTATAAGGAATTACTATAAAGTTGGCGCCCAACTTGAAATGTTCCTACACCCATATGTGGAATTAAGTATTGTGCTCGATAAATGATCTCCTATTAGTCCTGGGCCTAAATTCATCAATAATTTGATTCTGAGAATCAAACTCGGGCTCAAATCTTACATTTTTGTAAAACGCTGTAAAAATACAATTATGGTTAAGAAATGTGATTATGTAACATTTTCTGTTAAATATTCATTAAAACTGATTGTTTTTTTGCAAATAAATATACCAAATTGCTTCTTATATAGATGTTTATTTGAATAAGAAATTTTTGACAATATGAGTCCCGAGTCTGAATGAATGAATGAATGAATGAATGAATAGGGTTTTACGGCGTACCAACACATTATAGGTTATTCAAAGCCAACAGGAAGGAAGATTCCAGGTTCACTCTACATGTACAAAAACAACAAATTAACATACAGATTAAAAAAAATACTACAACAATGTATATGCAGAATGAACCTAGAACCTTGATACCTGCAGAGTTTCAGCAAATTCTATCGTATTACTCAAATTGTCGCTTCTTATGACATGCATAAGCCACAGTTATTCTATTCTTGCCATCACTCATGGCTCCCTGGAACCACACAGGGGTTGATAATTTAACCACAATAGTGAACATGACAAAAAATGATAAAATGAACATGACACCCATTCGGAGGTTTCCTACCCCTATGCAGAGATTTCCTACCCCTCTGCAGAGATCGACAGTGATTCTATTCTTAGCCGGAACCACACAGGCCGAGTCCCAGTCTGAATCTCAAACTCAAAATACTGATGAATTTTGGTTCTGAACATTTACCCACTCAGTCCAAATACTTGTAAATTATTCATTGAAATAAAGAATTTTATTTCACATGCAAAGCTACAGAATTTACACTTTTCTAGAGCAACCCCTTCTGCATTACAGGAGTCGTTCACTACATTGTACTTCCTCTCACTGACATCACTTATAACAATTAGAAACCACAGAGTGTTGTGGTATTTTATTTATTTTTTAATCATGATCAATAAAATACATAAGTATAAGCATTAAAGTGCGTATGACTAATAATGCAATAACCACTGGCCTTTACTTGAATGCTGATACATTTCTGATGGATAATGAATAATGTATATATTGCTTGCTACCATAAAATATTTAACTGTTCATTTTTCAATAAAGTCCCAAGACATCCTGTAATACAATCATTATTATTTAATGTTAAGCCATCGTAGCACAACCACAATATATAATGTAACATGGAATGATGGATTACAGCAACTATAAAATTTATAACCTATCTAGATAGCAATACATAATTAAATCCCTCTGAAGCTAACAAAAACATGCTCATGTGAAAAAAAACAACATTATATCTACTTAACCTTTTACTCCATAGATACACGTTTTCCTGACCAATCACAGAAGGCTTTTGAAAACAGTGCAAGAAGAGTTCAGATTGCTCGTAACGAGCTATCTGAACACTTCCTGCACTGTTTTCCACTCTGTCAGTTAATATAAACATAATTCACTAAATAATTCAAAAGCCTTCTATATTAGGTGTCCAAAGGTGTCTATATTAGAGGTGTCAAAAGGTGTATATATGAAGTAAAGGGTTAAAATAGAGAATTCCAAATATAATTTGAATTATTCTTGGACATCAACAAAACAGTCGGGAAACTAGTCTATCCCAGTCTCCGAAATCTCCCAAACCGGGACTTATACACCTATGAAAATTCAGGGAATTCTACGCCTGTCCCATAATTCTTAGTACTTCCATGCGTAACAACTGTGCATTTATTTAATTTTCGCTGAAGCAACTGACCAATAAACAAGCTCAAAATCTCACAAATATGCAATGAACCCAGGCGGTGAAACCTGAATTTGTCTTACAGTTTAGCCTGAACGTAGTTCAGTCACAAAGTAACATTTTAAATATTTCAATGGGTAACATGCCTCCATTTTGTGAATTTTCATTCTCCAGAACAGAGTATTTAAACATGACTGGTTAATAAAAAGTGTACTTCAAATGATTCACCATTAAAAATTGTAGACGGAGTGAATATACTGGGATTTGCGGCATACTAACTCATACAGATGTCAACAGAAAACATGCATGGTTTGGTGCCACTTTCAATAATTTTCGAGTTATATCGCGATGGTGTCTTCTTGGGACAGTATTTGAGCCCTGCCACTCCGGAGTATCATGCCGCAGACATATGGTATGAACTTGAAGCCCCACCTAGACACATTATACTGACACCAGGCTGGCCAGACCTACAACTTTCCTCTAAATACTAAGCACTGGGTATCGAACTCACGACCTTTTGTATGCAAGGCGGATGCTCTACCCTTAGACCCCTCTACCCCACCACTGCAGTTCAACAGAAAAGATTCCAGGTTCAATTTCCATATACAAAAACAGGTCGACACAAAAACGAAACATCAACAAATGAATATGCAGAATGAACCTAGAACCTCGAAGCATTCAGAGTTTCAGTAAATTCTATCCAATACTCCACATGGGTTAATAATTTTAACTATGAAATTGACAAAAATGATACTCGTGCGGCAGTACTTAAAATACTGTAAGGAGAAAGCTTGGCGATACATGTACAACTGAAAAATTATTGAAAGCAACATTGAACACCAAACAACAATCTGATATTAGAATTAAAATGACACCAGCATGACGAAAAAATAGTCAGTGTACAATCTACTCAAAAATGTTAGATCGTCGAAAAATCTTTATTTATTTACCGGTACATAGAAACTGGTCCAAGGACTGTTGTATCGGTACAAGGCCAAAGGCTGTTGGTCAGTACAACTGTCTGAGGGTCAATAAATAGGTCAATAAGAAATCCATAATTACTGACAACTTTATTGTATTGTTCTTATAGCTGAAAGTTGTCTTATCGGCCTAGTTTTTGTTTATATTGGCCGATTATTTTTTATCATATTGGCCCAGTTAATTTTACATGTATATTGGCCAAGTCAACTGCAGCATGGTCTAGTGGTAGTGCGTCCACCTCGCATGTGGAAGGTCGTGGGTTTGATCCCCGACCAGGTCATGCCAAAGACTGGTACTAAAAATGGTACTAGAAGCTTCCTCGCTTGACGTTCAGCATTTAGAGGAGTTCTAGGTCTGGTTGGCCAGGTATCAGTATAATGTGACTGGGTGGGGTATCATACCATGTGTCTGCGGCATGATACTCCAGTGTGACAGTGCTCAGAATACTGTCTCAAGTAGACATCGCTGCAATATGACTGAATCACTGCTGAAAGCGACGCTTAACACTATACAACAACTTAAACAACATATTGGCCAAGTCAGCATTATTTGATAAGACCAATAAAACACAGTTATTTAATAAATGTGAGATATTGCTTCATGTAATAGGAATAAACAATAAAACATAATATAAACATAATGAAAATATCACTATGATCTCTTAAACAAAGACAGTGGACTTTCTCATTTCTCGTCGCACACCAAAACCTCATTTTAACAACTTCATCCACACCATCAAGAGCTATATCAGCATAATGGAAGTAATTAATGTAATCTAAACTTATTTATTTTACTTCGACTGCGAAACACGTTATAACAACTTATACAAATCACACTTGAAGTCTTCCTGGGGTAGAACCAATACTAAGCATATGTGGAAAAAGTGTCTTGCTCAAGGACAACATTTATAGCCGTATTGGGGGGGGGGGGGGGGGGGGGGGGGGGGGGGGATTAAAACGAGGCTCCTCTTATCTGGGCTCAACACACTGCCACTGGACCATGTGCTCCGTTATTGAGGATTGAGTTTCATGAACATTTACTTAACTAAGTACATGAAGACTTCAGAATTTAATGTGTTAATATTTAAGCATGCATTTAAGTTTGTTTAACTTGAATTGGTATATTGTTCTGCATATTTTAGGTACATGTACACTCGAGAGATATGAAAATGCAATACAGGACTTCTGAGGGGACTTTCTTGGAATTAAAAAAATGACACCAATACAGGAGATACTCAATGTTTCAGTAACATTTCAAGTAACATCAACAGACAATAATTACTATAGGATATGGATATATACACTTGTTCTACATGTTGCATTTTCTTATCTCTTCCTGTTTTGTATTTCATATCTCTTCCATATTTCTTCCTGTCTTGCATTTTCACATCTCTTCCTATGTTGTGTTTTCATATTTGATTTAAACTTATACATGTATATTTAACCTCGAGATTATGAAACAAATTCTTACAACTGAAGACAAATCATGTTTGCAGGTCTTACTGGGTAGAATAAGTACTAAACACATGTGGATAAAGTGTCTTGCTCAAGGTTACCTCACATGGCCTTGGCATAGGATCAAACACAAAACCCTCTGATCCTTGGGCCAACACTTTACCATTGGACAATGTGCTCCATATCTCTTGAGTGTATCTCAATCCAGTATATTAGTGATGCTATAGCTCCAAAAAACAAAACAAAGTTACCCTTTTTAAATGATTAATGCATTTATTAAATAAACATGTGTTTTTTACCATCCATTAAATATAATCAATAATATAAACAAATCCAATTCATACAAACACATTTTCGTAAAGGTTGTGTCGACCCTCAAAGTCATCTCATCATTTCATGAGTCAAGAAACGAATAATACGAAATATAAAAGTTTGCTTCACATATGTTATTAAACAAACTGTGTTATTTCATAATTATGAACATGATTGGTTTAATATCCTAATGTTTACTTAATTTCCAAATGTTTAGTAAATATTGAAATATTTAGTTAATATCCATGCAAACATTTAGTATTCTAAACATTTAATAATATCCACATATTCAATTAATATTCAAACATTAAGCAATATCCAAACATTTAGTAATATTCAAACCATTTAGTAATATCCACATATTCAATTAACATCCAAACATTTTAGGCATGTCCAAGTTTTAAGTTGTATCCAAACATTTAGTAATATCCAAACACATTTAGTGATATCCAAACATTTAGTGATATCTTAACATTCAGTTATATCCAAACATTTAGTGATATCCAAACATTTATTAACATCCAAACACATTAAGTGATATCCAAACATTAAGAAATATCCAAACATTTAGTAATATCCAAACACATTTAGTGATAACCAAAACCTTTAGTAATATCCAAACATTAATGATATCCAAACATTGAGTAATATCCAAACATTTAGTGATATACAAACATTTAGTAAAATCCAAACATTAAGTTATATCCAAACCATTTAGTAACATCCAAACAATTTAGTAATATCCAAACACATTTAGTGATATCCAAACATTTAGTAGCATCCAAACACATTAAGTGATATCCAAACATTTAGTAATATCCAAAAATTAAGTAATATCCAAACCATTTAGCAATATCCAAACATTTAGTTATATCCAAACCATTTAGTAATATCCAAACATTTAATAATATACAAACACATTTAGTGATATCAAAACATTTAATAATATCCAAACACATTTAATGATATCCAAACATTTAATGATATCCAAATATTTAGTAATATCCAAACCATTAAATAATATCCAAACACATTTAGTGATAACCAAACATTTTGTTATATCCAAACCATTTAGTAATATGCAAACATTAAGTGATGTCCAAACATTTAGTTATATCAAAACACATTTAGTGATATCCAAACATTTAGTTATATACAAACATTTAGTAATACCCAAACACATTTAGTGATATCCAAACATTTAATAATATCCAAACACATTTAGTGATAACCAAACTTTTAGTAATATCCAAACACATTTAGTGATAACCAAACATTTAGTTATATCCAAACATTTAGTAATATCCAAACACATTTAGTGATAATCAAACATTTAGTTATATCCAAACCATTTAGTAATATGAAAACATTAAGTGATATCCAAACATTTACAATATATCCAAGTTTAAAAGTCATATCCAAACATTTAGGATATATTCTAGTTTTAAGTTATATCCAAACACATTTAGTAATATCAAGACACATTTAGTAATATCCAAACATTTAGGATATATCTTTAATAACACATTTAGTAATATTGAAACATTTAGTGATATCCAAATATTTAGTTACTAATTATATCTACATATTCAGTTAATATACAAACATTAAGTTACTAATCTAAACATTTAGGTTATATCCAAATATTAAGTAATATCCAAATAATAAACAAATAATTGATACATTTGTAAATGTTTAGTTAATATTCTATTGTTTGTTAAATATACAAATGTTTGATAACTATTCTGTTTGTTAAATATACAAATGTTTGATAACTATTCTGTTTGTTAAATATACAAATGTTTGGTAACTAATATACAAATGTTTGGTAAATATACAAATGTTTGGTAACTATTCTAATGTTTGGTAAATATACAAATGTTTGGTAAATATACAAATGTTTGGTAACTATTCTAATGTTTGGTACATATACAAATATTTGATAACTATTCTTTACACCAACTTATTAATAAATGTTTGGCTTACAACCTAAAAATGATCAAAACATGATCCTCACATAGTTCAAAAGTTTGAAGAATGGTTTAGCTTCAGTAGTACATCAGGTAGTATTTGATATTCTTATATGTCCTATTAGCAATGGGTGTTAGCAATAAATTGTTTTTTTAAAATAACCACATACAGTACTATAACCATCAATCACCCTAATTACTCGATGTAATATTACTACAGCTTATCAATCCAGGAGTCAGGAGTTCAAATCCCTGCCCGGCCACAGTCTCCATGACTGATTTACGACACTCCGTCACATTGTCCTTCATCTCTCACTGCAGATTCTTCTTGAACGGATTGAAATTAAAAAACAAATTGGGGTCCAAATCCGTTTTCTCAACAAAAAAAAATTGGTAACATTTTCAAAACAAATTTATAACCAAGTCCTGTTGCATGTAATCTCGGATAGGCTTTAAACATGACATAGCAAAAGAAAACGTTTATTTGGTTTATTAAACTTTTAATTCATTATACATTAACCATTAACAATGTGGCAAATAATAAACACAAAATAATGAATTGTGAAACTCGCTCTTTGTAAGTTGAAATATTTATGGATTATTAATACAATATCAACTCGATATCCATATCCTCTTCAGTATAAATATCAGATCTCTTTTTCTTGCATACCAGATAAAATTATCTTCATTTTTGCCAGGAATAGATATTTCTATCTCACCCAAGGGCCGAGAAAAAATTCTCGCGCTGTGACTGTAATCATCTTCAACACATATAAAAATATATGCCATGAATTATAGTCAAAAATGTCTTAAGCAAACAGTCAATGGAAAAAGAAAATATGGCCTTTTAAGACCGATTGCTACTTAATACAGGTTAATTTGCTCTGAAGGCACATAAATGAGAAATAACAAATATGACTGCTTAAGACAAGTGGCTGCATAATAGAGGTGACCACTTATAGAGGTTTCACTGTATATAGTCGACTCCTTAAAAGCAATTATGGTAAAATATACTGATGGATTAAATATAATAATTATTCAATATATTTGGTATGCGAGAAAAAGAATCATTCATGGCTTTTTCGGTTCGGATAGAAAATTCTGTCCCTTTGGAATAAATGTTTCGCGGGAACTTTGCTCAGATATCCCTCGGGACAGAATTTTCTATCCAAATTTCAAACCAAAGTAAGATTCTCATTGTCTCATGAGAGATGACTAACTGATCTGACTTTTTCACGAGAGAGGACATATAACTGTTTTTTTTTTTAAATTAGCAATAAACTTAGAACTATTGGCCTTTAATTTTTAAGCCAAGTTATCTTGAACAAAACACAAGTATAACAATATCATAAAAAACAAGATAATATGGAATCATTTTTTACTAAATGCTTTTTGAAACTAAAATTACATGACGCACTTTCTCATGTACAAAAGTCAGTAAATATTCAAAACACATTTTTTTATCGACCTAGCTAAGGCTGCCCAGTAGACAAAGTTTGAGAGCTTGATATGCGTGACACCATGAACATTAATGAAAGCAGGCATTATACGAAAACGGTGACATCAATGGAACATTATATCACACTGTAGAAATCCTGTACAATCTGGGCTGTATTTATGTTAGGTATCTAATAAAAGCAAAGGACAAACTGTTTGCTTGTATGTCAGTATATAAGCGCACAGTACACAATTTTTGTACACAGTTGTAGAATATTACGGTAGGTGATTCAACACATACCTAATACTCATAATGCACTATCTAAACTGTATAAAATCCATGCAGAGGTCTTTCTTGTCATCATTTGTATGGCACCCTAGAAACCACACTGGGCTAATTGTGAACAGTTATGAATACATCCAAATGAAAGAATTGTGTTTTTACAGTGAACTACCACATAAACTAAAAGTTGTATGACGCCATCAGGGATGAATATTCTTGCACACCAGATAAGGATATCTGCATTTTTACCAGGATTAGATATTTCTATCTCACCTTAGCGCTAAGATTAAATTCTCACCCCGTGATGTGGGATAGAAAATTCCGTCCGTTTGGATAACTGTTTTCCCGGGCACTCAGCAGATCCTCATTTCCACGGCAACGGTTATCCCTCGTGATGGACTTTTCTATCCGAACCTCAAATCCTTGTGACATTCTTATATTCCAGGCCAACTCTCTCAAATAACACACAGTTTAACCCTTTACTTCATATAGACGCCTTTGAACACCTCTAATATAGACGCCTTTGGACACCTAATATAGGAGGCGTTTGAATTATTTAGTGAATTATGTTTATATTAACTAACAGACTGAAAAACAGTGCAGGAAATGTTCAGATTGCTCGTTATGAGCACTCTGAACTCTTCCTGCACTGTTTTCAAAGGCCTTCTGTGATCGGTGTGGGAAAATGCGTATCTATGGAGTAAAGGGTTAAAATAAACAAAAAACTGATGTCCTGGAATTGTATAAGGGTTGCCTATGTAACCACAATAATGAAAAAGACAAAAATTTATAAAAATGGATCCATTTGGACAATTCCTGCTCCCATACAGAGATTGACAGCGGCCCTATTCTTGCCCGCACCTGCACAGTTTCAATTCATGTGTATTTCAATTTGTGCACACACTTCTCATGTCATGTAATCATATGATACAATGATTACTTAACATAACAGCAAACCATACTCCTAGGATTTTTTTTCGATACTCAGCATTAGTTTTGCGAAAATGAACTTCAGTACTGCTGTCATTAAAATTACAATTTCACAATGAACTTATTCAGATAAACGAATAAAATTTTTAGACAACTGCCAGAACATGTCTTTATTTCCTTCCAAATTTGGATAAAATCCTTTAATTAGTTGAGATATTGACCAAAATTCTAAGTGTCTCACAGTCTGGTTAACTATTTTGTTTAGTGTATCTTAATTGGGTGTAAGAGGAGAAATCAAGGAGGAAAATTTGATAATAATGAAATTTAAACATATAATAAATCGAATACCAGGCTGGTCATGCTTACCGGTACTCTCTGAAATGACAAGTTAAGAACACAAATACGAAAATAAGCTTTCTTGTATGTATTTTTTTTTTTTAATTTATGTATACCTGTTGTTGTTTTTTTAAACTGGGCCTAGGCTATTTTTAAAACTTTACGTACAGTTAATTTTCTAAAACTATTGTGTGTATTTGTTATTTTAAACTGTTTGTACAGTTGTTTTTTTTAACTGTGTTACAGTTTTTTTTTAACTGTGTGTACATTTTTTTGAAAACTTTAAGTCTTGCCTTGCTGCTCATGACATGTTAACCATTTACAAACAATGCAAACCAAGATCAGCCTGAAAGTAACCTGAGGTCTGATCTCGGTCTACATCCAAAAACAAAAATGGAATAATCTATAGTAACATGTACCAGAATAAAAATTAAACTACCAGTTATGAGAAACTAAGTTTTAAAGAAAAGATTTTGTTGCCAACATACGCATTTAAGGTAGACTAAAATTAGTTTGATATCTGCGTTTCATCTTTCGATATTCCACATGGAACCGATATTATCCCCAATCTTCCCAGCATCCAATACTGAAGAGTTACATACTTAAAAATCAAAAGACGAAAGTAAAAAAACAAGCTTAATTTTTGGTCATATTTAAAAAATAAAATGAATCCAATCTCTCATATCCCCAAATTTCACCACCACAGTATATTTCAGAGTATTTATGCATGAATGAATTCTAATTTCTAATATGAGTATCACTAACACAAATGATGATTGACAACAACTTAATAAATGTTGATAAATGGGACTAGATACTGCAACACAAATAATTATAATGCGTCTGATTTTCAATAAATGGTACAAAAGTTAATTTATTTGATCTCTTAAATCTGAAAGAAGATATGAATTATTTTATTTTTAATAAAACTCTTTTACATAAGATAGCAGCTCAGATATTGAATTTATTTCTGCTGATAGAAAATGAGATATTTTGCGTACAAACTGTCATGTTAATAAATTGTAAACGTGTGTGAGTAATTGGTCATATGGGTTCTTCTTTTTTTTACTTCAATTAATCTCCAAACTTTGCTACATAAAAAAAATACATATGAAATAGGAAAAAAACAACTTTCAAAACCTTTACCACTAAAATTAGTTTCGCAAAAATCAATTAAAAAAAAGCATAAATTAACATTTAGACAGAACCCAAAGCCAATAAAGACACCTGGCAAATATAGCCATCTCTCAGGTACAACATTTTTTATTTAAACTTACTCAAAGTTATGGTTTTATAATGATTCATTATCAATATATTGTTTTCCATGCTCATTTCTACATCTTATTTATTACATCAAGTAGATATGTTTTGAGATCTAATGTGACAATGCCTTGTTACAAATGACTTTGTATACTTATACATGCATTACATATTAAATGATATTTCTGTTGTTAACATGTACATTTATTGTTAATATGCGATAATTAGGTATGTAATATTGATTAATAAATTATAATGGATGGGTCGACATCCTGGCAAACTGGGACATCACTACGTATCACACCTGGACTCAACCTTTTACTCAACCCAAGCTCATATATCGCCAGCTTTCATTTACAATAAAATACTTTCTTCAATGATTTTTGACACGTAAATTAGTTCAAACTTATTTATTTTACTTTGATTGTGAAACAATTTTCTAGTATTACAACTTAGACAAATCACACTCAAAGTCTTTATGGGTAGAACCAGTGCTTAATAAAGCATCCTGCTTAAAGACACCACACATTGCCGTGGCAGAGGATCGAACCTAAGACTCTCCAATCCTTGGTTCAATGCTCTACCACTGGACCACGCACTTGACATGTAAATTAACTGGCAATATTATTGACAGTACATCACTTTTTTTTTCAAGCAACTGGTTTGATTACTTACGATCAATTATGTAAACAAATTATTATCAACAAATACCAGGTAGTGAGTAGGAAAGTGTACATTAAGGATTTGTTCAGCGGCTACATATTTACAATTTTATATTGGTTTTCATTTTTTTACGACTGTTCCAGACAGTTACAGCTAAAATGTGTTTTGGCATCAATCGACACAGAACAGAATCGTAAAAAAAACAACTTATTTGGACCTGAGCATCACAGCTCATCGTCATATACAAACATTTTTAATGTATGCAATGTGATGTATACAGCATATACGTAGTTCTAAATAAACAAATTGATACAATTAAGAATGGAGCATTACACAAGTTACTGTACATATGTTACTCTTCTGCGTTTGTTGGTAAAAAACGATGTTTGACCTTTGATAATTGGTAAAGTCAAAATTCAATTACGCTGTAAACCAATTCCGATAGAGCAAATTAGCATTGCTAAGACAGGAAAGGGTTAAGCAATAACTTTATATGAACTAAATAAAAAATAAGGTTCAATATAAATCTCTGACCTTTAAAAATGTACATGTACACCAAAAATTTGCATTAAAAGTGCTTGAACAAAAAACATCATTAGTTGACCTATTTAAATGTCATTTAAAGCTTTTCAAAAATAAAGTCATTTTTATTTACCACCTACAAAACTGTTCAACTGATATGTAATTCACATTTTAATTAAAAAAATTGTGTTTACAAAATTCCAAACACCATCAACCATGGACACACAGAAATCAAAAATAAATTCACAAATTACAAACATAAAATCAGAGGTTCTGATACTAATATTTGCAGCTGATGTTTAAAAAAATCTGTTAAATAAAAGAGTTATTATTTAATTCCTGAAAAATAAGGGGATCCCAAAACATAGGTTAAATACGGTAATCTCCAGTTTTCTCATCTCGTTATAAGCATGAACATGTATGGATAAATATTGGTTGGGACAAGTTGTTTTAGCAAAGGAATAGTAGTTTGCGAGTATTCTTCTGCCAAAACAACGAGTCCCAACTAATATTTATCCATGCACATTCAGCAACCATTTTATGGTATTCTTTCATATTGTTTAGGGCTGTTAACAGTAATTGAATGTTTTTTTCTCTCTATAAATTGTTCATATAAATATAAATTTGGTTACACTCACATTCATAACTATCATACTAACATGACGTCATGGGAGGTAGTACGTCATTTCACAATTTTGACGTCACATCTGGTATAGAAATAACTTTCATTAATGTCAGAATTATTCCAATCAATGAGATGTAGTGCCTAATAGTATTATATCCTTGATAAAAAACAACAACATTGGGTTGAAAGATAGAATGTTACCAAATTAATATGTTTAATTCTATTGCGTGTTTTTTTAAAAGTTAGTGAAAGTAGTTCTTACTGCACATGCTAAAGTTCTTGTGCAATATCATAAAATACTGTACATTTCTCCTCTATAGAAAACTATAGGGACAATATGAAAGTATACAATAATATAAGGTTATTTGACAGAGTTTTGAACTGTACAATATAAAATTTATTGGATCAAATAAACTTCTACATATTGTACAATCACATGGTAACATCTGGGGTAGCAGACCGGCCACACACATACAGATATAGAACAATAATAGCTATTGGGTAAACATGCATCACGTTTATTCAAATATTACTTCCATCTAACAGTCACTTAGTTACATATAATAAATAAAACAAAACTCTTTTTTTTTTTTTTCTTTCCTATAAAAAAAAAAAAAAAGAATCTCATTTATTTTCCAAGCAGTAAGACGTTTTTACCCATGCATCGTGCAACAAAATGAAAACATATCAAAAGCACTTAAAGTCCTATTATTTGCAGCCAGCCAACGTCACGCTCTGTAAACAGTTCAATGGCACATTTTGTGAATACTGAACTGTCTTCACATAAAGTACAAATTACATAGTTTTATCCTTCTTGCCCTGTAGAGTTGATTATCACATAAATTACACATAGCAAGTATGGTAACAGGTAATTACACATTGAAAGTATGGTAACAAGTAATTACACATAGCAAGTATGGTAACATGTAGTTACACATAGCAAGTATGGTAACAGGTAATTACACATTGAAAGTATGGTAACAAGTAATTACACATAGCAAGTATGGTAACAAGTATACATTATACAGACTCATTTAGCTATTATGTCTACTGCTCAGAGCATTTTCAGCAAAAGTTTGTTTTTAAATTTATTCATTACATCGGTTGTGAAATAAGATTATACAACTTAGACAAATCAAGCTAGAAGTCTGCCTGGGTAGTACCATTATTAAGGATATGCGGATAAAGTGTCTTGCTCAAGGAAACAACATAGCAGTGGCAGAGAATTGAACTCATGACCCCCTGATCTGGTGCTTTACCGCTGGATCATACGCTCCACAAGTTAAAGTTTAGGAACAAAAATTTGCGAGCTGAAACAAAGAGTATGTTTCAATTGCACAGCTTTTAAATGGTAAATAAAAAAAGTTATTTTTCAGTCTGTGAAATGCTTTTCGAAATTTCACAAAAAGAAGAATTTGTTGTGATATCACCTGTGTTAAAAAAAGACTTTTATTGGATTTAACTGATGGATGTATTTTTGAAAACTTTTTTTTAAAAAATCACCTTAGGGTGTCACAGGACTGTCTTTAAAATAACAACGGGCTCACCCACCAGCTATTGTTAATTTTTTATGAGCAAATACGTTCCTGCTATAGAAAACAAAATTCAACAGTGTAGTGAGACCAGAATCGAGTCAGCTAGGAGATCATATTTAAGTTTTTTTCAAGCTATTTGGGCCCATTTGTTATGGCTGTTACAGCTGTTATGGCTGTTATATGAGGGGGTTAAGACGATTATATACAGTCAAATCTGTCTTCAGCAGCCAGTCAAAGGAAGAAGCAAAAGTGGCCTTTTAAGACAAGTTAATGTTCAAAACAGGTAAATTTGCTCTGAAAGCATATAAATGGTAAATAACATATATGGCTGCTGAAGACAGGCGACCACTTATAGTTTTGACGGTACATGTAATCTGACAAGTGGATAAACCTGTTATAAGGGATCAAAATTATAACTCGCTTTTTTTTTATAGGCTTTACACTATTTTCTATTGCTTAACTATGAACAAATACTGTTTGCATTTGTCATGAATGCATCTTTGGTTACACATAACACACATATACGTATCTTCTTTATATTTTTTATGTTGAATAAACTCTAAACGAACCAATTAATCATATTATACATATAAAGCTTCAAACTGCAACAAAACTGAAAATTTTGCGATATTTTTCGTCACAGTTTAGGGCATCCTAAATAGAAAGTACACAGTAATATATTGCACATGAATATTCAGGAATGTAAATAGGTCAGACATCAAGACTTTCAATTTTGATTTTCAAAATATTGTGTCCAATTCTAAGATTTTGTCCATCTAAGTGTGTGTTTTTTTCTTTCTAAAATATAACATACTTGTAAGAATATTCAAATGACAGAAATTTCAATTATATTGAAAAACTTCACTTGCATTTAGCAAGTACTGAATTTAAAAACTTTACTTGCATTATGCACATACTGAATTTACCCCCTCCCCCCCCCCTCCCCCCCAACCCACCACCCATCCGATGAATAGTCCCCAATGTTCTCAACCAACAACGACTTGTAAAAGCTGTTGCCGTATATGTATAATAAATGTAGAATAAATAATAAAGTTTATATCAATGTTATTCACGTTTTGAGGTATAGAACTATTTGTAAATATAAAACATAAATCCTGCTCATAAATGATCCCTTACCAAACCTCAGCTTTGATATACAATACACTAGCAGCAAACCAAAAAAAACATACCGTATATTCCCTAATAAACGCCCCCGGGGGCGTTACATTTTACAAGGTGGGGGCGTTTATAATAGATAAAAAAAGCAAATTTAACCCATTGTTTTTTTTCTCATTTTTATAAATAGATAACTTCCAATTCTCACGCTTTTTTCGAAACATGTTAAAAACAATTATACGGTATGCTAGAGCCCGCTTTACATCAATTACGGTATCGTGTTGATATTTCTTGCTCTCAACATTTTGCAGATCGCAGTTTTGACACCTTTGATGTTTGCCAACCACTATTACGTCATAAATATTTCCTGCTGATCATGTCTGCGTGACCTTTCACAGTTAGCACGTTTTAACCATGGATAGAGTACAGAAATGCTGATGAAGTGAAAAGTGACGATGACGAGAAGGATTATGACAGTCCTGGACATTGATTCTTATACTTTGACAACAGTGTACAGAACTAAAATTTATGTTTAGTATTCAGTTTGTATTACGATTTTAATGTGAGTTTATCTGGATTAAAGGAAATTTCATTTAGAAAGGCACATTTTATTTTTTAATTATCCAGAAAAAGGGGGGAGGGGCGTTTATTAGAGTGGGGGCGTTTATTAGGGAATATACGGTATCCTCTAATTTATTTATATTAAATATTACACAACTTCTTTATTCACATTCCATGATATCTAGCATTATGCAAACTACTATAATTTACTTCACAAAATTTCTGCTATATCTTCAGTGATATGGTCAATTGACGGGTTAAAGCTAAAATGATTCATTCTGTAGTGTCCCACTCTGCCACCATAGTATATTTGGACCAAATGGAGGCACCTTGTTGCTGCACCCCCTACATCAGTAAAAGGGTGAGTAACATTTAAATTATTTGCTCTTGTAATTTAAATTATTAAATCTGACCATCTACAGATCCTGTTTAAAAACAAAACTACATAATTTTATAAAAAATTATTTTATAAAACATTTCATAATTTCAACATATCGAGTGCAGTTTTAAATCTTTTATTCTATTTTTGGAGTGTACAATAAATTATTTTGTTACAGTAGCTCTGTATGCACCTTGCGTATATGATCAGAGAACATATCACACGGTATACACAATAATGTTCATGTTATGGTGATCTTCCTCTATCACAAGAAGGGGTTTGTCGCTCCTGTCTTTGGTACCGCAGAGTATTGCTGTGCTGTAGACTGAAATATAAAGGTAGAATTGAGATTACAGGTGAATATAAATGTTTGTTTGTTTCATTTGAATATTTAGTAATTTATATGCAATCGAGAGCTAACAGACGATCAGTTAATCTAATCACTGTTTCCTGGGATCCTGAAAGGTTAACAAGTACTCGAGCACACCCCCATCTCTGCAAATTACTGATAACTTTCCCACTTGAATCAGTGGTGAGATACAAATGATAATGAGACATAATGTCATATATATCAATCATCACAGAGATTGTTGCCGGTCAGGGATTCAAACTCACGACCTCTGGATTGATAGTCAGAAGCGCTACCAGCTGAGCAAATACGGTCTAGCTTGAACATTAAGAATCTTTTTTTATGTCATCGAGGGCTAACAGATGTTCAACTATCATAACTACTCTTTCCTGGGACCCTGATAGGTTAACCAGAACTCGAACACACTCATCTATGCAAATAACTGATAACTTCTCCACTTGAATCAGCAGTGAGAGACATACAACAATAAGAGCAATGTTGTATATTAATCATATCAGAGACTGCGGCCGGGCAGGGATGACACCTGGATTGGTAGTCAGACGTGCCATCGGCTGATCTGACCTGGCCTGGCCTTGTGGATATATAAGAGTAATAATATGTATCCAAACCAGTCTTTAATATAGAGCCACATAAGATAAAAGTTTATATATAGTTATGCCATAAAATTCATACCTCTCCCTAAAAGACATCTTCCCCTCCTCCATGTTTTTTTCTTTTTTTATAAATCAAGAAACATCCAAAAATACCAAATGAACCATTTACTCCCTTATGTAAACTTGGAGGCTATACATTTACTGTTTTTGCATCCCCCCCCCCCCCCCCCCCCCCCCCTTGGAATAGCCTGGACCAACTGAGGTAAAATTTTCAGGATAGCATGTTTATTATATTTAATAAAATTCATCCAGAAACAGTTAATACTTTTTAAAAGGCTTGATAAAACTTAACAAAGGTCAATATAAAAAAAAGTAACATTTACTAAAGTCAACCCTGCGTAACACAATGGGATGTTAACTGTCAACAAGAGTTCATAATATAAAACTTTTTTTTTTTTTGTTGAAACTGGGGTTCACCACATTTCAGGTTATACGTTCATATCCATTTTCATTGGTGGATGAAAACCTTCGAATGAATACGAGTAGAACCACCATCCTTCAGCAAGTAATTAGCAAACTTTTTTGGAGAGAGCGGGACTTGAACCTTTGACCTTCGCTGTCAGAGGTAAGTGATCTTGAGACAGCACCTATAGACCACGCTGCCCAGGAGCACTCTCATAATTATAGTAGTACTAGTAGCGTTTAAAAAGTACTAACTGTTTCACTTTGTCACTACCTGGGTTTAGATCGATTACATGTGCAGTATGAAATATATCAACTTGCTTCTTTTCAGCACATTCAATATTTCACATTTATTTAACTCAGTAATGGATAAAGGTCCTATAAGGTTTTTTCAAGAGGTTCAGGATAGCAAAGTTTTTTCCAGTGTGCTATAGGATACAAACTGTTATATATGAAGTAGTATCAAGTACGCAGTTTGTGATTCTTTGGATATTTAGCATAAGTTTTTATGCCACCAAGTGCTAACAGATGATCAGTTCACCCAACCAATCTTTCCTGGGATCCTGGAAGGTAAACCAGTACTTGAGCACATGTATCTCCATAAGTACTTGGTAACTTTCCTACATGAATCAGCGGTGAGAGATGAATGACAATGAGATGCAATGTTTTATATATAATGCAATCATCACGAAGACTGTGACCGTGTGGGGATTCAAACTCACTACCCCTGGATTGATATTCAGATGCGTTACTGACTAGTTGTACACAGACTAGATTTCATACTCCTTGTCCATGTGTTTGACTATTCTACAGGTATTGATATATAGTCAAACCTGTCTTAAGCAGTCAGTCAAGAGAAGGAGCAAAAGTGGCCTTTTAAGACAGGTTGTTGTTTAATGCAGGTTAATTTGCTCTGAAAGCATTTAAATGGGAAATAACAAATGTGGCTGTTTAAGACAAGTGGTGCTTAACAAAGGTGATCGCTTATACAGGTTCGACTGTTTTGGTAAGAAGACACTGTCATGGTGAGCTATCATGGGGAGATGTGGGTGGGGTAATAAGTATAGTAATTATAGGATTTGGCTGCTATTGAGTAGGTTAAGACTCACGTGTTCCATGTTACTGCCATTTTCCATGCCATTACTTAATTATATAAACAAGTTAAAATTTATTAACATATGAAAAAAGTAAAACAAAAGGCCCAAGAGGACCTGAATGCTCTACTGGCAACAGATGCTACATGTAAAATATCTAAGGTCTAGGCCTTAAACTTTCAGAGAAAATATTTTTTAAAATTTTACTTAAAATGTGCTTATAAGCCCTGTGGCGGGGGCATTTGTGGCCAAATCATGCTGATTCAAAAAAATGTTCGAGATCTAATGGTTATATAACTGTTGTGCAAGTTTGATTAAGATTCAATGAAAAATGAAGGCGTTATTTCATCTAGATTTTCTCTATATAATTCTATGTAAAACAGTGACCCCTGTGGCGACAACAAATTTGACCCCAGGAACCCCATTTTAACAAATCTTTTAGGGGAACTCCATGGTATGTACATTTAAAATATCTAAGGTCTAGGCCTTGAACTTTCAGAAAAAATGTTTTTTAAAGTTTCGTTTAAAATGCGCTTATAAGCCCTGTGGCGGGGGCATTTGTGGTCGAATGACGCTGGTTCAAGAACCTGTCCGAGATCTTTTGGTTATATAACTGCTGTGCAAGTTTGGATAAGATTCAATGAAAAGTAAAGGTGCTATCGTGTCTACAAGAAAAAAGTTAACAAACATAAGACGGACGTCAGACTACGGACAATTAACATGACATAAGCCCTGCTGGCCTTTGGCCAGTAGAACTAAAAAGGAACACCTTACTACCACGACACAAAATAGTTTTATCAATAATAAAACAACAACTAGAACTGTGTCCATGGGACACTGATGCTGCTGCTATATGTTGATCAATTTTAACAAAAATTAAGTTAAAATGTACACATAACTCCCGTAAAATTTGACCGATGTTGACAAATATCGAACTTGACATGTAGTTTATAACTATACAGCTACACAAAAAAATAATAAAATTGATTACTTTACAGAAGCAAATATCAGTCACCAACATAGACATGACTTAATAAATGACATCACTTATTAACTAATTTTTATGCTGGCCCTACCACAAAACCGTCGTAGTCCTTTTTAAACTTACATATACAGACTCTTCAGTTATTTATTGGAAACAAATTTATTACCAAAAAATTAAATAAAAAAAACTCCTGTAAAACTTGACTTACATTGACAAATATCTCACTTGGCCTGTATTTTATAACTATACAGCCTCATGCCCAAATATTAATTAAATACATAAGTTTACTGATCATTAAGGATTATTTTACAGAAAATTAAGTCAAAAAGGAGCCATAACTGCTGTAAAATTTGACTGACATTGATAAATATTGAACATGACCTGTATTTTAGTTACAGCTATACACCAAATATTAACGAGTTTAGACACTGAACATATATACAATGTGTAATCAAAACATAGGTGAATAATTATAAAAAGGGTTTAAGACCGAAAGCTTAATGCTTATGAAATTCTTTTCCTAAAATATTAGTTAATACATAGATCCTTGAAAACCAATTTGATTTCAATTGTACAAACAGACGAGCTTACACATATATGTAGAAGTTTATAAAACGTAATGATAACAATGAAATATTATCTATAATTATTCACCATATTCTGATAAATAATGTCTATTTTTCCCCTGAACTTCTCTTTCTCTTTCCCTTTTCCCTTCATATCAGACCTAGTTTGAGTCCTGTCTATACCTATCACAGGAGGTAGTTTTTATCTCCAATTTCACAAAAGTTCAGGCAAAAATGGGATGTGAATACTTAGTTTTTTTAACATTACAAGAAAAATAAAGTACTGTCTAATCATGTGAGATGTTAACACAGTTCTAATTAATTTTTCAATAAATCTATAACCTACCATGAAAGGATTGGCCGTTGAAGCAGAGCCAGGCATTTGTCCCCACCCTGCGGCAGGTTGGCCGGGTTGTGCACCAAATCCCTGCATTTGCTGTTGAGGTCCTCCGTACCCCTGTACAGGCTGTCCAAACCCTTGGGCTGGCTGGCCAAATCCCTGTGATGGCTGCCCAAAGCCTTGTGCTGTTGGCTGAGCACTAAAGCCTGCCCCAGCCGGCTGTCCAAACCCTGCTTGTTGTTGGGCACCGAATGTTTGTTGCCCAAACCCTGCACTAGTATGTGAACCACCAAAACCTCCTCCACCACCATTCTGCATTCCAAATTGTCCAAAACCTGCCCCAGCACTCACTGCTGGGTTTTGTGATGCAGGCGTACCAAACTGTCCAAATCCTGCCCCAGCATTCACCGCTGGGGTCTGTGATGCAGGCGTACCAAATTGTCCAAAGCCTGCACCAGCACTAACTGCTGAATTTTGCACTCCTGGAGTGCCACCAAATTGTCCAAATCCTCCAGCCTGGGGAGCACTAGCAGTCTGATTTCCAAACGCCCCGAATCCGCTAGATTGTTGACCTGGTTGTCCCCCAAATGGATTAGCTGCCTGGGGCTGTGCCACTCCACCCATCCCCATCGTTGACTGAGAGGTCAAGGAGGTATTGCTGCCGCCACCAAATGGATTTGATACTTAAAATAAATAGGAAATTGCCGTGACATGTGTAAACTTATATTAACCATAATCCTTAGCAACCAAACCAACACGCTAATTGTGTAATTATTCCTATACATAACAGTTACAACAAAAAATTATGGTAAATCTTAAAACGCATACACTGATGTTTAATTCTGTTACAAATAAATTACTATGTACCTTGTCAATTGATAGCACTTGTACGACCCAGATGCCCAACGGCTACAATGACAAGCCCACCTGCGAGTGAATGCCGTCATTATATGGTGAACATTTATAGTTTGTCATTTTAAAATTTGTCAAGTGATTTACAAAATATGGAGTGGACACCAAATACTGTACCTATTTCTGACCTCAAACCTGTAAGTATGAAGTATAACCTTCAACTTTCAGCTACGGACATAGGTATTGCGTGCGACACATTGTCTTATGGTGAACAATTTATTTCAAAATTCCTGTCTGCATGAGGAAGTTATGACCCAGACAAGACTGGACAGACAGATGCACATGCTAAACATCATACATCATAACAATGTACTTGTTTACATGTAAAAGTATGGTGTTTTTTCTTGACGACTACTAAAATGGATGCAGACTAAAATGGTTTCAGAATTATGCAATTAATAAATCTCATATATTCAAATCCTAGTTCAAAATTGTTAAAAAAAGTATTAATCTTTCAGGCAAGAGGTTGAGTCTACCATTATTCTTGTTTAAGCTTAATTCATTTCAATAAAAGTACCTGCCTACGTAAGACCAACCGAAACATCAATAAACAGTACCAAAATTGTGTTAATTATCTGTAAGACTAAACTAAAGCATTCTCAAAACTGACATGGTGCGCACAGGATCATGACAAAACTTAATGCTGTTATTATAAAATACAACATCAGATCAGCTGCAGGACATTCATGGCAACATTTCAACAGCGCGTCTTCAAATCATACAACTAGGCACAAACAAATGAGATAGCAACCTAAATCAGATAAATGCTTGCTATGAGGCAGAGCTGTGAACAGATGGCAGATAAGCTTCAAATTACATACATGTATCCTACATGCTTTTGTAGTTCTATTTGAAATGGTTAAGAATCAATGCTTCAGTGCCAAGTGGCCTTTTAAGACAGGTTGTTGCTTAATACAGGTTAATTTGGTCTTAAAGCATAACAATTGGAAATAACAAATGTGGCTGCTTAAGACAAGTGACTAAATAGAGGTGACCACTTACACAGGTCTGACTGTGTTGACATTTTTTTAAAAGGTGTTCAACACCACTTTCAACACATTTAGGGTAATATATATAGCATATCTAGTTTTATAGGTGGAGGAAGACTGCAGAATGAACCTTTGACCTCAGTGAGAGTTAGTGTTCTCGAGACACAGTGCCTCAGACCACTTGGCCCAAAAAAACACATTTCAATATTAAAACTGATTAAGTTATTGCACCTGGTTAAGCCAAAAATATCATTTTTGTAGCTAACTAACCATAAACTATGCTGTGCATGGTAAAATCTCGGTGGCATTTAATAGGAACAATCAATACTCATTTTGCTTTAAAATCAGTCCCATTACCTCAGTTGGTACAACACGAGACATCTAGTCTCGGGGTTGCGTATTCTTTTCTCAGGGCTGCCCAACTAAAATTACTAACATTTTTTTGGATGGAACTTTTAAAGTGAGTTTGTTATACAAAGAGCATGTTAAAGAAGCAGAAGAAACATACAATGGGTTTCTCTCTGTATTCTGCATTATCCCCTATAAATCTAAACAGACTAACATTCTTCTGCGGGCATCGTCATTATGGGAAACTGGCGACGATGTAAAATAAGCTTATATACAATATCTGACTCAAGTCATTGATTTTCAATGTCAAGGTGATTTATATATACTATATATACATCTATTTATCATTACTGCATGCCGATAAACATTTCTCTATTTATCTATTATATAATTGCAAAAATTTATTCACGTTAACATCCAAGCTGATCTTTGCAATAAAGCAATCAAATAACATTATTTTATGAACAGCATAACGATAACACAAAAAGTTTTGAATAATAATTTCTAAAAAAAAATAAAATAAATCTTCCATAATTAAGTTAAATGACAACACTAATCTTAAGGCCATTATACATTAATTGCTAGATTCTCAGCCAAATTTTTCTTAAAAAGAGGGAGTGGGGGGGAGAGTTTTAATTTTTATTTAGTTTTTTTTAAAAAAAAAATTATGAAGATAAAAAGGGTCAGTGCCGCAGGAAAATTAGGGGGCTGGCGGGGATGATTATCTAGCAATTAATTGATTATGGCCCAAGCAGAATTGGCCAAATTTTATACTTTTGGTGCAAGCAAACCCATTAAAAAATAGAAATTAACAGTTTTTATGATTGTGTATATTTCACCTGAAAACAACAACATTGTAAATATTCAAAATATCAAATTTTAAAACAGTTAAAAGGGACAAACGGTAATGATGATATTGTAATACTTGTGTTCATGTATTATATAAATATTTACACGTGTCTTAGGCCATTATAAATTAATTGCTAGATTCTCATCCAAATTCTTCTTAAAAAGGGGGAGGGGTAGGGGAGAGAATTTTTTTTTTTTTTGGATTTTGAAAAAAAAAAGGGTCTGGGCAGTATGAAAATTAGATGGTGGGCAGGGATGATAATCTAGCAATTAATATTGTATGGCCTAATCAACGTTTAACCATAAGAAAATATAAATCTCCAAGTATCACTACTGGTATCTGAAATTTTATATTTTAGAATTATTAACAATATCTGTAAAGCTTAAGTATTGGTGTTGCGCAAGTTTTGGAAATATGTGTAAAAAAATCTTTAAAAATACAAATAAATGTTTTTTGAAACCATACCTGGTCAAATAAAATCTCAGGCATGAATTGTCAATATATTTTACATTTTTTGATTGTTTGAATATTAAGCATCATTTTTATGCCATTGAGGGCTAACAGACAATCAGTAAACCTAACGTGTCTTTTTCTAGGATCCTGGAAGGTTGTGAGTTAGAATACCCACCTAGCCACAATTTCTTGATGACTGATATACGATATTGTTTCTTTTTATTATTCATCTCTCACTGGGAATTCGAGTGGGAAAGTTATCAGTTACTTGCGGAGATGGGGGGTGTGCTCGAGTACTGGTTAATCTTCCAGGATCCAAGGAAACAGCGATTAGGTAAACTGATCATCTGTTGATGGCATAAAAATTACACTAAAGTATCAATCAATCAATCAATCAATCAATCAATCAATCAATCAATCAATCAATCAATCAATAGTGGCATCATGTAGATATTTAATTTTTAGGAGAAGTAAAATTGACCAAAACTACAGTGTGTCCTTTTAAAAGCAATTAATTTATGATTAACAACAAGGCAGAGCAGCACAGTTCATGCTTTATAGAAATTTCCAGATTTCAAACAAGAATATCTAGAAGAAAACCACAGCCTGTTAAATCAAATAGCTTAATACCAGTAAAATAGTTATTTATAGCAGATGATTTTTTTTGTTTTAAATTTTCAACACATTTCAGGCTATATATGGCATATCCATCTTTATTGGCGGAGGAAGACATCAGAACGAATCTGAGTAGAACCAGTGTCCTTCCGCAAATCATTGGCAAATTTTCTCACATAAAGTTTTTGATGGCCAGCGGAACTCGAACCTACCACCTTAGCAGTGAGAGGTTAGTTATCTTGAGGCGGCACCTTACACAACTTGGCCACCGAGGACGCATCATTATACTAAATTATTTTAGCTTGATTGCGAAGAAAGCTCAAAGGTAATGTGAACCGCCATCGAGACCGTTTCTTGGGTAGAACCAGTACTGGGCGTTGTTTTTTTGAGAGGCATTGTGTCGAGCCTGGGATCAAACCAGCAACCTTGTGTTTGAGCAGCCAATACTCCATCAACTACATTACCACCCCGCTTAATCTTTTCTAGAGAGAAGGATTCTAAATTTTAACATTTTACGTCACTTATTTAGTAGATTTATCTGACAATGGAAGTTTATTTGAAAATAAAGTAGTCTGAAACTAGTTAAAAATGTTTGTACAAATATTGCCAAACAGATTGATAAACATATGCCTAAACATTAAGGGCTTTTAAACTTGCGCATTTCTTCTTATTTAACCTGCTATCTTCTGAACAAAAAAACTTCACTTTTTTTTAAAAAATATAAAAATAACAACAACACAAAAACCCGAAGAATTTTAACTGATCTTTTCCCAATCTTTGTTGGGTTAACAAATTCAAAATGATTGTTTTCTGCCAATTCCCAACATATGAAATTTCCTTTTTATCTTCTTGGAGGTATAAATAGAAGAATTAAAACGAAACAAAAGTTGCAAAATTAAACAGCATGCATTTTCTAATATTCAATAGGAACCAAGATGAAAAAACATGACAATCGAACATTTCTGTAAAGAACTCAGCTTTAACAAACTATGTGTGAATCGCTTGTTTCTTGATACGATATTAGAAGTGCTATGTATACTATCGTAATGTTTATAGCAAGTTAGAATTATACATATATATGCAATTACTAGTATTGCAGAATTTTTGTTATATTTCATGCAAGTAATCAAAGCATGTGGTTCTGAATAAATAAGAGTATTACTGCCAATCTTCACAGAGGGGTAGATGTAGGAATTCTTTTCTGAATGGGTGTCATGTCCAGTTTATATTTTGTGTCATGTTTTATTTTTATGGTTAAATTATGAACCCCTGTGAAGTTCAAGTGCGACAAATGAGTGATGGCAAGTATAGGACCACTGTTTGCCATAAGTGGTGACAAACTGCTTATTTTGATAAAAAGTTTAAAGTCTGCAGTTCTGCAGGTATCAATGTTCTAGATTCATTTGTTGATATGTTAATTTTTTTCTCCAAACTGTTTATTAATCTGATATTTTTGTATATAGAGATAGGACCTGGCATCTTCCTTCCTGTTGGCATTATATAAACTATGATATCTTGGCATACCGTAGAACTCCCAAGTCATTCATGCAAATAACCATTGTCAATCCGAGATATCGTAAGTGTTAGGACTTTATTTAAGCAGTATATGAGGCCACTTTTTTTATTTTCAACAAATTTCATGTTACATATAGCATATCTAGTTTTATTGGTGGAAGAAGTCCTGAGGACGAATCAGAGTAGAACCGCTGTCCATCCGCAAGTAACCAACAAACTTTCTCACATAAATTTTTGGAGCAAGCAGGACTATGACCTTAGTGGGTGAGAGTTAAGTGTTCTCTAGACTGCGACTTAAACCACTCGACCACGAATGACCCTTGGCTTATGCTTATGCGTCCAAGTTCGACTAAATTGATATTCCTACTTAAAATTGCAATGCATTATGGTTATCAAATGAGTCATGTGACTTCAATTTGATGTTGACTCTATTCGTCAATTTAGTTTAATATTGTCGAATTCCATTCATCTAAGAAATAAGTCCAAATGACAAAGGGACGATAGCGTGGTAATTATTAGAATTAAGATTCCATTTTGATTATACAACACTCTGATCAAACTAGGACCTTTCGTTACATTATGGTAAATTTGAAATTCTGAATCATTCATGTTTTAGTTATAAATGATAATTAGATGCTGTGTACTCTTTTTTAAAGGAGTATATCAGGAAAATACACTATAAATGTCTTACAAAAATATATACATCTCATTATCATTAATGAATAAAATCCAAATGGCTTTGTATGTCATATGTACTAAAATGGGACAAAATAGCTATTTAAATTGGAAGTGGTTAACTTGAAATGAAATCCCCATTCTAAAGATAGACACTACTTAAATACTGCTAGACGACCTTCGCATCGTCACTCGGACTCTTTCTAAGACGAAACAAATTTTACTACGTAAAGTACAAGTTAAGAAATCCTTTTTCAATATATTATTTTGGCATGTTTAAATAGATATCCATTTGGTAAAATGATATCAGTGAGAATCTGTAGGCATGATTTATTGGGAAAATTCTTTTTAATTTATAGTTAATTATTGTTTTTTTTTTACACACTATTTTAAACAAAACAAGAGTGTGGTGTCCTTGGATCGCAGCAGTTGATGCACATATGCTTAGTAATAGTTCTTAGTTTTAAAGAATTGTTTCACAATTGATGTAAAATAAATAATTTAAAAAGAACAATACAAGTAATTGTGACATGTTATTTAAAGCTGAGCAGTCCACATAAACTATACAGAATGGTAATAAAATACAAGCCTGTATAATTAGTAAAGATACATGTATAAATAGTTGCAGCCGAATTTACCATTTTGTTGTACGAATGGATTTCCAGGTGCTCCTAGACCTAGGGTGGCAACAACAACAGAATTAATGGCTACTGGAGTGTTTGGCCATGGGACCATATAATTTACAAAATGGAACAATATAAGAATCCTTCATTCAGTTATTAGGTCCAGATAAGAATATTCCAAGGTTTCAATGCTTTTATTGTTACCAACGTTCTGCAATTTTTCATTAAAAATTAAAGTCGGGCCCAGTTAGCTCAGTCTGTAGTGCATCTGACTATTAATCAGAAATTCCAATCCAGGCCCAGCAAGTCTCCGTGATAAAAGGTATATGACATTGAATCTCACTGGCATTGGTCTCTCAACGCAGATTTAAATGGGGAAGTTATCAGTTACTTGCAGAGATGGGTGTGCTTGGGTACTGGTTAACCTTCCAGGATACCAGGAAAGAATGGTTAGGTTAACTGATTGTCTATTAGGCCCAGATGTCATAAAAATGATGATAAATATTTAAACAAAAATGTGATACAAACAGTTGGAATTTCATTATCTTGGCTATATTCTTATGATGGATTCATTTATTCCATTATATATTTGATAGGGGAAGGGGGCGAGTCTACACTAAACCCTACATTTATATAAACAAATAATATTGTATTTCAATTTTAATGGGAAACCTTTTTTTCTAAAATGTGTTAAAAATGTCATTAATTTTTTTTTTTTACACAAACACAGATATAAGCTGCCCTGGTTTTCCTGAACTGAAATTCATCCAACTTTTTAGTCTAAAATCTGGACTCAAACTCAGAATTGACCATTTTTATACATGTATAATTTTTAATAAATAACATTTAGTAAATAAATGTTGTTGTTTTTATATCTTCTGACAATGTATCATTAACATTCATTGGTGTTTTTTTTTTAAAAAATACTATTAAATTCTTGAAAAACTGTTTCTAATGCAAATTTACAAAATTTCAGATCTTGAGTTTGCGTCTTAGTTTTTAGATTCAACACTTTTATGAACTTCAGTCAAGACATTTAAATCACCTGATTAGGCACTTAAGGAATTGCTCACCTTTAGAAATATCTTAGGAGAACAAGAGACGATTACAGATAACTATAGAAGTCTAAAATCACATCTATATACCCTTCCAGGGACAGGGCCTAATTTCAACTAAGACTAAATAAATATCTCAATTTTTCTCTATAAAAATATTGCAATATAATACAGCAGAACTACATTGACTCAAACACGGATGGCTGAAACAAAACATTTAGCTCAAACCATTTATCCGGTACCTGCTGAACTCATATTTCGACGTATAAACCTGTTTGTGCATGTTGAACAATACTTGGCTTGAACAACCTTTAACTCGAACTATTTTGTCCGGCCTGTCGGGTTCGAGCCATCTGTACTACTGTACTATTATTTGTTTTTCAGGGAAAACTGCATCTCCATTTCATACAACTGGAAGAATCATCTTTATGCAGAAAATTGTTTATTCATATTGTTCTTTAAGCAATAAACCATTTTTTTTACAATTTATGTCGGTCTGAGTGTTCTATAACTGTAATGTTTCGTTATTTAAGACCCTGAACTGTTCGCTTATTTTTTACCGAACAATACTTATATAACAATACACAGAAAGGTTAGAAAATCTTTGTCTCTTAGCTTGCCATTCAATAATAATGTAAGGAAACAATGTATACCCTGACCAGAATGCAAGTGATTCACAGTCTGAAACGGGTATATATTTTTTGGCACCCGCTCATTTAATTCTTACACACACCCTACTAAATGATAAACACTAGTATGGAAAATTCTACGTTAATAACTCAGCATGGCAAGGGTTCTAGTGCCGGATTCACTAACACCAAACATCTCAAGCTGAGATTTCCTCAACTCAAAAATTTCAACTTCCCAAAATTATTACTTAAATACAATATGGGGAGGGTGGAGGATTTTATTTTTTAATTTCATTTTCAAATATATTTACGTTGTTTTTTTAAAAAAAAAATTATGAAAATAAAAAGTGTTGGGGCGGCATCAAAGTTAGGGGGCGAGCGAGGATGATAATCTAGCAATTAATTTATAATGGCCTAACACATCAATTTTTATTTATTTTACAAATCCTTTTAAAACTGTTTGTTTGCTCTGCTCTGACCAAGTATTTTTCATGTGGGTAGGTAGGTAGCCAATTTTTTGTTGTTGTCAGATTGAGATTTTACATTTCAAACAAAAACAAAGAGAAAATATAAACACAAAATGGCAACGCTTTTGAAAGGCAATAAAAAAGTTTAGGTAACTGCAATTTTGAGTGTACAGGTAGGAGCACGGCAAACTGATTTTGTTTTTAAAGGAACCATTTATGATTAAAACTGTGATAAGTTTGGTTAGAATAAAGGAGAACATGGTGAATAATCAATATAAATGATATGATGGGATTCCAAAAATTCAAATTGAGGCAAATATCAAGTTAAAATGTTAAGTGAAACTGGGACCTGGTGTATTGTTTTATTGTATTACTACCACTTACCATTTGATTGTGCTACTGATGAGTTGGCCCAGGAAGAAGTGGTACTCCCCACGGGAGCACCCCCACCCCAGCTCATGCCTGTCGATGCACTTGGTGCTGGCTGTGTTGATGATGAACTGTTCCAATTAATTCCACCTGAACTAGTGTTACTGTTACTTTCACCTCCCCAGTTTATACCTCCAGAGGCTGTTGACTGTGTTGCTGTGCTATTCCATCCAACACCCCCGCTCCCACTTCCCAATGTGCTACTCCAACCTAAATGAAGAAAATTATGTTATATTTGAAATCCACTTTACGATGCTATTTTGATATCACTTAATGTGGCTTAATACATCCTAAATTCCAAGTTGACAAGTTTTCTCTCAAATTTTATCAGCTACAAAATGTTATAAAAGATTTGTTACTTGAAGTTGCTTGTATGTGTTCTCAAAGTTACTTGTATGTGTTTTAAAAGTTACTTGTATGTGTTTTCAAAGTGACTCAATTGTTCTCAAAGTTACCTGTACGTGTTTCCAAAGTAACTTGTATGTGTTCCCAAAGTTACTTGAATGTGTTTTAAAAGTTACTTGTATGTGTTTGCAAAGTGACTTAACTGTTCTCAAAGTTACTTATATGTGTTCCCAAAGTTACTTGTATGTGTTTTAAAAGTTACCTGTATGTTTTCCCAGAGTTACTTGTATGTGTACTCAAAGTTACCTGTATGTGTTCTCAAAGTTACTTGTATGTGTTTTAAATGTTACTTGTATGTGTTCCCAAAGTTACTTGTTTGTGTTTTAAAAGTTATTTGTATGTGTTTAAAAAGTTACTTGTAATTATTCTCAAAGTTATTTGTATGTGTTTGCAAAGTGACTTAACGGTTCTCAAAGTTACTTGTATGTGTTCCCAAAGTTACTTGTATGTGTTTTAAAAGTTACCTGTATGTGTTCCCAGAGTTACTTGTATGTGTTCTCAAAGTTACCTGTATGTGTTCTCAAAGTTACTTGTATGTGTTTTATAAAGTTACTTGTATGTGTTCCCAAAGTTACTTGTTTGTGTTTTAAAAGTTACTTGTATGCATTTGCAAAGTGACTCAACTGTTCTTTAAGTTACTTGTATGTGTTCTTAAAAGTTATGTGTTTTAAAAGTTACTTGTATGTGTTCCCAAAGTTACTTGTATGTGTTTTAAAAGTTACTTGTATGTGTTTTAAAAGTTACTTGTATGTGTTTGCAAAGTGACTCAACTGTTCTCAAAGTTACTTGTATGTGTTCCCAAAGTGAACTGTCTTAGTCGAAAAAATATTATGTAATAGCAGATAGCTTTAACTTTTAACTTGAGAAAGAATGTTCAAAGGATTATACATCTGTATACATGTGAGACTCATATTGACCCAGATTGATTGATAACGACCTAGTTTGCCTCATATGACACTATGTGTATTTTACAAGAAGACAAGGGGTCAGATTGATTGATAACGTCCTAGTTCGCCTCATGTGACACTACGAGTATTTTACAAGAGGACAAGGGGTCAGATTGATTGATAACGACCTAGTTCGCCTCATAGGACACTACGAGTATTTTACAAGAAGACAAGGGGTCAGTTTGATTGATAACGACCTAGTTCGCCTCATAGGACACTACGAGTATTTTACAAGAGGACAAGGGGTCAGATTGATTGATAACGACCTAGTTTGCCTCATAGGACACTACGAGTATTTTACAAGAGGACAAGGGGTCAGATTGATTGATAACGACCTAGTTCGCCTCATAGGACACTACAAGTATTTTACAAGAGGACAAGGGGCCAGTTTGATTGATAACGACCTTGTTCGCCTCATAGGACACTACCAGTATTTTATAAGAGGACAAGGGGTCAGATTGATTGATAATGACCTAGTTTGCTTCATAGGACACTACGAGTATTTTACAAGAGGACAAGGGGTCAGATTGATTGATAACGACCTAGTTTGCCTCATAGGACACTACGAGTATTTTCCAAGAGGACAAGGGGTCAGATTGATTGATAACGACCTAGTTTGCCTCATACGACACTACGAGTATTTTACAAGAGGACAAGGGGTCAGATTGATTGATAACGACCTAGTTTGCCTCATACGACACTACGAGTATTTTACAAGAGGACAAGGGGTCAGATTGATTGATAATGACCTAATTCGCCTCATAGGACACTACAAGTATTTTACAAGAGGACAAGGGGCCAGTTTGATTGATAAAGACCTAGTTCGCCTCATAGGACACTACAAGTATTTTACAAGAGGATAAGGGGTCAGTTTGATTGATAATGACCTAGTTCGCCTCATAAAACACTATGAGTATTTTACAAGAGGACAAGGGGCCAGTTTGATTGATAACGACCTAGTTCTCCTCATACGACACTACGAGTATTTTACAAGAGCACAAGGGGTCAGTTTGATTGAAAACGACCTAGTTTGCCTCATGTGACACTACGAGTATTTTACAAGAGGACAAGGGGTCAGTTTGATTGATATCGATCTAGTTCTCCTCATACGACACTATGAGTATTTTACAAGAGGACAAGGGGCCAGTTTGATTGATAACGACCTAGTTCTCCTCATACGACACTACGAGTATTTAACAAGAGGACAAGGGGTCAGATTGATTGATAAAGACCTAGTTTGCCTCATAGGACACTACGAGTATTTTACAAGAGGACAAGGGGCCAGTTTGATTGATAACTACCTAGTTCGCCTCATAGGACACTACGAGTATTTTACAAGAGGACAAGGGGCCAGTTTGATTGATAAAGACCTAGTTCACCTCATAGAACATTACGAGTATTTTACAAGAGAACAAGGGGCCAGTTTGATTGATAACGACCTAGTTCTCCTCATAGGACACTACGAGTATTTTACAAGAGGACAAGGGGTCAGATTGATTGATAACGACCTAGTTTGCTTCATACGACACTACAAGTATTTTACAAGAGGACAAGGGGTCAGATTAATTGATAATGACTTAGTTCGCCTCATAGGACATTACAATATTTTACAAGAGGACAAGAGGTCAGATTGATTGATAACGACTTAGTTTGCTTCATAGGACACCACAAGTATTTTACAAGAGGACAATGGGCCAGTTTCACTAAACATCTCAAGCTGAGATTTTCCTCAACTCAAAAATCTTCATTTCTCTAAATGATAACTTGAACGGATTACATGTTAAATGACCACACATAATTAAAGTCACTGTCTACATATTTACTCATCGGCAGAGGATAACATGCAACATTATCAATACAAATGAAAGTTTTTTCAAGAATTTGAGTTGAGGAAAATCTCGAGTTGAGATGTTAAGTGAAACTGGGGCCAGGTCAGCACAATACAGTTAAGGCCATAATAAATTAATTGCTAGATTATCATCCCCGCCAACCCCCCCCTCCCCCCCCCTAATTTTACGCTGTCCCGACCCTTATTATTTTCATAAAAAAAAATAAAAAAAATAAAAAAATACAAATAAAAAATAAAACCCTCCCACCCTCCCCGTTTTTAAGAAAAAATTTGGACGATAATCTAGCAATTAATTTATAATGGCCTAATAACCATAATTGATGTAAACTTTACCAGTGCTACCGCTGGTCTCTGTGCTGTCTGGTGCTGGAATACTGAACAGATCTGTTAGGTTAGAGTATTTGTCGCCACCGGGGCCAGGCGCACTGGCAGGTGGGGCTGCACTGGAACCAAACCCATTTAATGTCTGCTGTGGTGGAGCAGACACCGAGGAACCAGCCGGCTGAAGAGGAGCTGGAAAAATAAGTAATCATAAGATGTGGTTAGTTTATACTAATTAATTTAACTCGATTGCGAAGAAAGTTCAAAGCTTATCAAAGCTTTATTGGTCGAGCATTGTTCTACTTGATTAAATATGTGGCAAGACAATAACTTTGATGAATCTGTGATGTCATTGTGTCAAAAAATGACTTGATGACCGATGTAAAATTTGACCATTCGGAATACACTTTCATTAATAAATTATATTTATTTATAAATATATGTACAAATATTATACTAAACTACAACTGTGTTTGTTGACAAGATTGCCCCTGCCATTGATCGAAAATCCATTTTTTTTACAGAAAATTAAGTAAAAAAGGGGCCATAACTCCTGTAAAATTTGACAGTCATTGACAAATATCAAAATTGCCATGTACTTTATAATTATATAACTACACACAAACTAATAATTAAATATCTAGATCTTTCTGATCAGCAACTAATCGTCACCTCTGACAGATGAATGGGAGTTAGACAAACGTGTTGTTGTCGGTAACACTTTCATTAATCAGTCAAACTGCACTTGAAAAATGCTTCAGATGTTCATAAAACATTCTACATACTTACCACTCTGTGGGAAAGCCGGTGGCTGTGTGTTTGCTGTAGAACCAAAATTACCAAAATCTGCAAAACCACCTGCGGATAAAACAATACATTTATCACTTTAGCTTAATATAAATATACTTAAAAAACTAAACTCTTTTCTTTATTAAACAGCCAATGAAATAATTGACCACCCTATAATCATGTGATTGAATTATTCAAAGAATTTCAGAACTACATTGATAAATATTTAGAAAAACTTAATTTATTTTTAAAGTGCAGTTAGAAATATTACCAAACATTAAACAAAATATGTCTTGATAGTGAAATGTCAGCTGACATGATCGTGAAGCAAAAACAGGTTAACAAGTTAGCTAAATAGAGGATCTTACATGAGTGCTCATTTATAATTTAACTTATTAAACAAGTTAAACAAACATAAGATTCTTTTTATTACATAACTCAAGAGAATAGTGCATTTACCATTTATTCTACAGATCACATTTCTGAGAACGTGGAATAAATCAGCCATATTTTGGTTTGATGTAACATCTCAAAATGATGTAATTTTACCATGACAAAGTCAATTATCTATTCGTACAAGTCAGAAAGCCAAGTTATATGGAAAACACCAAACGATGAATCAGAAGTGATATTACGCTAGATTAATATCAATAATATGCCACAGGTTTATTACACACCTGCACAGTAAATTATGCTATAAAAAACAATATTGGATATTTTTATATTTAATACTTAAAATTTGATTGAGTGCAAAATTCAACATATCATGTTCTTCGCCTTCCTTGGGAAGAACGATGTTAGGGAAATGAGGCAAAAATACCTTTTCAAGGATACAACCCTTGAATCTCGTGGAATGATAACAAAAATCTAATAATTCGCAAACTTTGTGTCAGACAATCTGTAAGTTACTTGAGGAAGGACGGTGGTTCTACTGGAATTCATTTCAAAGCCTTCCGACACCAATAAAATGATATGCCAAAATATAAATGTGTAATAAGTTGAAAAAAGTGTTCTTTTTTAAAAATCATATTGACAACATAAGCAGGTACATATGTTTAAGGCAGTTATAATGCCGGACAGACATGAATGACCGTCTTAAACACTTACCTCCACCACTAGACTGTGTCTGAGGTGCTGAACTTGCAAACGGATCATTGCCCAGGTCCCCTAACAGATCCATCGCTGTGGAGCCCGATGATTTTGAAGACTGTATACTTAGGTTGCTTGGGCTCTGTGGGGTGGAGCTGGTGTGTACTATTGGGGGCGGGGTAGCTGCCACTGGGGCCTTTGGCTGAAACAGAGGACAAAAACAAATCAAGGAGCTGAATATTCCAATTTTAATGTAAAGAGAAATTTCTAAATTTGCTGTTTACATATTGATCAAGATTTATTTATCATCTTTCTACCTAAATACAATCATGTAAACCCTATATTGGCAAATAATATATATTTGAAGGTAGTACACCGAAAGACTTTAGAAATGCAAAGCTCAGATAAACAGCAATAAAACATTGAGTTCTTTATCCATTATTTTAATTTTTTTATTTTATTTGATTAAAAAATGTTTACAATAAGTTGTATGCTTGAAATTAATAATAAAGTGATAATCGCAATAGATTTTGATGAAACTTTCCATGAAAGGTAAAAAGATGTTATATTATCAAATAATATGAGGTTCAACACCATTTTCAACACATTTCAGGTTATATATGGCATATCCAGTTTTAGTGAGGAGGGAGACAGACCTAAGAACGAATCTGAGAAGAACCACCATCCTTCCACAAGTAACTGGCAAACTTTCTCACATTATAAAGTTTTGTGACTCAACCTTACAACCTTAGCAGTGAGAGGTAAGTGATCTTGAGATCTCCATTGCCGAGTGGTCTAAGGCGCCATCTCAAGATTACTTACCTGTCACCGCTAAGGTAGTAGGTTCGAGTCCCGCAAGCTCCAAAAACTTTATGTGAGAAAGTTTGCCAGAATTACTTGTGGAAGGACGGTGGTTCTACTCAGATTCATTCTAAGGTCTTCCTCCACCAATAAAACTGGATATGCCATATATAACATGAAATGGGTTGAAAATAGCAATAAAAGCCATAAAAAAACCAACAAAAAAAACAAAACAATCTCTACCATAATGACAGAGACTGCATCTAGGTATAGCCTGTAATTCCACTAAATTAAATGTCTCGTCCATATCTCTTTAGCACAAAGTGAAGCTATGAAGAAGTTGGGTAGTTCTTTTTATTACACAACTATCAAACAAATTGTGTGACTCTTGGGCAAACAATTTCGAAACAAAGGTTAACACTTTCAAAGAAACAATGCTTAACTCAAGAACTTATCATTTGGTAGGCCAAGTTAATTATTTGTAGAGGTCGAGGTCATCTAAAAATACTGCAAACTACCCATAACATAACTATGGACCAAATTTAGTGACTAGGGCCAAACAGTTCAAAAGATTTGGAGCTTAACACAAAAAACACACTTTTAGACCAAGATAATTATTCATAAAGGTCAAGGTCATCTGAAAAACACCTGGAATTAATTTGGTAACTCTACTAAGGCTAAACAGTTTCTGAGAATGGAGGGTAACACAAAAACATAACATTTTGTAAGTTAATTTAATTATTTGTAGAGGTCAAGGTCATCTGAAGAAAAAGCCTACACAGTTTTGAGTAATACTAACCATTATACAGCTATGAACCATTCGGCGAATCTAGACCAAACAGTTTTTGAGAAATGAAGCTTAAGACAAAAACTAAACGTTGTTTATCTGTAGAGGTTGAGGTCAAGGTTACTGAAAGTTTTAATTATTACTACTAGCATCCATTACACAACTTTGAATTATATTTGGTGGCTCTCGACCAAATATTTTTTGAGAAACTAAGCTAAACACAAAATGTAAACATTATTTAGGCCTATTTATTATATTAGCTTATTTATAGGTTATTTATCCCTAGAGGTCAAGGTCTCCTGTAAAAATGCTGCATGGTTTTGAGTAATACTATCCATAACACAACTATGAATAAAATCTGGAGATTCTTAAGCCAAACAGTTTTTTGAAAAACAGAGCTAAATGCAAAAAATTAATGTTATGCAACCTCTGTAGAGGTCAAGATCAACCGAGAAAATGCTGCATGGTTATAATCAGTATTACCCATAAAACAACTACGGACCAAATTATGGTCACGTTAGGTCGAACAGTTTCTGAGAAATGGATCCAAATGCAAAAACTAAACATTGTTATTCACCCATACAGATCAAAGTCAAGGTCATCTGAAAAAGGTTTTGATTAGATCTACCCATTACATAACTACAGACCAAACGTAGTAACTCTTGGTCAAACAGTTTCTGAGAAATAAGAGTGCACAACACTAATGTAAATGTTAAATTATTTAACCCTTTACTTCATATAGACGCCTTTAGACACCTCTAATATAGAAGGCTTTTGAATTATTGGGTGAATTATGTTTATATTATGTTTATATTAACTGACAGAGTGGAAAACAGTGCAATCTGAACTCTTCCTGCACTGTTTTCAAAGGCCTTCTGTGATTTGTGCGGGAAAACGCGTATCAATGGAGTAAAGGGTTAAGTTACTGCTATCACCACAAACGAAAAAAAAACACCTGTCTCTTTTTTTTTCTGAAAAGGTGAGATAAAAATTGAAGTGGAAGAGATATTTATTTTGTGGATGGGGTGGAGGCAAGGGATGAGTGGAGCAGGGCTATATAGTGTTCTCTTTTATCTATTACATAAAGGGATCCTACCAGTCTTAATAAACACAAATAAAAATGTTTGAATACACTTCATATATTCTTCGTCTTCTTTCTCCATTTACAATGAAAGTATAGCCAACCAAGCATTAGACTAGTTTATGTGTATACAAACCCTTCAAAGTGCACTTGTACTGGTCCATCACAAGAAAAGCATCTCTAAATTAAAATCTTAATCTGTTTGCTATTCAGTCAATTAAATTTCGCAACATTAAAATGACCTTAATCAAAGAAAGAACACATCATATATGAAATAGAGAGTGAAAAATTGTAAAAGCAGTCTTCTTGTGTAATATTCATACAGGCATTGAGAGTGCCTTGAAATATTAATCTGCTTAAATCAAATTTATTCAATGTGGATTAGATCATTCAGTACTATTTTAGGTAAAAAACAGATTCAAACCTTTTGTCCATACACAGTATCAGTTCTCTTGTTCAAATATTGCATTAATTCCACTGACATTTTTATTTAACAGTCTGGCAATAAATTTAACACTAACAAATATTTCATTTAAAATTGTTTCAATATGTTTTGTGTTTTTATTCTCAATATATAATTAATTAAACATTATAACGATTTCTTGAGATTTCCATTGCTGACCAGAAGGTCAAGTATATTCATTTATGCCATAAAATGCCATGCACTTTATTTTATTTCACGTTTACTTTTTTTTTATTTTAATAACTTATTTTTCTTTAGCTAAAAATAAAAATTTTAAAACTGAGAATGAAAACATCCAATTAAGAGTTATTCCTTCCTTTTCACAGCCGAGCATACAATAAAATGATACATGAAGTAAACGACAGTTATAATGGTAATTCTGTGTTAAGCCGTGATTAACCGTACCATTCTACTCGAGCCAGCTGTAATCTAGAGAGCATCACGTGAAGTACCCCCTCCTTATATCAGCCAATTACGAGTGACTGATAACCTATAACTTGTAACCGATAAACATTATACTGTTAATTTCTGTATCACTTATACACTGTAGCTGTGTCATTCTGGAAAAATAACTGACCACACGACTGCCCGATATTTAATCTTGACCCACAACCCCTCCTATCTTCGGTCAGATACTCTACCACTATTGACTACATGTGTTGTTGTTGTTTTTAAATAGGATTTCTTTTATTAATCTCATCTTTTATGCAAGAGGACTCTGTGTATTAGTCAATTATCATGTTAAAGAACTATATGTATCTAATAAGCCAGGATATATAAAGTCATGTGGTAGGGCTTGGTCAAAGCTATTTGGGACAGCTTTAGTTTCTATATATTTTTCAAGGGTTCTAAAATTTGAAAATGCAGTGGTTCAGGGTTTCTTTTACTGGAACCATAAGAATCACACTTGTTCTGAAAAACAAAGTCATTAAACCCCTATACATGTATATATAATTTGTACATTTTAATTACTGACATCCTATATTCACCTTTAAATCAATTTCATGCAATAATTTGGATCAGGAAATGTACTGGAAGTGTTAAACTTTATTACTGTACAAGATGGGGATGTAAAAACAATATTTTTATTTTGAAAAGTTGTGCTTAGAATAGGAATACCGGGGTAATACATTTTTGGATGGTGTATAAATTAAATCCGATATATATATATACAGGTTTTTATAGGCATTAATTCAAGAATCATTATAACAATGTAAAATAGCAAATAGCAATATCAACTGGCGCAGAAGGGGTGGGAGGGGGGAATTTGAGGCAGCTGTGATGTGGGTGAAGCTTGAAAGGTCATGTGGTGCTTATACCATATATGGGCATAAACAATACCTCTTCTGTGGCCACGTTTGCAAAAAAATCTTCTTGCTTTGTTTGAGACATGCTGTTTTGTTGAGCAGGTGCGGTGACAATATCTTCTTGTACAATTTGAGAAAAGGGATTTTCTGTAATGTTAATTTTGGAACTACCAATTCCATTAGAAGGTTGAGCAAAAATATCTCCTCCCACAGTTGCAGTTAAGCCATTTCCTTGAGCAAAAAGATCCCCTACAGCATTTGTAGTAGAACTGTTTCCTTGAGCAAAAATATTCCCCTGAGCATTTGTAATAGAACTGTTTCCTTGAGCAAAAAGATCCCCTACAAAGTTTGTAGTAGAACTGTTTCCTTGAGCAAAAAGATCCCCATGAGCATTTGTAATAGAACTGTTTCCTTGAGCAAAAAGATCCCCTACAGCATTTGTAGTAGAACTGTTTCCTTGAGCAAAAAGATCCCCTTGAGCATTTGTAGTGGAACTGTTTCCTTGAGCAAAAAGATCCCCTTGAGCATTTGGAGTAGAACTGTTTCCTTGAGCAAAAAGATCCCCTTGAGCATTTGTAGTGGAAGTGTTTCCTTGAGCAAAAAGATCCCCTTGAGCATTTGTAGTAGAACTGTTTCCTTGAGCAAAAGGATTCCCTACAGTAGTAGTTATAGTTGTAGTACATGTAGAACTGTTTCCTTGAGCAAAAAGATCCCCTTGAGCATTTGTAGTAGAACTGTTTCCTTGAGCAAATATATCCTCTATTGCATTTGTAGTGGAACCATTTCCTTGAGCAGACTGAGCAAAAACATCTCCCGTAGCAATTTTGGAGAAAAAGTCATCTTGAGCAGTTTCTTCCTAATATAGACATATGTTGTGAATAAATTATGTAAATTAATCACTAAATATTCAAAGAATGTTCAATGCTCAACAATGACTTATATAGGTCAATCAGTGAGGGTAATCTCCAATAAAATGTGAATTATTATGGTACAAAGTGCCCCCTTATCAGTGGGCATGTAACTGTGGACTGGTACAGATTAGGACAAGGTGCAGACTCTCATTGTAAACAATGGGCATATCAATTAGTAATAAATAAATATGCATTAAATAAAGTCAACCTCATTCATAAACTCAATAGATAAACAATAAAGGGTCAAATCAACAACTACATGTATACAGCAACTTTTATTTGCTTAAAGCAGGTGGTGATAATTTTTTAGTTTTAAAACAACACACTAATTCACGGGGTGAATTAATGTGTTATCAATAGGTTACTGAAAAAAAATTTGTTTTAAAAGACCAAAGGACTAAAAGGTCCTGTGATAATAGTAGTTATAAAACATGAGTTGCCAATTGGTTTGTTTTTATGCCATTGAGGGTTAAAAGACAATCATTTAACCTAACCACTCTTTCCTGGGATCTTGGAAGGTTAACCAGTACTCGAACACACCCATCTTTGCAAGTAAATGATACGTTTCCCATTTGAATCAGCAGTGAGAGATGAATGATGATAAGAGGTGATGTATAACAATCATCACAGAGACTGTGGCCGGGCAGGGATTCAAAGTTACAACCCTGGATTGATAGTCAGATGCGCTACCAACTGAGCTAACCGGATATGGTTAAAATCAGTAAGGCTGCACAACTACATACAAAAGAGTTTTCATTACACTATGAAGTTGGGGTTCATTTACATCCCCATAAGATGAGCAGATTGGAAAATTTTAAGGGTCATTTGATAAATGGTGTGATAAAAATGGGAAATTGACTTGATGGCGACAACATTAGTTTAAAGAAGTAGCAGTATATCAGGAGTTTTAAAATATTTAAAAATGGCAAAAAACATTCTTTCCAATATAATATATTATCATGTCTATATAAAGTATACTCACTGAGTCCATATTGCCATTAAATATAAATAATATATATCAGGCCTTCTAAAATTCCAAAATGCAAATCAGTCCAGGTTTTTTACTACCGTAAGAATCACACTTATTTTTAAAAAATCATTATATGCTTTTACATATATGCATACCCCACCCACCATGTCAGCTGCACCATGTATTTTCTCCGTTTATTCATTAATAGTTAACTATTTCAAGTTTATTTGTGTATTATTTATAACATACTTTATCACAATCTGTACATTTTAATGACTGACATTATGTTTCCGCTTTACTGAATAATTTTCATTATATTAAAAATGCTCGATAGAACCGGAAGTGTCGCAAGTACCGGAAGCTGCGTGAAATAATCACCGTGGAAACCAATTTAACGGTTCATTCAACTTTTTATTTTTGATATGCGTGTTGCTGTAGCTAGCCACTACGTACAATTACCAAAACCAGCTTGTATATATAATTAAAGTTATTTTTTAAGAAAAATGAAACAAACAAGTAACACTGCACGTTTTATCAAATATTTTAATGATGCAAACAATATTCGGTCCGACCGTCCCAGCTTTGGCTAGCAGTATATCAAAGAAATTACGGACGCAAACAATCTTTTGATAAACCGACAGAACGCTATGGGCCACTGATCACGCATCGAAACGTGCTACATAGCGATAGACTCTTCCAATAAACTCCCCCTAATATCAATAATGGTTTAGTCAAAATTGACATCATTTCGCACAGCAGGTGACAAAACAATCGGATTATTGGGTCAAATGATACTGCCGCAAGGCGTATTTCACAGGTCAGTATGACATGGTTAGAGCAATTTATGAGATTTTATACGACCGATGGAAAATATCTGGACCAATTTTTTTATTAAACTTTGAAAATATCTGGACCGATTTTTTATTAAACTTGGAAACGAAAACCGGTTTTGAACATCAGAACTCGGTCCAAAAACCGAAAAACCGGCAATTTTAGAAGGCCTGATATATATATATAAATATATCTATACTATAATTATACATTGAATAATATATTTCCTAACGTGGCATACTTGCCGAGGTTAGACTAAAATAGAATTTCCGTTTCAGGAATGATATATGAAATGAGTCACTTGATTTTATTTCGATTTGATCAGCCATATAAGCGTACATGTTGCTGAATTTGTTTCATCTTAGAAAAGGGTTTGAATAATGAGATGAAGGTCATCATGCAGTGTGTTCATATTTATTTTTAGAAAAGAGATTTCATTTCAATTTCACCTCTGCAAAGTTAATGAAATATCATTTTTGTTTTGTTTTGCTGGATTAAAAATTGCTATAATTCATTTTTTTCTTTTACATTTCTGACAATTTGTCCTGGCATACTGCCCTTAAAACTCACTCCCAACTACGGCAAGATTCGGATTGAAATGCCACAGCGGTTGTCTAGGGGTAGAGTGTTCGCCTCACCTGCAAAAGGTTGTGGGTTCGATCACCGGTATGGTCATTCCAAATATCAAAATGGTACCAGGAGCTTCCTCGCATGGCACTCAGCATTTAGAGGATAGTTCTAGGTCTGGTCGGCCCAGTGTCAGTATAATGTGACTGGGTGGGATATTGAACCTTGTGTCAGCGGCATGATACTCCAGTGTGGCACACTCAGAATACTGTCTCAAGAAGAAACCGTCGCGATATAACTGAACAATTGTTGAAAGCAACACTAAAACCATACAACATCAGATTGAAACTGAAGTTGCATGAGAAGTCAGTAAATAAATTAGGACATTATTGATCAGCTGATAAACCCAATACAGTGTGTGTGTATGACTTGCATATAAATCAACTGACTGGCCTGATAAAGGTGTGTATCGGTCAAATAACTGACCTCTTATAAGGTGTGTTTGAATATTAAGTGTCATTTTTGTGTCACTGGGTGCTAATAGAATGATGATCAGCTAACCAAACCCCTTTTCTGGGATCCTGGAAGGTTAACAAGTACTTGAGTACATCCATCTCCTCAATCCTCAAGAAACTGATAACTTTCCCACTTGAATCAGCAGTGAGAGATGAATGACAATGAGACTTAATGCCATATATCAACCATCATGGAGACTGTGGCCAGGTGGGGATTTAAAATAATGACACCTGGATTGACAGTAGGTCATGCTACTGACTGAGCTAACTGGGCTTGACTTTATGAGATAATTTTGGCTATTTGCTTCCAGGGTAACACAAAATATATTAAAAAAAAAACAACACCTTATACCAAACCAAAAGATATTACTAGACCACAAGGTTGACAAGTGTACAAAGTTTTGTTACCTTTAATGAATTCGGAGTTGTGATTCGGAAACGGTAAATTTTGTAACTTTAGCTATTTGTTTCCATGGTCACATAAAAACAATGATAATGAAAACTCACTCATAACAAAAGGCACTACTGGACTAGCAGGTAACATGAGTAAAAAGCTCCATGAAGTTACCTTGAATGTTTGTGATAAAGACTTCGTAAAGGTTATTCTTTTTAGTAAAAACAAAGCGGTTTCAGATATTATCAGTTAAAGAAGTGAAGTTGATTCTTAAAGATAATTTACTAGTACACTCAAGTCCCGATTAAATGCGGTCCGATATAACGTGAAACTCGTTATAGCAAGGATTTTCTACGGCTCCAAAATTTAAAACCGATATTTTCAACCAGATGCATGAAACAAAGACTTCAAAATAATTGATAAATTTATTGAAAAATCTAAACTAAGTTGCAACATTACGTTGTTTTGAAATGTGACCTCTTTTAAAGTGTGCGCCCATTACACCTAAATAATCTAGGCTGACATGATTATAACTACTTATAGTTATACACATCATCGCTTCTACACTGATTTACACTGACAAACAATCTTGTTTATCACACATGAATTGTCATGTTTTTCACAAAAACAAGATTGTTTACACTTTACCAGATATATAGTTAGTATAGCCAAATGCCAATCAGGAGCTAAATATAGAATTCTCACTAGGTGGCTTTCTAGGTAGAATCATGAGTTGATCACATGACGAAAAGCATGTAAAGATGACCAACACAGAATGTTTTTGTTTCAAAACAAGGTATTTTTGTCCAAATTATCTGTATATACAATTGAAAAGTATGATAACAGAAAACAAACAATGTTATCATTTCACGATAAATTACACTAAATATTGAAAGAAAGAAAGGCAGAAAGTTCCACACAGATGAGGTCTCATTCCAAATGTAGGACTTTCCACAGCTATAGCTGCGATGTTAACGACACGGTTCCATCTATACCTTTATATCACGGTAGCACTCTTTGGTTCCCGAAAACCGCATTATATTGGGGCCCGAGTGTAGTTTATTTCTTGTTAAAATTGTTTATTGTAAATTACAAGAACAAGTACTTGAAATGGTAATTTGAATATGAGCACAAGTTTTAGCCAATGAATTTAGGCCCTGGACAAAAGCTCTACCTAAAATCTGAAACAAAAATCAACCTCAAGATTTCCTCTTTACACAAGCAACCTTCCAGTAAGTGTATCAATAGTCACACTTCATGCAACTAAAAAAAATACATTTGAAATTTGCACACAGCAACCTTGAATTTTAACACAGGAACCAATGCTTCCATTCCAATCCTAATATTTCTTGTCAGCTACAATTGCATATACATGGATACGTTGTAAATATTACGAATAAAATATGTTTAAACTAAAGAATCACTTTTTATACCATCTAAACATGTTAAGTACTGTGAAATCATTGATTTTCATGGGGGACTTATTTTCGTTGATTTCGCGGAAAGCCTCAACAACCTAATTAAACCCAAATGAGATGATCGTAGGCAAAATTGTGTTACATTCATACTGCATATAGCATCTATCTGTACCCAAAATGTATACTTACCTTTCTTGGCTTGATCTGTGTATGTTATTCAACATTTTCTATTAAGTGTGTTCATTTTGCTATTATTGAAAAATATAATTTTTGATTTAGTGCACTGATTAAGTTAAAATATGGTAACTTGATTAACTTTCCATCCATTTCATTACATATAATATGCCCGTCAATACTAGATGTCATGTGTTTCAGGGCTGGAAAATTCCGAGTAAGATTTAAGAAATTAAGTGTAATATTTCTTTGACTTTAAGCATTCGATAAAAAAATGTTGGAAAGGGAGGACGTGTAGTTTTTATAAGAAATTTCAAGCCCTGATGTTAACTCAAGTGTATTTAGTTTTCATCACTGTGGAAAGTGCAAAAAATAGACTGTTTCCTTGAAGAATATGTCAATAACAATAGTAGACAACACATATTACACCACCATGAAATATTTTTTCAGGAATTATTTCAAGTAATTAATTTTTAACAGAACAAATATGCATACTAATAAGTACGAAACAGATTTTTATCATTTAATTAACAAGATTTGTCAGAGGACAACTAAGCTCGCCTATGGGATAAAACTCACCACCCATGCAAAGACTGAGATTGAGACAAACACCAAAACTTAAAAACTAAGCTCAAAATATTAGCCTGAGTTTCTACAGGCGATGCTGATGCCGGGGCCATAGCAATAGCTCTTCTAAATTGAAAACCACATCACCGTATCACCTTATTGATTAACTTAACTGTAGGCTCAAGCTTAATTTTTAGAACTGCTCCATAACACAGTGCCCTTGTTTGATCACAGACTTTCCTCAGGTCATTTAAGCACAGGGGCACCCGCGCACTTGACTATCAGAAATGATATTCCCCTAGCGCTTGAATTCTTTAACAAAATCTTTTAAAAGCTTACTTTCCTCTAAATCATTATTTTTCTTTGCATATATCTTTTCTCATTTTAATACCTATAATGAAACATACTATACATGATGACTATAACTGATTAATACTAGTTTTACTAGTGAAATACATTTCAATGTGTGCCTTACGCAGCGCTTGAAAATGTGTTGAAGGTGTTTACATACTCTTACCCCAGCGCTTACATTCCTTCCTGTGTAGAACCCTGGACCATGTGTTATTTTTTTGTCAAAATTCGCCAACAATCCCCCTGTACTGCCCAATTTTACTGAAAATTCCCTTGTCACAAAAAAAATTGTATCTTTTTTATATATTTCTCTAAGGGGGGAATTTTCTAGCTAAAGAAACTAAAGAAACCTGCATCTGGATAGGCTAAAATTTATCTTTTATTTTCAACTTGTTATATTCGCACCACAATTTTTTGTTTGTATACCATAGAAAACTATTGAAAATGATGTCAATCATACCCCTCTCCACGGGTAACTGATAACTTTTCCGCTTGAATTAGCAGTGAGAGATGAATGATAATAAGATGAAATATTGTATATCAATGATCACGGAGACTGTTGGCGGGCGATGATTCTAACTCACAATCCATGCATGCTACCAACTGAGCTAACTGGGCCCTGCTTACACTTACGGCCTAAGTCAGACCAACATACATGTATACAGTTAAACCTGTCTTAAGCAGCCAGCGAAGGGAATGAGCAAAAATGGCCTTTTAAGACAGGTTGTTGCTTACCATTAATACAGGTTAATTTCCTCTGAAAGCATAGAAATGAGAAATAGCAAATGTGGCTGTTTGAGACACGTGGCAGCCACTTATACATGTTTGACTGTATACACAGACGGTACAATTACACCATACCTGATTACTGGCTACATGTAGTCGTGGAGCATTCTCCCCAAGTAATGATTTAAGTGGCTTTGTTCCTGGGGCTTTTGATATTGCAGATTCATTCATTCTTTTCGCTTCCTCTTTCATAGTATCTGTGGGGGCCACATAGTAGCGTTTACGCTCATATTTCTGTGCCATAAAATCCTTTACTTTGGATTCTTCCCTGGAATCGGACACGCTACCTAGTCTATTATCATACAGCCCCAACCAGACCTTTCTGCAAAACTGTAAAACAAATATCTCTGTTAAAGATCAGGGTGTTTTTTTTTGTATCTTTTTTTGTTGTCTTTAACTCCTTACATGTTGAAAAATTATGGAAGACCTTAGGATACTTAAAGGTTATTTTACAGTGTTTTGTACAATATGGGAATATATTGTACGGGTATGTTTTGTGGTGAAAACCATACTGGACGAGACAACATAGGTGCTGAGTTTCCAATATAGTTTGCAGCACAATTTATATGAGTACAATAAATTCCCATATTTTACAAAATATTGTAAAGTGATATTTTTATTCTATACCTCAATCTGAAAGAAAATTATCAAAAGAGTAAAGAAAAATCAAGATCCTTTTAAATAATTAAACCATATGTTTTAAGCAGCAGATAAATAGCGAGATATTTTGATTTTTGCAATGTCATCGTCACGTGGAACATTTTGTCGGTTGTTTGTTTTTTATCATTGAAATTTCTACTAAATTTATTTCCTTTTTTTAAGTCTCCGTCTTGAAATTTGAACTGTACAATATAAAGGTTATTTGATCCAATAAACTTATACATACTGTACGGTCATGTGGTAACATCTGGAGTAGATGATTAGCTATACACTTACAGTTCATTTAAACTTATTTATTTTACAATGATTGTGAAACAAAATGTTACAATAAACAGCGTTTGAGGTTTTCCTGAGAAGAACCAGTACTAAGCATATGCGGATAAAGTGTCTTGCTCAAGGAAATTTGCCAAAAATTGCCAAGACAGAGGATCGAACCCACGACTCTCCAATCCAAGTAGAACCAAAATCCTCCCACATGTAACTGGCAGGATCAATTACTATCATAAAACACTACAATGGCACAATATCTGTGAAGCGTTTGGTCCAGTGGTAGAGCGTCGGACCCAGAATCAGGGAGTCCTGGGTTTGATCCTCTGCCACTGCTATGTGTAGTGTCCTCAAGCAAGACATTTTAATCACATGTGCTTAGTACTGACTCTATATAGGGAGACTTCAAGCATGATTTGAGTTGTAATAACTTGTTTCACAATCAAGGTAAAATAAATTACATCTGTGAACAATTTAAACATATGAAAAATTAAATCTTAAATCAGAACATAATTTAAACAGGTAATAAAATACCAATCACATTTTATAAAGTCAATTTACAACTTGTTTAAATTAATGAAGACTGTATTTCAATCTGAAACATACTATTGAGTGTCTAATTTTAAATTGTATTCAGGAAGTTTCTCAACTGTTATTAGAAATTGTATTTTGATTATTTTCTGATATTTCATTCTGTAGAGAGAAATCCAACTGGGCTGTATGGTGTCTAGCTTCACTTTCAACAATCTTTTAGTTCAGTTACATAGCAACAACTACTTGAGGCAGTATTTTGAGCGCTGCCATCCTGAAGTGTCATGTTGCAGACACACGGTATGATACCTAACCTAGTCACATTATACTGACACCAGGCTGACTAGACCTAGAACTACTGGTATGCTCTAAATGCCGAGTACCAAGCGAGAAAGATTCTAGTACCATTTTTCAAGTCTTTGGTATGACTCGGCCGAGGATCTAACCCACTACCTTCCGCATGTGAGGCAGACGCCCTACCTCAGTCAAATATACTGAACGGAACAGCTATCACACCACCTTACATTTCATGTACCTGACATTTTATGTATTTTCTCAAAAAGTGTCAAAGCAATTTCCTTGAAATTTCGGACTTTAACTAGAAAGCACATTTCGGTTAAGTAAAAATACATAATTGTCAGTTAATGTTGTTAACAAACTTTCGCTACTCCATATTTCGATATTGGATATACAAAAGTGGTGGGTAAACTGTTATGTTCAGTATATGTATAGTATTTTTTCACTTTAGGCAGGACAGAGCATGATTTGGTGAATGTTTTCTCGGGAAAGACTCAAAGCATGTTAAAGAACTGTAGTAATTTTTATCAATAAGGAGAGCATTTGAATGTTCCATTTCAATGCGTTTTTTGACAATTAATAGGGCCATATCTCTTAACTTTAAACCATTTTTATAGTTCAATATACATAATATTTTTTTTTATTTTATCTTGTTACAGTCATGCAACAATTACTAAAATTTTGGTGACCAACTTTAAAAAAATATTTTTAACTGTTTCATCAAGCAGACATTTTAAACACGACTTACATCATTTCCATGACATTTGATGAAATCCATTTCTTCTGGTGTGAAACTGGCCATCGATATAGACTTTACCCTGTTTGGTGGATTTAACCCTCGTCTGAAACATAAACAGGCATCATTGATGAAACATGAATATAGTCATACCTGTCTTAAGCAGCCAGTCAAGGGAAGGAGCAAAAGTGGCCTTTTAACCCTTTACTTCATATAGACACATTTGGACACCTCTAATTTTGAAAGCATTAATTCACCATGTATCAGCAATGGGTGAATTATGTTTATATTAACTGATTGAGTGGAAAACAGTGCAGGAAGTGTAACAAGCAATCTGAACTCTTCCTGCACTGTTTTCAAAGGCCTCCTGTGATTGGTGCGGGAAAACGTGTATCTATGGAGTAAAGGGTTAAGACAGGTTGTTGCTTAATACATGTTAATTTGCTCTGATAACATAGAATTGGCAAATAGCAAATGTTGCAGCTTAAGACAAGGGGCTGCTTAATAGAGGTGGTCCCTTACACAGGTTTGGCTACATACAGAGGTAGGGGTACTCTTTTATGAAATACAAGATGCATTTCAAAAACTATATTACTTTCACCCCAGAGAGACATCAACAAAGTCAAGGATTCTTTACAATGTTCCCTAATAGACCTGATTCAGAACCTGTTAATAATGACCTCTCATAGGTCATCACTCTAACAACAAGATATCGGTGGAACCCATGGACGCTTCCCGAACAAGTGCTTGACTGAGTACAATGTTTGTAAAAGGAAAGGAGGTTTAAAGGTAAGATAATTTTTGTCTCGCCGCAACGAAGGAGCGAAAACGAGATTAAAGTGTTGCTTTTCCGTCGACCACTGCGGCATCAAACATTTATATTTAGCTCCAACGTAAAGTTTTCGTTTTTACACTATTTCTCAACAAGTACAAGTGCTAGGACACTCATACTTGGATCATAGTTACAACTAACACCCTGCATCACATTATACACTGCAGATGCTGAGTGTGACCTACACTGCATGGTCCATTGACTTTATTTGATGCTGAATTTTGCATTTAACTGCAACATTAAGTTTTCATTTTTACACTATTTCTCAGTAAGTACTAGTGCTAGGACACACATACTTGAATCATAGTTACAACTAACACCCTGTATTACATAATATAATGCAAAAGCTGAGTATTTCTTTTTAATTTATTTAAAAAAAAAATGTTATTCTTTTTTTATTTATTTATTTTTTTAAATATGTTTTACTTAGAAATACTGGTTAAAGTTTGTTTTTGTATGGTTAAAGTTTTGTGTGCAACTACCATCAAGTTCATATCTCAAAACTCACTTAATGTATTTGATCGAAACTTCACACAATAGATCTACTTCTTACAATATTTCTTAGCCATTAAACCTACTACAATAACCAAGTTAGATAACTCTTGCATGAATATAATGCAAATTCTTGTGTCATATTTTTGCAAATCGTTGCTGTTACTAAATTCATCAAATCAAATAACTATTGTAAATAACCACTTTTTAATATATAATGGAAATTGTCATTTCTCTGTTACCACTGTATTAAAACAATAATTTTTGAGCTTTACAGATACATGGGCCATTTTTGACATTGTATTTTAATTTTTTTCTCTCCCATGTGTGTATTAACGGTCAAAGAGGACACGGCGAGACATATCATTCTATGGAATTCTTGTTTTATTTTTTATTGCTGCTTCCACACACTGACCTCCATGTTCCCAGTCCCATTTGATTTCCTTCTATAATCTTGAAAATCAAACAAAGATTTGGTAATGGACAGAATCGAAGGTCCGCAACTCTGTGAAATAATAATTAAAACAAACCACAAATACAATATGTACAACTTAACTTGGTAGTGATGCATGTCATAAAGTACCTACAAGAAGTTTAAGAGAAATAACTCAGACAAAGATTTGGAAATTGACCGAATCTAAGAGCAGTAATACAAAAAGTATTGATGTTTTCTAATTAAGCAGTTCTAAAATTAAAGCTTGAATGCCTGTAATACCTTTGTACTCAAGTTGAAACGTTTGTAAATACAGCTGTGTATCCTGTGAAAAATTACCCCAGCAAAATTTGAGTCTGATACCTGCTGTGACAGCGGCATTTATAACCCTAAAATTCAAGATCAGGTAATAGCAGTGACAATTTTAATCCAAAATCAAGGCCTGTGCAGTGATTGCTCCTTAATCATCTACACTAATTAACCCAGACTTAGAGACAATTCATTGCAGTTTCATCTTAAAGCACTGTTGTCAGTGGGCTCCCATTGTTTTAACTTTGAATCAGGGTTTACTTTCAACATTTAATGACCACTCCCTCACCTGTTTTCAAACAATCAAAGGCTAACCATCAATTGTGTCTGGTCGCAACATTTCTATTGCCATCTCATTTAACCCTTTACTTCATGAAGACGCCTTTGGACGCCTCTGATACTGATGATTTTTGGACACCTCTAATAAAGAAGGCTTTGGTCACCTTATATAGAAGGCTTTTGAATTATTGGGTGAATTACCTGGTATGTTAATATTAACTGACAGACTGGAAAACAGTGCAGGAACTGTTTATATTGTTCGTTACGAGAAATCTGAATTCTTCCTGCACTGTTTTCCAAGACCTTCTTGATTGGTGCGGGAAAACGCGTATCTATGGAGTAAAGCGTTAATAGATTATGAACGATTTAAAGAACTGATACCAATTTCTCTTGCAACACGATGCTATACCAAAAATATTTTTATGTCGGATCCTTTCTTGGCCTGACTTTATTTATATATATACATATATTTTTTTTTAAGGTTTTAATGGTAGAAGAATACCTGAGAACGAATATGAGTAAAACCACCTTCCTTCCCCATGAAACTGGCAAAATTTCTCACCACCAGAAATTTTGGATCGAGCGGGACATGAACATATGACCTTAGCGGTGTCAAGTAAGTGATCTTGAGACAGCGTCTCAGACTACTTGGCAACAACCCCCCCCCCTCCCCCAAATCGGAATAAAGATTACACTAAAGCAGAGGCCAGTCAATTACGCACAATGATGCCTACATTCCTCGCCTCAGGATATGCAGCTACAATGTAAAGAGCATTGAAATCAATAACTAAATGACACATTAAAAATGCATGTGTTGCATCATGCCTTTACAATACCTGCTGAGTGGAGCCTGGCAGTAACTGCAGACGACACGCAAATGTCACAAACTGGCAGGTTCTGATCGCTATCAAAGCTGCACAATATCCAGTGATCTTTCAACATTTTGTGTATGGCCTAGTGCGACATATTGCACATCTATCACGAGCCTTTAGGCGACTTTTTATTTTGCATCTCTCGAGACAGCAATAATAATGAATGAAAGAATGAATGAATAGAATGAATGAATAGGGTTTTACGGTGTACCGACACATTATAGGTTATTCGACACCAACAGGAAGGAAGATTCCAGGTTCATTCTACATGTACAAAAAAACAACAAATTAACATACAGATTTAAATAAAAATACACCAACAAATGAATATGCAGAATGAACCTAGAACCTTGATACCTGCAGAACTGCAGAGTTTCAGCAAATTCTATTGTATTACTCAAATTGTCGCTTCTTACGACATGCATGAGCCACAGTTGTCCTATTCTTGCCGTCTTTAATATGGCTCCCTGAAACCACACAGGGGTTGATAATTTAACCACAATAGTGAACATGACAAAAAATGCTAAAATGAACACGACACCCATTTGCAGGATTCTTTCCCCTCTGCAGAGATCGGCAGTGATTCTATTCTTAGCCGGAACCACACGGGGTGACAGCAATAATAAAAAGATGTTCATCCACGCATTATTTAGTCAGGCTAGTGTAACTAATACTCATTTTCTAAGCAGATCTCTTTTTGAAAGGATTAACAGTTGGACAGACAAGCATTCAAATACAGTAACAGATGCCCTTGCCATTTCTCAAAATCAAGAAATATTCATCAGATAAACCCTAGTCAATATCAATGTTGTGTGCAGTAGGTTAGATACAATCTTGTATGAATGCTCATTTATTATTGAATTATTTAAACAAGTTGGCTTAAATGTACTGGATATACCGTAATTCCCCATGAATAAATGCTCCTGGCGCCATGTATTTTAGGTTCAAATTATATTATTTTTTTGAAGTGTATTACAAACAATCTTGTGTTTGACAATTGTTTCAGAAACAAATACAGTCAAACCTGTCTTAAGCAGCCAATCAAGGGAAGGAGCAAAAGTGGTCTTTTTAAGACAGGCTGTTGTTTAATGCAGGTTAATTTGCTCTAAAAGGTTATAAATGGGAAATAACAAATGTGGCTGCTTAAGGCAAGTGGCTGCTTAATAGAGGTGACCGCTTATACAGGTTTTACTGTACATATTACAATGAAGTTGTTATAATAATCACGTAACAATATTCTGAAGTTGTTAGTTTATATACCAATATGGGAGATAGACCATAATAAATTAATTCCTACTTTTTTATCCAAAACTTTAATACTAGATAAGCAATTATGTGAAATTCTTTTTTGAAACAGAATACACAATTAATGACCATTGAAGTAAATAACCCAGACCAAATTCATTTCTTGTGTGTCCCATAGCAATGGTCGATTCCTTAATCAAAACAAAAACTGCAGTGTAGGTCTAGCTACTCGTTAAGATGAGAAGCAATGTCTGGCTAGATCAATTAACTCAATTAAACAACTGTCTTTAAACAACAGCTTTCAAACAGGCCTTAACCACAATTAAAACCGTTGGTAATGATGGAAAACTTTCAGATGATAATAATAAGGTAATATAACTTAATTACTGCAACATTTATTGTCTAAAACTACAGCATGACAGTTTGATTTCTGGATGAAATTGTAACATGTGACATTTTAAATATTCTCTATTCTCACTGTATCTTAAATAGAATGTTGTAGTTAATTGCAGAACATCATTCATTACATAAATGTCTTGTTGTCTGCAGACCTGATTTTAATCAACATTTAATCAAAGATTCATGTATTTTATAGTCGTACATTAATATCATTTAGACCTTCTTGGCCCTGGTTTGGCCATTTTCGGGTAAAAATTCAGATCCAATACCTGGAATTTACTTTTACCCCCTAATTTTAGTACAAAAATGACCCTGAAATAATTTTTCTAAGTGTTTTTGTTTTTTTTTGGGGGGGGGGGGGGGGGGGGGGGGGTGGGAGTGGGGGGTGACTTTCTGATTAAAGAACATAAGAAAACCTGCTACTGGTTAGGCTAAAGTCCCTATAACATGACTCGATACTGACATAAAAATTCCACCCTCTGAAGAAAATTACCTACTCAGAGGGCTCTGGCCACATTTCCCTGAGGTAAAGGTGTGCTCTGACCCTTTCAGAAGTTACTTCACCAGATATCAATTTCATGGGCCAACATTAATTAGCCTTTTAGGCCTGTTAACAAAACTTGTCACAGGTGCTTTGGTTATACGTCTAGTGTGTAAGTTTAAAGAATATGAATGAAATCTGCCTACGGTAAAATGAAACCAACATCAAATAATGCAATTAAACTAATCAAGGGCTCGAACAATGTATATCAGATCTGGCCAGTTCAAGAACAATTTTTGATGATTCAAAGGCCATAACTCTAGTATTAATTATCCGATTTAGTTAGTTTAAAAACTTTTCCAAAATATTTTAGTTATAAGAGATTACTGTGTAAGTTAGGTGAAACCCAAAATGAAACTGCAGGTGCTAATGTGCACATGCCAATGTTAAGATGGACACAGTGTTGGTTTGCCTAAGAATATTTTAAACATTTCGAACATTAAACCTAAATAATTATTTTCATTGGACAGCTTATAAAAAGTACTTTCAACGCATAATCATATTTCCAAGCATCAATTTTTCCCTGCCATGCATGGAAAATGGCATTAAATAAAAAACAATTGTTTGATACAAGTTGTCAGATCAATCTGAACACTAGCTGAGAGTTTTTACTTTCATACACGACTGACAGTGTGCTGATGAATATAGATGACTTATAACTTAACTTTATCATGTTCGATATGAATTGATCAATTTGAAATTTATCTGTTCAAGTTAAGATAAAAAAAACATGATTAGTACTTGAATTGCTTTATTAATTTCCACACAATACATGCAGCTGTCACTTCAAAGCATGTAATTATGGATATGGAGTACTTTTAAAGACTACTTAGTCGAGACTATTCACTAAGTAATTCCACGCAATATGACCAGTGGGAATGAAATCTTCCTTGCTGGGCTACCAGATTTTTTCACAGGTAGATTTATCAGACCCTGCCGTTTTAGCTAATTTACTACACACTAGTGATGGGACATCGGTTCGAAATCTGCAATAGATTATTTGCTGGAATTGGTTAGTTAACCGATACGATTGATTGATTAATAATCAGTTCCATTTCGTTCGGCTGTTTATTTATTGAGATTGTTCTTGGTCAGAATAAGGTTTTCATTGACTTTCAGAAACTCGAAGATCTTCCATACAACTGATTTAGTCTTACAACAAGGGTGGTTATATATCATCGCCTCACTGTTATTTTCCACTGCCATTTTGTGTATAAGAGTTACTTCCCTTTGCTAATTTAATTTATACTCACGGCGTTTCGTACTCACGTTTTGTACTTCTAACACTTGTATTGATTATAAGAAAATGGTATTGATTGTATTTCAACTATGTCAAGTGGTTTACAAAATATTGAGCAGACAGGAAGCTTTGTACCTATTTTTGACCTTGACCTTTGAGCTTTGTACCTGGATCTTTTGACTCACACATCATGCATCACCATCATCTGATTATGATGAACATAATTATATGCCATGTTATTTCAAAATCTGTCAAGTGGTTTACAAAATATGGAGTGGACATGAAATTTTTACCTAGTTCTGACCTTGAACGTCTAAGTGTGATCTTGACCTTTGAGCTACGAACCTGGGTGGGACACACCAACTGATTGTGATGAACAGTAGATCCATATTATTTCAAAATCTGTCCAGTGGTTAGCAATATATGGAGCAAACATAAAATTTTGTGCCTATTTCTGAGCTTGAACCTTTAAGTGTGACACTGACCTGTGAGTTACAGCAATAAAGTCTTAAGACCTGGGCCTTACACATGATACTTCATCTCACTATGGTAAATAATTGTACCATGTACCGGTAAGTTCAAAATCACTTTATGCATGAGAAAGTTATAACCTAAACAAAATTGGGCAGACGGACAGATGCATGCACACACATACACTGAACCATTGTGACAACTGTGTCAAGCTCACCTCAAAAGGGCTTGACAAAAATAAGAATTATTTGATATTTCAAATTCTTCAAAACGGGATTAAAAAATGACATTTTAATTGAAACAATAAATATCACACATACGGTATACTGCATGATGACCTTTAACTCAACATAGATTTTTTCCTAAGCTGAAATAGCATGGACACAAATGACAGATCAAATCGAAATGAAAATAAAAGCATGTGCCTCGTTTGGTACATCACATTTAATATGTTACAATTTAAGCAGGAAATCTATTTTAGGCTAACATTGGCGCGTAGATCAAGTTAGGAAATTCCTTTTCTATCTATTATTTTGGCATATATTTAAATATATATATATCCTCATGCCAATACAGGTTTAGCAAATTCATACTGGGATTATCTTTTGTCAAAGTAAGCATCAACTATTTAAATTTTTTGATGCCATAAATTTTATTCTGCATTAAAACTGCACATTTGAAAGATTAATACACCGACTGTCAATATATCAGGCCATCTTTAAAAATGTATTGTAAATAAAGTTTGCTGTGCTCCGACCCAGTATTTTTCATGTTGGTAGGAAAACAGACAGAAAACATGAAAAAAAATTAAATGTTCTGAAAGTTAATAAAAAAAAGTTTGGGTTACTGCAATTTTGAGTGAGTAGGTAGGAGCACTGCAAACAATATACTTTTTAAGGATGGCCTCATAAACTGAAGAATTGTGTGCAAGTTACACTACAGGGAAATTTACAAAGTGTTGTAACTTAATGTTGAAACCAGACAGGACTGTGTCACAAGTCGGATAAAATAGGTCTGTGTGTTATGATCAAGTTATTATATTCTGGAGTTGTTAGTTTATATACTAATTTGCGCAATAGACCATAATAGATTAATTAATATTGACGGGGAATGCAATTATATTTTTTTAATTTTCGTTTTTCAGATTTTAAAATGGAATTTTATATTAGACGTGAAATGAAAGAATTTAAAGATCATCAGGATTAAAACGTGGCACATTTTAGTTGCTTCGTCAAAAACATTTCCCACCGATCTATATTTTTTGACAATGAAATATATCAGGGAGGGTAAAAATTAATAGCAGGTAGGGATGAAAATCTAGGAATTCATCTATAATGGCCTAAAGTTTGCTATCAGAAAAAAATCTCATGTATAATTGTGTATTTTGAACCAGAGCCTTATACACAGTTGGAAAAAGTTAATCAAAGTCAATTAAAAATATATGTATTTACTAAATCATATCACATTTTTTAAAAAACTGAAGTTCCATTTAAAATGAGTTATATTTTAACAAAAATTACAAAAAATTTGATTTAGGGGTTATAAAATATAACAGAAAATTGTACAGGCAGTACTGTACCTAAATTCATATTCATCAAACCTCATTATTATGGAATCAGAATGAATCTACATAAATGGACTTGTCAGACAGAGACAGCTCTAGGACCTGATTCTACGCAGATGACAGCTTTCTCTACCACAACATTAGAATTGCAGCAGAACCAACAGTTTTACAAGATCTTGACAGACTCCAAAAGTGGATTTCAACCGCAGTAAATGTTATGTACATTTCTAGAACTGCATACTCTATCCATGCGCATGAACTTAGAGAGGTCAAGAATGGACAATACCTAGAAGCGACCATCCAACAACCTTTCTTGGAATCCTCATATCAACTTTACAGTCAAGAAAACAAGCAACTGCCTGCCAATCATCATAAGAAACCAGACCAGGTACCCACAATATATTATTAATGCATAGTGTTATAAAGATTGGTCAGGCCAATACTTGAAAATACTGCAACCTTCATGCAGGTAGCTACCAACCAACTTGAGGCAGTCTAGCGAAGTGACGCATGGTTCATCGAAGTCAAACTGAAGCTCAGACGCTAAACCAAGCTGTCCATGGATTATCACATTACTTATGAGCTAATGGATCAACTCACATCCAAATTAACTACACATGTAAACTCTACCCCACTTTCTGTAGGACAGATGCCAATCGCTGTTGATTATTCCCCTCAGTATTCACATTTAGTATCAACTCAAAATTAACCTGGCTGCAGCAGAGATCCTGGAGGACTTTAAAGGGGGTATTGCACATGCACAAGCTTTTTTCTTTTTCATTTTTATCTGCACTTGTTATGAGCCTCACCTTACCATTGTACATACACTATTGTATGACATTGTCCCAAGAGTGGACCCAGCAAATAATTGGAAAAGAAAGATATAACCCTAAGCTATTGTACAACCGATATTGTTCAATTATGATTTACACACAAATTTCATATATACTGGTCATACCTAATACCGTGAGTCTGAATTTTTTTAACCAGGTAAAGAATGGCATCAACAATAAACAATAATAAGGTTACTCAAGTATGCTGAGTAATAAACAGTTTCCGATATGAAATGCAAACAAATGCCGACGCTAACAGAAATTGGAGCTTTGCGCATGTCTTCCCAGATTGGTTTTATACGGCATTCACGATAATAGATATATATCGCATTATCAGGTTTACAAGGGATGTATACATATTAAATCAAATTTATTCATTTCATACTATTCTGTCCTGATGGGATTTCGTCCATATCAACTAACTCTGACAAACAATGCTTGTACGTGTAAATTCCGCTTAAAATACAGTATTTATTCAAAATGTAATCTTCAAACAATATATATCAACACTGTCAGTATTTGACAGGTGCTGAATATATAACAATTTCATATCACAGAAACTCACAATAGACCGCTGCACGCCGTACAGACGTATGATCCAATGGTCATATTAATGTATGTTGGCCCACGCTGATGACAATCAAAACACTGTTTGTTGTGGGGCAATGCAACCATCTCTCGGAGTATTTTAAGATGCTTTTCATCTTGCTTTCTCTTATTTGACGCCATTTTGTTCCGCCGACTTCCGAAATTTAACCGGAAATGACGTACAAGTTGGTCGATCAAATACCCAAATGGAATTTTTTAACCGACCGATTCCGAATTTATTCTAAGCAATTCTTTAGTTAAAACATATTTTATTGCCAAATAAACACATATTACAATATTTACCATGCATATAAGTCAAATACAATTTAAGGCAAAAGGGTCTGGCCACAAGTATCTCAACATTAGATTCGGCCATAATCTTTTTTTAGCTCGCCGGGACGATGTCATATATGGCCCAAAATGTGCACCTCTACACTGCGAGTCCATTTGTAACCCACTATATGCCTTTTTTGTTAAAGACATATATGTCATATATGTGGGTTACAAATGGACAGAATTCCTGTAAGAGAAATTTGAGTTCAAAAGTTAAAGTTACTAAAGACATATTTACTTTACTTTACTTTAAACATATTTTATTGCTTTTTTGCATACATGTAGTAGCAAAAGGATTGGGCCACAAGTTATCCAACGTTAAAATCGGCCTTTCCCAACAACAAATTATTTACAAAAAACAATCAAGATAGCAGTAAAACATATTCATATATGAAGCAAGAAGAAAAAATGAAATAGGATACATTGTTTAAATATATGCTTCCGAGATATAACAAGTAACCTCTGTTACCAAAGGCATATAGTGGGTTACAAATGGACTCACTTGTGTAGAAGTGCACATTTTGGGCCATAGATATGTTTTTTTCCAATTCTTCTAGTTTTATTTTATTGCAGAATTGCTGCAGTAACCTAAAATATGAGTGGCATAAAGTTTTTTCGAGGTTACCAAAGACATATAACAAATCCAAAGGCATATAGTGGGTTTCAAATGGACTCACTTGTGCAGAGGTGCACATTTTGTACCATATCTAATCGAAGTCCAAGCAGAGCTATTGCCATGACCCTGGCGTCGTCGTCGGCGAGAACCATAACTCTGGATTGCAATTTGGCACAGTTATGGCCCTTTTTGGACTAAGATACAGGTTAAACATTTGCGTTTATTTGCGTTTAAGTTTAAGATATCTACGCAACCACTCATTGGATATGAATAAACTTCGCATGTGTGTTCACCATCATCGATGGAACACACACACAGACAAGAACCATAACTCTGGATTAAATATTGGCACAGTTATGGGCTTTTTTCGACTTAAGTTTTCAGGTTAAATTTTTTATCAGGTAAGATATCTATGCAACCACTCATTGGATATGAATGAAACTTCGCACGTGTGTTCATCATCATCAATGAAACACACACAGACAAAACCATAACTCTAGATTGCATTTTGGCAGAGTTATGGCCCTTTTTTACTTAATGTTTCATGTTAAAGTTTTTTTATCAGGTAAGATATCTATGCAATCACTCATTGGATATGAATGAAACTTACCATGTGTGTTCAACATCATCGATGAAACACATAGAGACAAAAAACATAACTCGGAGTTGTATTTTTGCACAGTTATGGTCCTTTTTCGACTTAATTTTTTAGGTTAAAGTTTTTTATCAGGTAAGATATTTATGCAACCACTCATTGGATATGAATGAAACTTCTCATGTGTATTCACCATCATCAGTGAACATACAGAGACAAAAACCATAACTCTGGGTTGCATTTTAGCATAGTTATGGTCCTTTTTCGACTTATTTTTTCAGGTTAAAGTTTTTTATTAGGTAAGATATTTATGCAATCTCTCATTGGATATGAATAAACTTCGCATGTGTGTTCACCATCATCAATGGAACACACACAGACAAGACTCATAACTCTGGATTGCATTTTGGCATAGTAATGGCCCTTTTTCGACTTATTTTTTCGGTTAAAGTTTTTTATCAGGTAAGATATCTATGCAACCACTCATTGGGTATGAATGAAACTTCGCATGTGTGTTTACCATCATCGAGGGAACACACAGAGACAAGACCCATAACTCTGGTTTGCAGTTTGACAGAGTTATGGTCCGTTTTCGACTTCATTTTTCAGGTTAAAGTTTTTTTATCAGGTAAGATATCTATGCAACCACTTATTGGATTTGAATGAAACTTCGCATTGTGTTCATCATTATCAATGGAATACACAGAGACGAAAACCATAACTCTGGGATGCATTTTACAGAGTTGTATCCCCTTTTCGACTTATTTTTCAGGTTAAAGTTTTTTATCAGGTAAGATATCTATGCAACCACTCATTGGATATGAGTGAAACTTACCATGTGTGTTCACCATCATCGATGGAACACACAGAGACAAGAACCATAACTCGGGGTTGCATTGTGGCACAGTTATGGCCCTTTTTCGACTTATTTTTTCAGGTTAAAGTTTTTTATCAAGTAAGATATCTATGTAATCACTTATTGGATTTGAATGAAACTTCGCACGTGTGTTCACCATCATCAACGAAACACACAGAGACAAAAACCATAACTCTAAAATGCATTGTGGCAGAGTTATGTCCCCTTTTCGACTTATTTTTTCAGGTTAAAGTTTTTTATCAGGTAAGATATATATGCGACCATTCATTGGATATGAATGAAAATTACCATGTGTGTTAACCATCATCGATGGAACACACAGAGACAAAACATAACTCGGGGTTGCATTTTGGTAAAGATATGACCCTTTTTGGACTTATTTTTTTGTCTTTAGACACCCGGGTTAAACGTTTGCGTTTAGTTGCGTTTAAGTTTAAGATATCTATGCAACCACTCATTAGATATAAATGAAACTTCGCATGTGTGTTCATCATCATCAATGGAACACGCAGAGACAAGAACCATAACTCTGAATTGCATTTTGGCAGGGTTATGGCCCTTTTTTTACTTTATTTTTCAGTTAAAGTGTTTTATCAGGTAAATATCTATGCAACCACTCATTGGATATGAATGAAACTTCGCATGTGTGTTCACCATCATCGATGGAACACACGGAAACCAGAACCATTTTGGACTAATTTTTCATCGGTAGACACCCAGGTTAAGTTAATATTTTGCGTTTAGTTGCGTTTAAGTTTTGGTGTTTGCCTCCAATCTCAATCTTTGCATTGGTGGTGAGTTTTATCCCATCGGCGAGCTTTGTTGTCTTCTGACAACTTTTTTTATTCTATGACAATGTTATGACATCTGTGTACATACAAACATTAGGCTAGCTATGTATAAATATAGACCGATGTTTTACGAAAAATAGTTTAAATATGTAAAAGTAACTATAAATAAATTAATCTAATTCTTAGGAATATATCTCCGTCCGCAGCTCAGAATTATTGTCCGCAAACAGAAGGATAGAAAAGACGGTTTCGGGCGGTGTTTTTATTGCTCTTCGCTCAGATATTGTTTGTGACCGTATTGAAAATGATGGCATAACAGAGTCCGTCTATGTGTCGCTCACTGTGACACACTAGAGAGGAACATACAACACATCATTGAGGCCCACAACAGAGTTCACCAAGTTCATCCGTAAAATACATCCATAGACACTCTGTGCATGAACCTCGAATTGATTGTCAAGAGGTATAAGAAAGCAATACTCTGGATTGGTAGAGACCTGAACCAGCCCGACACAAATTGGTCAGCTCAGTCAATTTAGGGGAGATCTCGAGCTAATGCTGTAATAAAGATTAATAAATCAGAGATTTCTCGACTAAGCTAACAGGTGAGGCCCTCCCAGGGGTTTTGGAGATCTAGGGAACATGACCGATTACTTTAAAGGATTATGGAACATTGGCCATTACTTTCACGGATCCAAGGATGAAAGGCCTAATGTTTAGATATTTGTGGGAATACTTTTGGGGAACTATGACAAATTATTTTGGCGATCTGGGGAACAAAGGTCATTACTTTAAGGAAGTCTATGGAACATGGGACCCCTACTAAGAGGACCTCGTCAGTGTGCTCTTGATCAAGTAGTTGATTTCCCATCTCGCTAATACTTCATTCTAACACTCTTCAGAAATTCAAGTGATTTCGTTAGTCGGTGCTCTTAGATTTGTGGGTATTCAAAACTGCATCACCACATTTTCGCGTTCTCTGTATTACCACGTCATTTCTTTACAACGTTACCGAAAACAATGTAAACAGTAGGGGTATTTTTCAAACAAAGTTTATTGATTTAAATTATTATCAATTTGTCAAGTATTAAAAATATAAAAATACATTGAATATTTCGATCAGTTTGTCGATTTAGTTTGATTTTTAACAGAAACTACTTTTTAGCGCATCATTGATGATATGCGTCATTCGGCTAAATGGTTAGTTCAATTTAAACGCTGGCCGCTCGAGTATCGTGGTTCAGCAAGCGAATTTTAATGATTAAACGTATGAGTGCGTTAGAATAGGGTTCAGTATACTGTAATTTGCGACCGTATATGAGGCTTTTAATGATCTCAAATTTGCTTTAACAACTCCACCTTCGGTGTCGCCGTTAAAGAAATGTTGCGACCATTAAAACCCTCATATAGGAAGTTACTCAAGGATAATGTGTGCGATGGTGATTCCAACTTCCGCTGGTGAGGGTCCGGACGTATTAATAATGGCTTCTGCTGACTTTTCAGACTCTGATGTGTCATTGGGCTAAAACTCATTACTTGAACGAAATATTAACCTGCGGTGGGACATGTCCGCCCGGATATGACTTATCGGGCTGCACACGTTTACACAAAAGACACGCTGTTGGGTTATGCATGGAACAGTTTATACTATAACTTTTAAGTAGAATACATATTTGTACCGTCCTGTTTTTCTTTTGCTTCTATCGACTTTTTAGTATTTTTAATTTTTTAAGGTTTCGACCTCAGATGTTACTCATCAGAGTAACTGAGTATGCCACGCTACGCGCTTGCATCCGCTGGTGGACAAATGCACGCGAGTTCCAGGTGTTGCGGACCATGATATTATTCATACCATCCCAAGTACATCTGCCAGACAGTCAAAGCCTGTCCAACACAAACTATACTGATGGAAAAGGGCATCTCTAGGATCTATGAGTGAAGAATGCCAGTCTATCACATCCATTTTCCACTTAAACTATAATACATCCAGTCCAAAAGAGAACATCTGGCTATTTATCTGGAGCAGTTTACTCGGCCTTTAAGAGAAACATGTGCCATCAAAGTTCCCCTCGTCTAGATTCTCCCAGCCATTGATCAACCGTGATGTTGGGAGGATAACATGGAGCTTCTGGAGAGCGAGACAGGCTAAGCGTGAAAAGGACATCAAGCACTATATAAACACATGAAGAATCTGCCATTCTTCTGCAAAACTGCATACGACAGATTCACCTGTGATATCATTAATTTGAATCTAATTCAAAGCGATTCTGGTGTTTCATCAAAGACATGCATACTGACTCTTCTGGTACCAATGAATGACGGTACAGGCTGGACATATTGTGAGATACTAATGAAAGTAAAGTGCATATCAAAGCACGTTGTCGAACGATTTGATATTTTTTTATTTGATACTCTAAAGGGACTAGTTTCACCCCTATTACGGCGATTGAATGAGACTAATAAAAGTAGGACTTGTACATAAGTATTTTTATCAGGATATAATTGATATATTAATAAGTTGTGTTTTACTAACCTAAGTCGTAAGAACATAAAACACTTGTAGGAAATCAGTATTTTCAAAAAAAATCACCAAAAAAATGGGAACCTATTTCATCACATTTACCGCTAGTTAAAATAACTATTTTTAATGTTGTAAAAATTCATTGATGCAGAACAAAATAATACAGCTTGGTCAAACATATAAGATAATGTCCGTTACATTATCATATTGCAAGAATGAATTACTAGTATATATCTCTTGCATTGGTTTTTCTGACGGAATTTGCCGAGTATGCGCGATTGTCAATATTAGAGTCCAAATGACACGCATTTTATGGTGGAAGGGAGATAATCGATCCAAATAGTTTTATCTGACTATTCTCCCTTTGTCCAGTAAAAATGATATTAACACATATAAATCGATGTAGTACTGATTGAATACCCACGGGTTATCCATTCCGATATTCTTCATAATTAATGACTACCGGAACTGACAACCGGGGGTATCGACGAATGGAGAAAATATGAATCACAGATGTCTGTCATAAAATATGAATCACAGATGTCTGTCATAAAATATGAATCACACAGATGTCTTGCATATGCAAGGAATTATATAGAGACAAGTCCTTGATCCTATACAATCAAGGAACTAAAGTTATCTCTAATTCTTTGAAGCAATGCATATTTTATATTTCATATAAAATACATCTAAATTGCATGTTATAGACGTAAAAATTCTTGTGAAACACATGTGGTTATTGCTTTTAAAATTAAAGTTGACTAAACCAATATTAATCGCCTGCGTTATTTGACGGGAGAGTAGTTTAAAACCAAGATTTACTCAATAATTACCGGAATTCTTTCAGCATATGAATAAGCTATGAATGAAGTTATTAAGTTTTTAACAATATTGATCGCGCCTAAAGCATTACTTAGTTACAATAAAAGATATTTTATGGCCGAGGTTGACTCCGAACGTTTAAATATAAAGAAACTTTATCGGAACAAGACCATCGCTGGACCGTAGGTATTCGGCCAATTCCGTCATTCCGAATATTAGGATAATTGGCGAGATATACCGATTGGGCCGAGCTGTTGCGATTGACACAGAAGTAAACAACAAAGATGGCCGCTTGCGACTCCGATTCTCCAGATTTAACTCCGAATATGTCAAAATTAAACTGCTCAAACGTGCTTAAATTCAAACATATCAACCCAAGGTTTAACCCACACGATACCAAACGACCTAAAGGAAGGAGCGGACATTGTGTGTGTGCTGATGAGTCGGATATTTATGTTTTTGGTGGGTACAGTCCGAGCGATGAAAGAAATGGCGTTAGACAAAGCCGAGTTTTACCCGAGTTGTGGAAATTCAACTTCGCATCTCACAAATGGATAAGAATAGAAACAACGAATAATCCACAAACATGTGCGTCAGCTTCATTAGCCGTGCACAACAAGCAGGTGTTCGTATTTGGGGGAACTGGCTATCCATTTGGTCAGATTATGAGTAACACCATGAAAACGTTGACAGTGAATAAACAACCAAAACTACAGGCGGCAGGGGAGGAGGAAGGTAAACAAGGAAAAACAAAACTCATCTGGCACTTGTTGGAAACTAACGCTATGTCGTATAGCGCAGGCAGAGATGTTGAAGATGTTTCGCCACCTCCTGCATATGGTCAAAGTCTGATATTTCACAAGGACGCTATATATGTGTTTGGAGGGGCCATAGGATATTACAGTGAGGCCGTATCAGACTTGCATAAACTAAGCATTCATAGTATGATGTGGGAAAAGTTACAACCAACGGGTAAAATACCCAGCGGTAGATACAAGCAGGAAATAGCGAGAGATTCAGAGAGGTATAATGTTTTGATCATATTACATATTTTAGTCAGCTTTAACTCTTTACTTCATATACACGCTTTTGGACACCTCTAATATAGACGCCTTTGGACACCTCTAATATAGAAGGCTTTTGAATTATTGGATGAATTATGTTTATATTGACTGACAGAGTGGAAAACAGTGCAGGAAGTGTTCAGATTGCTCGTTACAAGCAGTCTGAACTCTTCCTGCAGTGTTTTCAAAGGCCTTCTGTGATTAGCGTGGGAAAATGTCTATCTATGGAGTAAAGGGTTAATGCAACTTAAATACAAGGAATTGTAAGTCAGGATTTTCTTTTCCTTTGGGGAAATGGGGCCAGGGTCCTCTGAGATGGAATTTCCGCGTTGTTCTCATGTCGCGTCCAATCTTTAGTTTTGTAGAAAAACTCACAAAACATGTATTATGAATTGAAAAGAAGGGGCATTAACGTAACCAGTCACAAGTTTTCTTAGTTTCTTTAACCAGAAATTCCCCGCTAAGAGTAAAAATAAAACAGGGGGAATTTTCAGTGAAATCAAAGGGGAAAAAGTATATTCCTGGATGGGGTATTGGGTTGAATTTCTGCCAAAAAAAAACAAAACTAGGGCCCTCTTAGATATATAGAGAATAATTTGAAACTTCCATTTCTGACTAAATGTAAAAAAACAGCATGCAGTGGATTAATTATTTGGCAAATTAATCATTGAGAATGTTTAGGGCAATTAATCGGATATAAATTGTATACACTGGTAACCTTAAATCATAAATATTTTGATAATGCAAAATTTGTGCTTGTAACACTGTAGTTATATAACTATGCCGATCGAATTACTAACCTTTGGTTCAATGCCAGTGTAACATGTTCATTCAAAAATCATTTTAACTGACGTCTAACAAATTAGTTGCCCTGATGATTTTTTTAATAGTAATATCATTATGAGGGTAATAAAAAAATTAAAAAATCTCTCTGTCAATCTTCATGCTGTCATTTTAATAGCAGCAAGAATTAATTAATGTTTTGTTAGACTGTAACACATGGACAGAAATACAATTTTACAATTTAAACATATATATCAAGCTTTATGGAAAGAGTTATCTAATGGTGCCAGTTGCAGCATCTAAGGACAGGAAGAATTTTCAAAGTAATGACTACCATACCCCCCCCCCCCCCCACACACACACACAAATAAACACCCCTGGGTGATGCATTGATTGTAGGTGGTGGAGGAGTGGGGGGGGGGGATAAGGTACATGAATTAAAATTAATATAATTTATTTCAATATTACTTCTGAAGTTTTGTGATGCTACAAACCATTTGTTTATAATCTGTGAATAATGATCAGATATTTACATTTTAATGTTTTTTTAACATTTTGAAGCAATATATTTAAAAGCAAAGATTCAGATTATTTTCAGAAATGTTTCTTTATATTAAAACCATTAAATTTATCAAGGAATGAATTATAAAGAGTCTTTGAATTTAAGAACTTTATCAATTAATTATTCCACAAAAATAACTTTATTATATGAATGTCAGCTTGCAAACATTGCAAACAAACATAGTTTTTCACACTTTAAACAGAATTTAACATAAAATGAATACAATGTCTTTAAACACATGCCAAAGTTTATTGTATGTGAAATATTGTATTTACATCATGAAGTTACTTGCTTCTTTGTTCTGTTTTTGCCATATGCCACACCAGCAGATCTAAGGGGACACAGGTGTCACTTGCTCTGCTTCTTTGTTTATCTTAATTATTGTTTCCACATTGTGAACTGTTATAATCTGACATTCAATACTGGCATACCATTAACAGTAAACACTGCTGTATAATGGTGATAGAGAGTGTCATATGATGTTATTTGTGTGATTGGCATTCAACATAAAGCTGTGCGAGGCTATTAATAAAATAATACTATTGGGCTATTATAAATAATTGCTAGATTATCATCCAAATTTTTCTTATAAAAGGGGAGGGCGGGAGAATTTTATTTTCATTTTTAAATTTTTTTATGTTTTTTTTTTTATGAAAATAAAAAGGGTCAGGGCGGCATGAAAATTAAAGGGCAGATGGGGATGATAATCTACCAATATATTTATTATTGCCTTAATTAAGAAAAAAGTTCCATTATAATGAATAAGAAAATTGTTACCAAGACAGCCAAATATCAATTTATTAAATATTAAATATTGTTGAGGGTTTTATGGCATACTATAGTTTGTTGGTATTTATATATTGACAATTACTGATGATATGCTGTATATAAGGTTACATACTGAATTGTATTACATAAAATCAAATCATACCATTGTAACTTAACACAACTAGTGTGTACAGATATACAGTCAATAGAATTAAATTTTATTGAGGGGTCATACACTCGAGTTGAATCCCTTCAGTGCTATAAGCAACTCTATTGGTACTTGTGCTATAAGCGGAGGCATTTGGCTTGATTGAGTGGTTTTCTACGCAACTATAGTTACACTTAATTTAGGTGTTGAAGTTGAATAACATCTTCAGTCTCAGACCTGATTGGCGGAATGGGATGTCAACACATATAATAAGTAATTGGTTTATATTATAGGTTGCACATTGTTAATCGACTCTACATTATATAATTAATCTACAATTGAGTCAAATAAATGAAAATTAATATTCATCATTTAATACGGAAATGAGTATATATATATATAATTTATAAAGTTATAAACATCGAATCAATTAAGTAAACTAGTAAATAGCAAAATATGTTGATATAACTGTCATGATCAGTCTAATTGCTGACTGTCATAGTCAGTTTTAATTCTGACTCACTATTTGGCCATAATATTTAAAGTACCGGTAATCCTGAATTTTCACCTCTGCCCTTTTTTGTACCTGCCCCCCAGACATAATAAAAAAAATTATTTAATAATTCATTATTCTTTTTTTTTGACAATGGAAACCATAATTTGTCAAAACAACTACACATTTTAAACCTATTCAGCTTTAAATGATTTTCTTTCATAATGTTTGTCATGCCTAATACGATAATTTCATTTTAAAATCTGAAAATTAAAACAAAACTGTAACCCTGCTGCCCCTATTTTGTGACAAATTTGGATGAAAATGTTTGAACTATTTTGTTTGGCCTCGACTGTCAGAATTATAATTTGTGATTTTTAATGCTTCTCAGAATCATCTTTATTACTATAATTGAGCCTATCTAATTAATTACCTTCAAAATATGGCATTATTTCTATGTTGCTTTCAGAAATAACCATGTCTGACATATATTTACTGCCAGAATCAGTATAACTACTTAGTAAGTGACTGCCAGTATCAGCTTTATTATTTACTGTCAGAATCAGTATAAACTTCTACTAAGTGACTGTCAGAATCAGTATAAAGTTCTACTAAGTGATTGTCAGTATCGATATAAAGTTCTTCTAAGTGACTATCAGTATCAGTATAAAGTTCTACTAATTGACTGTCAGTATCAGTATTAAGTTCTACTAAGTGACTGTGAGAATCAGTATAAAGTTTTACTAAGTGACTGTCAGTATCAGTATAAAGTTCTACTAAGTGACTGTCAGAATCAGCTTTATTATTTACTGTCAGAATCAGCTTTATTACTTACTGTTAGAATCAGTATAGCTACGAAGTGACTGTCATCATGACTTTAATAAAAATAGTTTGTTCAATTTTGTGTTTCAGATTTTATGTCATGGGAGGCGGAAGATTACACCATGCTGAGGGTCTAGACAAGATTTATATATATCACGTAGCCCACAATCACTGGACAGAGGCTGTTACTGTCGTAGACGAGCAACACGGCTACCCAAAGCCACGATGCAGTTTCGGCTGTGCCCAGGAAGGCAAGAACATCTATGTGAGCGGGGGACGCCATTATGGCACAGACATTGAGCATGAGCCTTTACAAGATGTCTGGCATCTTCATTTGGATTCTCTGAAGTGGACAAAATTAGCTATCAAACTCCCTAATCCACTCTACTTTCACGGAGCTGTGGTGTCCCCAGGAGGACATATGTACATATTTGGTGGAGTTCACAAGGACGGGTTTAGATCGCCGTATTTGTATAAAGTTAGACTGCCGTGCTCAGTGCCAAAATTGTCAGAAATGTGTTGGGAAGAAATTTGTGACCTCTCGAGAAAACATAAAGTCATGAACTCAGCAAGCCTGGCAGAGATTGGTATTCCTTGGAACTTCATTGACAGAGTACAGTTGCCATAAAATTGCTGAATTTTAAATGAAGCTATAATTGCCTATTATAAATATAAATTATTTGAATTCCTGTTTTTATCCCTAAACATCTGTGTTGCTTAAATGTGAATATAATATGTTATTAACATGTAATATAGCCAAAAAAATGCCAGAACTAATTATGTGAGTGCATAATTCCATAATGTTGATTTACCTTTTGAAAAACTGTGTTGCAAAAAAAATAGAAGTGAGTATATGATTGCATATGTTAACTCCCTTAATACTTTGTTGCAAAAACTAATTACCATATTTTACTCACAGATAGTGCGCACTCATGTAAAGTGTCACTGTGCAGTGTGCACCCACATTTTTAGACTGAAATCTAACGGGAAAAAAAGAAATCCATTGTATCTGTACATATATAACGCGCATCAATATTTTGATATTTTTTTGCGACACCATTTTGAAACAACTGTCTGGCTTGGTATGTAAATTAATTGATCTTGGACTGAAATCTCCTGTACTTATATACAGGGCTGTTTTACCTTTTTAAACAGAGGCCATAATTCTGTGGCTTCCCTAATGAAATTATGTTTTTTCCCCCCAACTGAGACCAAATAAAAATCACTAATTTAAATTTTCTTATATTAGAGGATAAAAAACGTAACTGGATGTGAAGTATTGGTTTGAACATAATAAACAGTGTTACATTTTATTTTCCAGTTTGCTAAAGCCTTTAACACTTTACTCCATATGCATTATAGCTAGACTCTTTACTCCACATGCATTTTAACTGGACTCTTTACTCCACATGCATTTTAACTGGACTCTTTACTCCATATGTGCATTTTAACTGGACTCTTTACTCAATATGTGCATTTTAGCTAGACTCTTTACTCCATATACATTTTCTCCTGGCTGAACTTGCAATATTTGATATAATTTATTTTCTATATGTTTTATTATTAAATTACATGCAATGTATAAAAAAATTAAAGTGAAGACAGCTACATGTGTTTTAAGCTGGTATGCTATTTGGTTTAAATATATTTTATTGCCATATAATTATATACAATTGAGTTGGGTCACAAGTTCTTACAATATAGTTACGACCCCTCCCTATACCAATTTGCCATATTGATTTAACATACATCGTGCTTGTTAAGTTGTAAAAAAAGAACTGATTTTATTTTTTTAACCAAATTTTATTTAAGCCTCAACTAGATGCTATTTCTATTCATGACCATTGTAATGCAATATTCATATTTTTATTTATTGTAAATGTCAAATATTATTGTGTTAATTTTATTTGAGAGTTTTTTTACATTTATTAGTCAAAATCATACTTTTTTTCATTTTAAATGTTTAAATTTTAGGATATTCTTAAAAAGATATTATATTTCTTTATTTTCAGAAACTCTGTTTTACGATGTTTGTTATCTTACCATTATTTCATCTTGTGGGTACCTTAAAAAATACATGTTTAAAACTTTTTAACTACATTTTTATACCTCATATTTGAAATATTTACCTGTGCTGAAATAAACTTTAAATATTGTTTTTTGTTTTAAAACTATTTTGAAACAAGTTTAAGCTCATATACAAATCTTTCTCAGTCTTCCTGGCCGCAGGTAAGTATATATTATTTTACATCAATAAGGCCATGTTTAAAAAGATATTTGTTTGCTGTGCTCCGACCAGTATTATTCATGTGGGTAGGTAGCAATGTTTTTTTGACAGATTTTGGATAGTCATTTTAAATAAAATGGACAGAATTCATGAAAAAAATATTGAATGCTTTAAAAGGCAATAAAAAAGTTTGGGTAGCTGCAATTTTGAGTTAGTAGGTAGGACCATGGCAAACAAGTTTTTTTTTAAGGAAGGTCTCGCGTACACACTGACATGCAAATATAGTAGCTTGATCAAGAACACCACACGGAGGATCAAACCTGTCACTTTCTAATCCAGGGTCCTGGCTCCAATGCTTTACTACAGGATTTCACACTCTTACTAAATATTCAAGGACTAATATAGTAGGATAGAAAACTTTCATCTCTCAACCAAATATTGATAAAATAGCACACAAAGAATTAATATTTTCTCGAATTAATTGTTCAGATTTTACAACCAATTGATTTCTTATACATAAAATATAAGCTTTATAATTGTAACCTTCAATGTTTTATAATGTTTTGAATACAAAGTATGCTCTTCAATAAGATTATTGCAGTTTGAAGTAAAATTTCAAGTATTTTTCTCGATTTTTTAGTTGCAGTATAAAAATATATTAATCACAAGTATGTTATTACTGGTATTTTTAAACATAATTCGCTGGGAATGGTGTCATTTTATAAAGATTTGTATTTCTGTGATGAAAGGAAGATACTTGAAAACAAGATTTTGCGTGAATACACAAGCGTTAATAACATCTCATTCTCAATGAGTTGCTTTTCCTCCTCTATTTAAGTCCTTGATTTATTGATGTGTCTTTTATCTACAGCAGGTTATGTTTATTATAGTTAAAGTTATATATACATACATGCCTATATATATAAAACTGTATCTAGATTTAGGTGTATAACATATACCGGTACATTACAATTTATATAGAGGTATATTTTGCTAGATCTATATGTATAGCGTATACCTAACTATATGTATATAGGTATATCTAGCTAGATCTATATGTATAGTGTATACCTAACTATATGTATTTTTCTCTATTACATTTTTTTTTGCATTTCAATATTTCTTAAATATATTATGTATATGTGAAATAATTGTTGAAATGTTAGAACATGTAATAAAGCGAATGCAGCTGCCTCAGAGCTGAAATGTTGTAATAATAATAATGCAAATACACAGGGGAAGAAAAAATAATAATGATGTAAAATACAGGGAACGAGAAAATATTAATAATGTAAAATACACAGGGGACGAGAAAATAATAATAATGTAAAATACACAGGGGATGAGAAAAAAATTATGTAAATTACCGGGGACGAGAAAATTATAATAATGAAAATACACAGGGGACGAGAAAATAATAATAATGAAAATACACAGGGGACGAGAAAATAATGATGTAAATTACTGGGGACGAGAAAATAATAATAATGAAAATACACAGGGGACGAGAAAATAATAATGAAAATACACAGGGGACGAGAAAATAATGATGTAAATTACTGGGGACGAGAAAATAATAATAATGAAAATACACAGGGGACGAGAAAATAATATTGAAAATACACAGAGGACGAGAAAATAATAATAATGAAAATACACAGGGGACGAGAAAATAATAATAATGTAAAATACACTGGGGACAAGAAAACAATAATAATGAAAATACACAGGGGACGAGAAAATAATAATAATGCTAACTATCTTACTCCTTAAAGGAAGCATATTTTTCCATTAGTGTAAAAAGGGGCTATGTGTATATGAAATAATACAATACTTGCTGTCTTTTTGCACTAATTGTTGTATATATTAAAACCAAACTGCTGACAGGTGTATACATTGTATTTTGTATGTATACTGTCTTACAATGTTAAATATTTTCAACTATTTTTTATGTTTTTTTTAAAACTGTGGAATGTTGATAACAGTAGTTAATAGCAATATTTTATGACACCATTGTGTGATAAGAAGTTCAGGTAGCTCCACTCCTTGAGGCATTTTTGATTGTAGAACATGCATGTACCATGCCAGAGATGAATGTGAAAATGCTGTAACTTCATAGCAATTCAATAAGAGATACTGTTTTATTTCTTTTCAACTCTGTCTCAATGCATGTTGATATGCCAGAAGTCATCAGGGATATAATTATATACTCCACAAAATAAATATGAAATTTATATAAATAGATGCTACATTTAAAAATTAAAAAACAAAATTGGAGCTGCTGTGATAATTTTCGCCAAAAGAATGGTATAACAAGTATGGACAATATATTCATAAATAAAATTAATCCCCATAAATATATTTTTAATTCACATTTATAATAAAATGCATATTAAAAAAAATAACAGTTTTTACCACCCCCCACCCCACCCCTCCCAAAGAAATTTTAAGATTTAGCAGCATTCAAACTTAATTGTAAAAACTGCTTTTACAACACCTTGTTAAACTGGACCATAGTTCGTTTTTCAAAAATTGCCAAAATAAAGCACATACATTTTTAATAGTGGCTATTTATGTCTAGTGCATAAATCATTATTTTAGGTTATTTGATTTTTATATTATTGATTTTGTCAAAACTTATGCAGGAGGACAGTAAAATGAAACACTCTTGTCTGATTGTTTATTGTTAGCACATACAATTGTAATATTCTGGCCGAATTGTTTATTGTTGACATACAAGTTGTGTAACACCCCTGGATTTTATTATACACGGAGTTATCCACCTTGCCACAGCCAATCTGGGTCAGGGGTGGGGAAGGCATACAAATCAAATGTTGAACCACTCCGAGATTTCAAGCATACTTTAAACAAATAAATCCCGAGATCACACGCTGAATCATCATGTGTGTTTGCTTTTTAGCCTATAATTTAACGTTCCATTCTCAGCTTGATTTAAAAGGGAATTTATCAGGATTTTTCAAAAATTTGAAACTGGCTATAACATTTTTTTCCAATATCGTGCCTATATTTACTCACTGACCCCGTATTGCCATAAGAATATCTATTTAAACATGCCAAAATAATATATTGAAAAGGGATTTCCTAACTTGGGCTACGCGCCTAGGTTAGACTAAAATAGATTTCCCGCTTAAAATTGCAGCATATTTTCTGATGTGTTAAATGGGTCACATGATTTTAATTTGATCTGCTTTCGAAGTTTACACATAATAACAATGTTTCATCTTGCAAAAAGTCCGAATGGTGACACAAAGGTCGTCAAACAGTGTTTAAGTGCTTTCTATTTATAGAATGGGGATTTCATTTCAAGTTTACCAATCTAATTTAAATATCAATTTTGTCACGTTTTGGTTGGTTTGACATACCAAACCATTGGGAATGTCTTTATTTATGATAACCTGATCTCTTTTATCCTTTTTTAAAAATAATTTTATTTTTTTTAACATTAATAGCGCTTTTTCCTGATATACTCCCTTTAAAAGTAAGTAATACTCTTCACGAAACACACTTAAATGAAATCGTTAATTGATTCTATCTATAAAAGAAAAGTACTATTGATATTGGCCTATTTGTTTGTTGTTGACACATACCATATGTAGTTAATCCTTTAGTATGGCTTTATGAGCTATGGCTTACGTTTAGCATCATTCAGCTTAGCATACCAGTACAATTCCTTAATCCTTGTTTAATCCGTAATCAGCAAATGTTTGGTGTAATTAAGCTGATGTCTGTAGTGTCAAATTCCGCTGGTACGTTTTGTGCTCGGCCAAAAAAATTATGGGACTTTTTTTTATTATTAGCAAAATTGTGGTTTTAATCATTGAAATGTTCAATGACATGTCAAATTTTAAGTGTGAGTTTTTATACCCATAACCCCTTGTTTACCCCTTTGTTAAGGGTCCTCTGATCATGGGTTCGATCCTCTGACACGACTATGTGTGGTGGTGTCCTTGAGCAAGACACTTTTTCCACATATGCTTAGTACTGGTTCTACCCAGGAATACTTCAAGTGTGATTTGTTTAAGTTGCAAGAACTTGTTTCATAGTTGAAGTAAAGTAAATAAGTTTAGATAACCAGTCGAATTTGAGGCTTTTTTTAATATTTTAAAGAGATTATATCAGGAAAAAAGGCTATGAATGTCTTAAAAATTAATTTATTTTTAAGATAGATGAAATGCTTCTCGTTATCATTAATAAATAACATCGGAATTGTTTGGTATGTCAAATCCACCAAAATGTGATAAAATCGATATTTAAATCGAAGCAGTTAATTTAAAACAAAATCCCCATTCTAAACTAGACAGCCCTTATAAATAATGTTGACGACCATTGCATTGTCATTCGGACTCTCTCAGAGGAAAGAATTTTACTAAGTGAAATCATTTAATACGTCACAAATGTCAAAATATGTTGAAATTTTAAGTTGGAAATATATTTTAGTCTAACCTTAGTTAGGAAATCCCTTTTAAGTATATTATTTTGGCATGTTTTGGTAATATGGGGACAATGCGTATAAATATATAGAGATGATATATTGATGTCACAGTGTGTATGTAACCTACTAGGAAAGGAATTTATGTAAGCGGTTTGGTTAGCTCAGACAATAGAGCGTTTGTCCTGTAAGCGAAGGGTCCCGGGTTCGAGTCCCAGACTGGCTGCATATTTTTCTTGTCCTGTTACATTTGGCCCCCAATGAGGTACTGTGACTGATATATATTACGAGAAACATTACTCGATTCTCTGGTCTCTATGGAAATTTGGGACAAATTCAAAATTTGTGAGGGAATATGTCACAGTGTGTACGTAACTTACTAGGAGAGGAATTTATGTAAGCGGTTCAGTAAGCTCAGACAATAGAGCATTCCCCCTGTAAGGGAAGAGTTCTGGGTTCGAGTCCCAGACAGGCTGCATATTTTTCTCGTTCTGTAACATTGAAAAAAAAAGTTTTTCGCCAATTTTAAAGTTTTGAACAATCCTGATATATTTATTCCCTGCAATAAGACAGGTTGTTTTCAAAGCTCTATGTGCTGTTTGAGATTATATAATTGTGCAAATCCTCTTTTATATCAAAAGGAGAATATTTTATGATTCAATTTGTAAATAGTTCTATTAGAAATTGTAAATATTGTATGATACTAGTATAATAGTTGCATTAAACTTTCAAAGAACTTTCTGTATATTGTTTGGGACACATGTTTCAGCCAAAAAATTTTTTATATTTTGTAAACGCAATTTACAGAGAAAAAATATAAATAATGTATCAGTGGAACGGTCTTTTTAGCAGTAAATAAAAGTAATTTATGTTTTCAAAATATCACAAAACGACTTTTTTGATGGGCAAACTTCAATGCAAAATTTTGATACATGAAAATTAAAAAAAAAAATATATATATATATTTTTTTAACTTTATGTTAAAACTTTATTAAATATGTGTCAAAATACCTACACTGAGAAATGCTGAAAGTTTTATCACACTGTTCAATGCTTATCAGAAATTATAACAAAATACCTGAATGTTTGCTGGAGTGGCAACTCTAAATTTGCAATGAATATCAGTTTTTGCTGTAAAACTTTTCAAAGGTAAAACATTTTTTGTTTAACACCTAAAAAGATTATTACCCTGATACCCAATTCATATATACACACCACTGAAATTGTATTTATACACTGAAACCCCTTTAGCTCAAACATGCACCCCAAACAATGGAGATGTGTCGACACAATGACGTTTTAGTTGCTATTGAAAGGAAAAATATTTATAGGAAGATATTTATCATCATTGTTTTACGTTTTGTTTTGTAATATAAAGTTTTAACTATTCTGTTGTATGTCAATATTTTTATTTTATTTTTAAAACCACGATTTTCTATGCATTTAATTCAGAACGTCAGACTTTTAGGGAATAAAAGCTGATTTTACCAATTAAAATAAAGTTTGTCTGACTTTTAACCCTTTGTGATTGTATAGATTTTATATTTGTTTTTGCACTTTGCAATATGCATTTTGGCGAGCAAGAAAAGAAGATTATTTGGCCACAAGCCAGCATCCTCCTGTTGTTGCACCACTGGCTCTTGAGAAGTTGATTATGTTGTCCAGTTGATTTAGTTGAAAAGTTTATTCTGGTCGCTGCTGATGTTGATGACGATTCCAGATGAAGGCCAATCATCCAGAAGGTAAGTTCAAATTTTCTAGCAGACACCATTTTTTTTTCTGACAGGACACATTTCTTATTTAAGACAAGTTTTTAGTTTCGGGAAGGAAGAAACATACTGAAGAACTTTTATGCCAAATTTTAGATGTATCTGTTCAGTGATTTTCTTCTAAATTGTGTCAAACATAGGTTATCAATTTACTGTATTGGGGTTTAACACATTTCAGGTTATATATGGCATATCCAGTTTTACTGGTGGAGGAAGACCTCACATTGAGTAGAATACCGTCCTTCCGCAAGTAACTGGCAAATTTGTCACAAACTTTTTGGAGCCAGCGGGACTCGAACCTACAACCTTAGCAGTGAAAGGTAAGTGATCTTGAGACGGTGCCTTAGACCACTCGGCCACGGTGGATTTAACAAGAGTTGACATTTCTCTACTCGAGTCACTTTTATACTTCTTCCTGGCCTTTAAAAGTAAATGGTTGACCGAGACATCCAGATATCAAATCATGGACCAGAAAATGTTTTGCAGCCAGTTTAAAAATGCAAGACAAAACAGTATAATTACTACTTTGTAAAAACTAATGGGCATTGTGAGATGTTTTCACCTAGAGAAAATGCAGTTGAATTATAACAAGTCTGAACTGGTACATTATAAAATACAAAACCACAAAGCAGCTCTTCATAAACATTTTTATTAAAAATGCATGGATACAGAAAATAATAAATAAATAAATAACAAAGATTTACATTTTTTGTTAAACCATATATTGTAATTGTCAGCCGTGGATATATAGACTGTACAGTTTAATATTGTACATATGTACACAGAATAAAAGCAAGGAAAAGAGAAAAGAGAAGAAAAGCTGCTCGATACTGCTGCATCTTTTTAGATTTTTCATCCTTTGTTTGGACACTTCACCTACATCTCTGATCTTTTTCCCCTGCACATTTACAAGGTTCGCACAGTCCTTGAAAAGTCCTTGAAAAAAATCTTGCCAGGTCAGATTTATATGATTTATATCAAACATATTACATTATGAGTATTCTGTTCATTAACTTATATCGTATTTTGTCTCTGTAGTGTAAAATTATTTATGTTTGTTGACCAAATACTAAATCATGGCACATGATAAAGCCACTCATTAGCCAGTATCGGGTTATGCTAAAACACTGACAAATATGCCGATCTGTGTATTAACAAACTTATCGTAAATAAAATAAACTACAAGGACAGAATCAACCATTTTCTTCGTATTAGACCTTTGTCTATGTGATTCAATAAACTTTCCGCCATTTACTGAACAGAAACTTGTAGGTGATGCATCTTTAATAAACATAGAGAGGTAAATCTAAAACAGAAAATTAAGAGACAGAAACTAGACACACATGTAAAATAAATATTTGCAAATATAATAAAATATAAATATCACAGTTTAGTTTCAACTTGCTTGCTTCACAAATTATATTTGTCTTGTCTTCAAGAAAAAGCTCACTTAATGAACCAGGAAAAAACGAAACAAGGCCAATATTGACCGAGACAAGTTCCATTATATTTTTACATCCACATATGTAGGAGCTATTTGATATGCTTATTTCATACTGGCCCCAGCTGAATCGGGATCGGGGGAATGTTGGGTTCGATCCTTTGCCATGACAATAGATGTAAAATAAATATTTTTTTAAAAAATTGACTTGCCCCTTTATTAGACCCAGACAGTAATAATGGTCCAGTTATTGAACCAGTGGTTGTGGGTTAATAAGGATTAACATTCAAGTGGCCTTTTAAGACAGGTTTATGTGCTTTAGAAGCATAGAAATGGGAAATAGCAAATATGGCTGTTTAAGTTGAATGTCTGTTTAATAAAGGTGACCACTTGCACAGGTTTGATTGTGTTAATATGACTACATGTATATTAAACAGTTAAGATACACTTAACTGCAGCTTGGTCATGTGACAGGAGTCAAAGTTTGTTATGAATATTTAGCATCATGTTAATGCCATCAAGAGCTAACAGACACTCAGTTAACCTAACCACTCTTTCCTGGGATCCTGGAAGGATAACCAGTACTTGAGCATATCCATCTCAGAAAGTAACTGATAATTTTCCCACTTGAATCAGTGGTGAGAGATGAAAGGGTATCATACACAATGTAGTATATCTACCATCATGGGGTTGAGTGGGGAATCCAACTTACAACTGCAGGTGTTGAAATAAATGTTCAGTTTACAAGAGTTGACATATTGCTTCATTTTTTAAAAAAAAATCAAAGGGTAGCTTCAGTTTAAATGAGTGGGAGAATGTATTTTCTTTTTTTAAAAGAGTGAAGATAGTTTTAGTTTAGACGGTGTAAAAAGGTAACTTGTTTTAGAAGAGCGATTGGACAATTTCAACAAAGAGGAGCATAAAATGGCAGTGATAAGTGATGGAGTATCAATACAGCTCAAGAAACTTGCAAAAACTCCAACTACTGGTAAAGTGTTCACAACAATCATGTATCAGATGTTACACTACTTTACACATAGATAACAACTGTGTGAAAAAGTCAAATATCTATACCAAAATCTAATGAACTGTTAACATATTATTGCTGCTTTTTAGCATCTGGTGTTACAGAATCATGCATTGTAGTAATATGCAATTCTGTGCTTGTCTGCATCAAACCATGAATGATACCATTTAGTAGTCCGACTCTCCCGATTGGTCTGTTACACAGCAATGTTAGGAAAGCCCCATTTGAGCATGATGATTGGTCAGTTACTTCAACTGAAAGTTTGTATGACATCACAGTTTAGTAAGCATTCAATTGGTATGAACTGCGGGACAGGCAAAGAAATCCCTGCGTTTTCATTGGTGGTTAATAGACCGGATTCGGGAGATATTAGGTTCTGGGATAGACTAGAATTCCGTGCTTTTTCATTGGTGGTTAACAGACCTGATTCAGGAGATATCAGGTTCTGGGATAGACTATACCATTGGACTATTGCATGTTTAGACTAGAATTCCCTGATTTTTCATTGGTGGTTTACTGGCCTGATTCAGAGAATAAAAGGTTCTGGGATAGACTAGAATTCCCTGCTTTTTCATTGGTGGTTTACAGGCCTGATTCAGAGAATAACAGGTTCTCGGATAGACTAGAATTCCCTGCTTTTTCATTGGTGGTTTACAGGCCTGATTCAGGAGATATCAGGTTTTGGGATAGACTATACCATTGGACTATTGCATGTTTTGAGTTTATTATATTGGTTCCTTAAATATGGACGATCTACCTGTAATATCCTACTCAAACAGTATATTTTACACTTTTTATCACAACAGGCTTAGCCATGATACTAAGGTGTTGTATTTGGATTACAAACAAATACATTTCATGTCTTGACACAATCAAATTTGACCATACAATTTATTTTCCTTCTGGAGTAACTTTCAAAATGAAATGTCACCCAGCAGGCTGGTACCTAAAATTGAAAAACTCTGTCCAGACCAGGTTCCAATATCATGGGATACTCTATCGCATCAAATCACAAATATGCCACACTTTCTTTTTTTAAATACAACTACTGCTATATATATATATATCAATCTACTACCCAATTTACAGTATATCCTGAGGACATCTTACATATAAAAATAAACTAAACTATAATATGGCAAGAATAATAACAAAGGAATATCATTGTTAAAAAGAAAGTATTAGGGAGATGCTTCGTCCCATTTACACTTAAATCGGCAGTATTTTTTTTTTTTTGATAAATCTGTCCTTGAATTAATAAATGAATATAATTTGATTCATGTATATTATATATAATTACTGCTGATGATACTTAAATGTTGTTAAACCAGCATGATAAAATCTCATGATCATCTAGAAGAATAATGCATAGAAATATAACCAATACGAAACTATAGACCAAGTTTGGTGACTCTAGGATAAAGAAGTTTAAAGAAATGGAGCTTAATGCAAACACATTATATTTCTCTGGGCTAACTTAATTATCAGTAGATAATAAATAGTTCAAGTTCAATCAGGGAACTTTTTTGAGGAACTGAGCTAAATGCAAAAAAATGTAGCATTTAATTGTTGTCGTCCCTGGAAAAGTAACACATGTCCAAAAAGGCGAGACAAAACACTGTCCACTTTCTGACAGTAAAGCATAGGTCACTATTCATTAAAACACAAAATGAATATGTTCTTAAAATAAAATCACAAAATACAGCACAATAGTTACTTGATATAATTATTAAAACTAAATCTAACATTAAAATGCCAAAAAAATTGTTTCTGTGTAAATAACTTGTGCAATTAATTTGAAATTTACTGAAAAATACATTGCAAGGAACACAGCATGTTACATCTAAATAACCGATTTATACATATTCATGCCTTCAGGGCTTAAAATAACAGACTGTTTTGGCAGGTCCAGGATTTTACTAATAAAATTTGCATCGTGAATTTCAGTTTTGATGTGTTCCTTAAGCCTAAGGGTCTTTGAAATGACATTAACCACAGAGATTGATATCATTTTCACTCAAATTTACTCTTTTTTTTTAGCTGCACTGTAAACATAAATTCAAAATCTGAGAATAAGTTACCAGCTCTGCCCAAAGCATATGATGCATTTAAAAAAAATAATATAAACTAGGTCAATGGCTTCACCTAGATGGAGATGCAGAAATGAGTCTACTGCTTGTGCTAGTCGGAGGGACGATGCTTAATTTTTCGTTTAAATTTTGAAAGGTCCAAAGGACCTATAGCTCAAGTAAAACTACAAGGATCAGACAGCAAAAAACAAAGGCCCCAGACCTGGGACTCGCATTATTTTTAACCCCTGCTCTTTATGAATCTAATGATAATTCAAACAAAAACTTCATAGAACCCTATTGTAAAGCGTGGTTGTTTCCCGGCACACCTTTCTGATATTTATTCATCATCAAAACATAAAGCTGAATTCTGCTTGATTTCTGGGTTAAGCTGCAGGTTACAATTTGAAATGTAATGGTACAAATTATTGAATTCCTTTTTTTTTAATTTCTCACACGTAATGAGTGATAAAGCTGAATTCTACTTGATTTCTGAAATCTAACAGTACAAATTACTGAATTAAATTTTTTTAAATTTCCCACACGTAATGAGTGATAAAGCTGAATTCTACTTGATTTCTGGGTTTAGCTACAGATTCCAATTTGAAATCTAACAGTACAAATTACTGAAACCATTTTTTTAAATTTTCCTCACTTAATGAGTGACAAAGCTGAATTCTACTTGATTTTTGGGTTTAGCTGCAGGTTCAAATTTTAAATCTAACAGTACAAATTACTTAAGTATTTTTTTTAAATTTCTTGCACGTGATGAGTGATAAAGCTGAATTCTATTTGATTTCTGGGTTTAGCTGCAGGTTCCAATTTGAAATCTAACATTACAAATTACTGAAATCATTTTTTTCAAATTTCTGCATGTAATGAGTGATAAAGCTGTATTCTACTTGATTTCTGGGTTTAGCTACAGGTTCCAATTTAAAATCTAATAGTCACACACTGTACAAATTACTGAATTCATTTTTTTTTAAAAAAATTGCATGTAATAAGTGATTAATAGCCAACCTGCTCTGTCTAAAATGAATCTCCTAGCAATTCATTTAACTATACATGTATAAATATGTTTCACTCTTTCCCTGAAATAAATTTGATTGTTGAAAAATAAATTTTTGATTATCTGTATAAAATAAATATTGATTAGTTTTCATTTTCTACAGTCTACATATTAAAAGTAAAAAAATATTATGGCAACGCTATTTTACTATTATTAAATGGTAAAATACTACAAGCACCCATCTTTTTCTAATATCAACAAAAGTCTGAATAATAACTAAAACATCAAACATTCTGTATATGTGAGTATTATTAAACTATTTCTCAATTACTTTAAAAATTAAAATGCACACCAAAATAAAAAAATTAAAAATAAAAATTTCTATTTGCTCATAAATGCTTTCAAGAAAATCGCATTGATATACAGGTCAAATACCAATTTGTTATATGTTTAAAAAGCACTGTTACAAACAAAGAAAAAAACGAAGAAAAAAAAACTATTGCTTTATCATACCCTGTTCTTTTAGCTACCTTAAAAGCAGATGGCAAACATTTGAACCTCAAAAGATACGCTTCTCTTTTTAAGAGATGATATTACATATCGCCCCTTTAAGAGATGATATTACATGTCTCTACTACACGTCTTTATGTACCCAGCGTTTCTTGTGAGATTTCCGATACATAAATTTATCATAAAATACAAACTTTCCGACTTTTAAAGATGGAAAAATGGACCTTCTTTGCTATCTACATCTAGAAGAAATCTAATATGAATCATTGTTTGCCTGTTATAATAATATTTCACCAGGAGCTTTAGATTGAAAATGTCTCTATTAAGTGACTGATGATCTCTTATCTCTTCATAAAACTAAAGATTTCAATACCATATTTCCCCAAAATAAACATAATTTTATATCATTATTAATAAAATTGTAATGTGTACTTATTTTTGAAACAATATCCATTCACAATACTGATACTTTAAAAGAGAATAAAAAAAAAAATGAATCCAAAATAAATGCTCCCCACCTCCCCCTTGAAAAATGAAATGTCCCTGTGGGTGTATGTTTATTCAAGGGAATACAGTAAATAATTGGATTTTTTATCTGAAAACAAGCAATAACTTTATGTCAACTATGGAGGTGATAAAAAGCTTGGTTGTTGTTTATCATCTCTTGTGTAAAGCTTATCACAGGTAATTGTTTGTCTTTGGTATTGTTTATTACAGGTAATTGTTTATCCACTGTTCTCTTATACCCCAGGTAATTATTTATCCACTGTTTTCATATACGGAGATATTTGTTTATCCACTATTCTTATATATCTCTGGTAATTGTTTATCCACTATTCTCATATACCCCTGGTAATTGTTTATCCACTGTTCTCATATAGCGAGGTAATTGTTTATCCACTATTCTCATATACCTCTGGTAATTGTTTATCCACTATTCTCATATACCCCTGGTAATTGCTTATCCACTGTTCTCATATACCCCTGGTAATTGTTTATCCACTGTTCTCATATACAAAAGTAATTGTTTATCTATTGTTCTCATATACAGAGGTAACTGTTTATCCACCGTTTCCATACACCTGAGGTAATTGTTTATCTACTGTTCGCATATACCGAGGTAATTGATTATAAACTTTTCTCATATACCCCTGAATGACTGTATTGTTTATTAACTGCTGTCATTTCCATCCAAGGTAACTGTTTATCCTCTACCATTAACTAAAGCAGATAATTAATTGTTTATGCACCATCAATGATTATCCGGTTATCGTTTATGTTTCTTGATAGCAGCATCAGTGTTAGATTTAAGTTGTTCTATATGATTGTCTATTATACTCTCCAACTGTTTGGCTCGGGCTTCCTCCTCGTGTAGAAACTTTTCTGATGCAGACTCTCCGAGACCCGGCATCTAGAATTTTATAAAAGATAGCACGATCACACAGGGGAAACAACTCTGTAAGTACTAAGATATTAAATGGGCACATGTCAATCTTGACATTGACTCATGCATTGTTTTCCCTCACACTTTGAAATTCAGTGTCATTTGTCCCCTACATGATGAGACTTTAAAAGACAGATTGAAACATTTTAAAGGTCATTTGATAAAAGTGTGATAAAAAACACAAAATTTGAGGGTCATGGAAAACCTGACTATGCTCACCCTTAAAATTAGTCTTTCCTTATGCATAGATAGCGCAGCGGTGGTCTAAGGGTAGAGTGCCTGCCTCGTATGCCGACCAGGTTATACCAAATAACTGAACAAGAGTTGTCAGAAGACAACAAAGCTCGCCTCTGGGTGTCTAAGTCCAAAAAGGGCCATAACTGTGCCAAAATGCAATCCAGAGTTATGGTTCCTGTCTCTGTGTGTTCCATTGATGATGGTGAACACACATGCGAATTTCCATTCACATCCAATGAGTGGTTGCATAGATATCTTAAACTTATACTCAAAAGTTGAACCTGGGTGTCTACAGACGACGCTGTCGCCGCCGCCAGGGTCATGGCAATAGATCTCCTTGGACTTCGTCACGGCGAGCTAAAAATGGTATTAGAAGCTTTCTTACTTCCAGACCAGCATTTAGAGGATAATTCTATGTCTACTTGTGATAACTTGAGCATCAGGAACTCTGATGACTTTAGGTAAGGTAACCGTCACTTCCGCATATTTTTCATTATACGTGATAATAATAAACATAAATCTGAAATGGGACATTGCAACAAAGTTCCAATTAATATTGGTATGTTTGTTTGTTTCAGAGAAGAAGTCATTTAATGAAATTGTGGATGCAAGGACTCATGGCGACAGGCTGCTCTTAAAAAACAAGACGCCCAAGAGGGCCTATGGATGCTCCACTGGTAGATAGTGGTTATTGTTTTATGTGTTTTTAAACCATTTCAGAATTTGAAAAGAAGTGAACAGGAAATATATAATTATAAACTTATGAAGAACAATAAACAACCAAATGGAAATGTGGTGAATTGTTAACAGTTTATTTTAAAAACTGGTTTCAGTTACTGGTAAACATTTTAAAAGATCTATACGTATACATGTAGCTTCATAAAACTGAAAATGAATTTGATTCTTTTTCTATTTTTCATATTGCAAAAAAGTATTGGCCCTCATTCAATTTCCTACTCATAAAGGTTATTTTAGACCAAATTTGACCAATCAGTATTAAGAAAATGATTTAAAGTTTAATACATTTTTTAATTATAGTAGCCATCTTGAACTTTAGATTAAATAAAAAAAAAAAACTTGTGTACAAATTCCTCTTCAATAGAAACATCCATGTGAAGTTTGATATTTAATGACCTAGTGGTTTCAGAGTGCTGCTAATGGCGACAGACAATGAACAACGCACCATCGTATAAGGCCAGTACAGCCAAAATTTGTTTACTCCTACCTACTCATTTAAAACTGCAGCTACCCATCCTTTTTTTATTGACTTTCAATTACATGTAGTTGATTTTTTTTTTTTAAATAACATCGCAAAATCTGGCAAAAAATATAATTAGCTCCCGACCACACGAAAAATACTAGGTTGGAGCACAGCAAACAGGAATAGCATTGATAAACGTAGATGATTGGTTACCTCATATCCGTATTCGTTAATGCTGTCTGTTTCAGTGAGCGACATGTCATCATTCACATACACCACCCCTCCGTCCTCCTCGTACACAATCTCACCAGGATGAAGGAAAGAAGCTGTAAATAATTATGGTTTGGTTTATTACTAATTTATTCTGGCTTGATTACAAAGTAAACCTCAGAGCTTTTATGAATTTGCGCAGTCTGCTTCCTGGATAGAACCAGTAGTGTTATTTTGGGGAGGCATCAGGTTGAGCTGGGGATTCGAACCTGCAACCTCTAGTGGAAGTGGCCAACACTCTATCGGCTGCACTACCACACCGCTAAAATTATGTTTTAAAGTCACAATTGATGCGTATGGGTTAATAGTATTTAAGATCCTTTATATTTTATAAATAAACTGTAAACTTTATTTTCTTTTTTTCTCATTATGACTTTAATACTGCTCATGATGTCAAAGAACAGTGTTTATGTCAACAAGCTAGACAGGACATACACATTATTACAGTTTATGACCTTGAAGAAAAATACACACTGTTACAGTTTGTGACCTTGATAGGACATTCAAATTATTATAGTTTGTGACCTTGAAAAAAACATACTAATTATTATAGTTCACAACCTTGAAGGAATATACACATTACTACAGTTCATGACCATGAAGGGGCATACATATTATTACAGATCATGACCTTGAAGGAATATACACATTACTAACATTCATGACCTTAAAGGGGCATACATATTATTACAGTTCATGACCTTGTATGAATATACACATTATTACAGTTCATGACTTTGAAAGGATATACACATTATTACAGTTCATGACCTTGAAGGAATATACACATTACTACAGCTCATAACCTTGAAGGGGCATACATATTATTACAGTTCATGACCTTGAACAGACATACACATTATTACAGTTCATGACCTTGAAGGGGCATATATATTATTACAGTACATGACCTTGAAGAGACATACAGATAATAACAGTTCATGACCTTGAAGGGACATACATATTATTACAGTTCATGACCTTGAAGGGGCAGACATATTATAACAGTCCATGACCTTGAAGGGACATACATGTACACATTATTACAGTACATGACCTTAAAGGGACATACATATTAATACAGTTCATGACTTTGAAGGGACATACACAGTATTGCAGTTCATGACCTTGAAGGGACAGACATATTATTACAGTTCATGACCTTGAAAGGACATATACATTATTACAGTTTATGACCTTGAAGGGACATACAGATTATTACAGTTCAAGACTTTGAAGGGACACACATAATTATAGTTTGTGACCTTAATGAGACATACACATTATTACAGTACATGGCCTTGTGGTAACACACATGTAAGTCAAACCTTACTTTATAATTACAATTCATAAACTTGAAATATTGTAGCTTTAGTTGATGACAATGAGATACATTATTAGAATGTGTGACCTTGAAATAGCAATTCATGGCCTTGTAGTACAATGTTACAGTTCATGTCCTGAAGTTCACTGTTTTTTGAAGTACATAATTACAATATTTGAAGGAATATTTGTGTAATTGCGGCTCATGACCTTGTGGGAACATACTTATAGTTCATAGCCTTGGGATATGCAAACAGACGGAATGTATATATTATTACAGTTCATGACCTTGAGGGGACATACACATTATTTAAGATCATGACCTTGAGGTACAAAATCACAGCATGGTACCTTGATTAACATTTCAACAAATTATGACACAATCATCGACACTTACAGCCAGCTCTCCTCTCCCTGTCAAGGTCATCCTCTATTCGCATCTTCTGTCTCCGTAGCAACTGCAGCTGCTCTTCATATCTATTAATAGTGGAGTCTAGACGGTCCTGTAACATGCTGACGCGACGATCAGAGTCCTCTTCTATGTCATGTATATGTCTGTAACAGACAACATGGAAAATATATCATTAGGCAGAACATATATATTTCTTTTCTTTGCAATCAAGCTAAAACAAATTAATATAAACTAATGAGAACTAAATAAAGAAATATACCTTTGTTCCTTGGTCAGTTCATCCCTGTATGAGATCTCTGCCTCGTGTAGAGTTCGCTGGAGTTGAGTGTCAAACCGGTCCTCTATTGCAACTACCTCCTGTTGTAACGCCAACACCTCGTCCTTCAATGCTGTGTTCTCTTGCTGAAGTTTTACATATCAATATGAAATATAAGTAGTAAGATATTTAGCATAATTTTTATGCCATCGAGTGCTAACAGACGATCAGTTAATAACCATTCCCTCCTGGGATCCTTGAAAGTTAAGCAGTATTCGAGTACAATCATCTCCTCAAGTAACTGATAACTTTCCCATTTGAATCAGTGTTACAAGACACAGGATAATGAGAAACACAATGCAGTATATAATTTATCAAGGAGATTTAAACTCACAACCTCTGGATTGATTTCAGACGCGTTACCGGCTGAGCTAACCGGGCACGGCATTATTTAGGGTTCTATGAGGCACACGCAGGTTTAAGCACTTAATATAGTTATATGAAGAAAAGTATCAGTTGTCTTACTTAAACCTTTTCTAAGAGACACAGAATTTAATCAGTCTGTATACAATGTTTATATGCTTTCTTGTTTTATTAGATGTAATTTTAAGAATGACAGAACTGTACTTTAAAATTAAATATGGGATTGCATAACAAAAATAACAGAACTTCAAAATAAAAACTAGAAATTTGCCAATATGACATGGATGCTCTGCCGGTATATGTTAGCAAAGTACATGTATACCAAAAATTAAGTAAATAAAGAGGCCACGGCTCAAATTATGTAAAATTTGAATGGTGTTGACAATTATCAGACATGAAATGTATTCTACAATTATACGGCTACACACCTAATATTGATTAAATCATAAACCCTCTCAAGAATTATTCATCAGAAACCAATTTGCTGGATGTATGATCAGACAGATGCTCCTTCACCTTTACTTGAATGTTGTAGGCATAATGACACATGTTAAATGACATACTTTTCTTAGAGTAGTTCCAACAAATTGCCAAATTGTTACCAAAACTACTGGCACCATCATCGCCTATGGGACTTAACAATGAATTATACTAATTATTGTATAAGAGTTGTCATTCTTCCTTATAAATAAATTGAACACTGATTTGTAGCGTGTAAACATTTATTTCACAAATTAAATGAGTTTATAAACAATTACCTCTAAAGATTTCATTGTGTTTTGATAAGTGTCCTGGACCTCGCGTAACTGGGACTCCTTCTCAGTGTGATCCAGATTGAACTGGGTCTGCTGGATGATTGTCTGTCGGAGGTGACGATTTTCCAAACGCAATGCATCTATCTGGGCATTGGCAACCTGATGAAGAAACATGTTAGCATGTTAAGAATATGTTTGTTTGAATATTTAGTGTCATTTTAATGCGACTCAGGGCTAACAGACAATCAGTTAACCTAACCTGTCTTTTCTGGATTCCTTGAAGGTTAACCACTCAAGCACAACTTTCTTCGCAAGTAACTGATGTCTTTCCCACTTGAGTCAGCAGTGACAGACAAATGACAATAAGATGCAATGTTGTATATCAATCATCACGGAGACTGTGGATAGGCAGGGATTTAAACTCGCGACCTTGATTGATAATCAGATGCAGTACAGACTAAGTTAACCGTGCCAGTATATAAGTAAAAAGATGCTTTTTAAAATTGCATTTAAAAATAATCTGATTAAAAAATAAGGGCAACTAAAAGTATGTTATCAGATTGAGTGTACCTTTAGCTCCGCCTCCTTTTTTTGCACATCTTCAGTCTGAGTTCGGATTTTCTTCTCCATCTCGATGGTCTTCTCGTTCAGTACATCAACACTGCTGTTGTTGTTGTGTAGATCTGTCGTAACCTGGAACGAAGAGTCACTACACTAAATAGTCTGAGTTTAAGTGTTAAATTAATCGCCAAATTATTACCAAAAGTAACAACCATCGATTGAACTATACTAATCATTGTATACGAGTTGTCATTCTTCATTTTAATTAAATTGATCGCTGATTGGATGAAAAATTAAGTCAGGCAACTGATCAAATTTGCCTAGGCCAACTTATAAAAAATGACTGACACAGACATAAATGAACCACTTTATCCCTCTCAAGGAAAAAATCAGACTCTGGGGACCATTTCAGGTTATTCTATACAGAAATTTTAATGGTTAATCGATCATTTTAAAATGTCTGATTAAATGAATAAAAATTTAAGCTCTGATTCCCAATACTAACGCTAAAGTGTTTGTAACAGTCTCTCCATTTGCTCTACCATTACACAACTACTGCATAAAATTGGTCAACATCCAATACTGAGTGTTATTTTTTGAGAGGCATGGAAATGAGCAGGGGTTCAAACCATCAACCTTTGACATCAGTGGCCAAAACTCTTATCCACTACACTAACGCCCCTCATTTTATTGATATCTACAAGTAAACCTTACTTTAGAGAGCTGATCCTTCATTCCCTGTAACTCTGCATGGTGACTTCCTGTGAGTGAGGACAGTTTACTCTGGGCTACCGTCAGCTGTGTCTTGACGTCAGACAGTTCATCTTCCAGTCTCTCTACCTCGGCTTTCTGAAAATACATAACATCAACCTTACACACACATGTTAGTGTCATATATAACAGCAGGGGTAGAAAAATCTTGCAAAATCTTTTACTTGTCCACACACATGCTAAAGCCAGAAAAATGTTTTTTTCAGCGAATCATAAATGATAACTTGGTGGAATATGAATTGCATCAAACCAACAATGTCAACAGCAAGACGTAAGTAGTCATTTAGACCTCAGCACCATAGACTACTGGCCATGTACGACTGAAACCATGAGGGCCACTCTTAAACAAGAGGCCCAAGAGGGCCTGAGGATGCTCTACTGACTCATAGTGGCCATAGCACTTTTTTGTAATTCTACTATGCAATAGAAACATCGGCCATTTTCAATTTTAGATAGAAAAAATAAATCTTTTGTATAGTCTCCTATGCAATAGAAACATCCATGTGAAGTTTCAGTTTAATAGGCCTAGTGGTTTCAGAATAAATGAAAAAAAAAAACAAGAATTTTTCTGTTTTCCCACAGTATCCCTATGTAAAATTCTAAGTCCCCTTACAGGGCCCCTATATATTTTAGCCCCTAAATTCTTATCTGCAATCAAACCCCTACACTTAGGGATAATTTATATCAAATATGTACAAATCTGACATACCGGTTCTAAAGAAAACAATTTTACTAATTCCCAATTTGTACCCTTGTGGGGCCCCTCCTGACCCCTTAAGACATAGTAACCCAGTCATTTTTACAAATCTTAACCTCCTTCATCAAACAATGCTTCTGTGAAAATATAGGCAAAATCATTTCCATTTAAAAAAAAACTAAAAATATTATATTGACATGTGTCCCCTAATTGAACTCTCGGGGCAGGGTCGTTTTTAACCCTAGGAACACCATTTGAACAAATCTAACAGAACTATAGTTGGTTATCATTACTACATAAACATTTTGAAAATCTGGTGGGCCGTTCATGAGAAGAAGATTTTTTAAGTTTTGGACTATTTTTAGTAATGGCGGCCATCTTGAACTTCAGATCGAAAAAAAAACAACTTCGGTTTAGTCTCCTATGCGATATAAACACCCACGTGAAGTTTCAGTTTAACTGGCCTAGTGGTTTCAGAACAGATGAAAGAAAAAGAGAATTTTCTGTTTTCCCATAATATCCCTATGTAAAATTCTAAGTCCCCTTATAGGGCCCCTATAAATTTTAGCCCCTAAATTCTTATCTGCAATCAAACCCCTACACATAGGGATAATTTATGCAAAATATGAACAAATCTGACATACCAGTTCTTAAGAAAACCAATTTAGTAATTCCCAATTTTTACCCTTTCTGGGCCTCTCGTGACCCCTTAAGACAGTGGAACCCAGTCATTTTTACAAATCTGAACCTCCTTCACCAAACAATGCTTCTGTGAAGATATTAATCATTTCCATTTAAAAAAAAAAAAAAAAAATATTATAATGACATGTGTCCCCTAATTGAACCCTTGGGGTGAGGTCATATTTAACCCTAGGGACACCATTTGAACAAATCTAACAAAACTATAGTTGGTCATCATTACTACATAAATATTTTGAAAATCTGTTGGGCCGTTCATGAGAAGAAGATTTTTTAAGTTTTGGACTATTTTTAGTAATGGCGGCCATCTTGAATTTCAGATCGAAAAAAACAAACTTCGGTATAGTCTCCTATGCAATATAAACACCCACATAAAGACGACAGACGACAGACAAAGGACGACAGACAACGCGCCATCGCATAAGCACTTCTGGCCTTTGGCCAGTAATGCTAAAAATTGCTTGTTGCCACTTCCGGCTCATACCATTTAGGGGTGGGTAGGTAGACAGGTAATTTCTTTTTTTTTTTTGAATCAATCAGAGAATCTTTTTAAAGAAATGTAATGATCGAGAATATTTTAAATAAACTACCAAAAAAGAGAAAAGTTTTTTGAACCCCCTTTTTTTCCAGACCGGCAGGAAGTTTTAGGCCGGCTGGAAGTGGCAAACAAACAATATTTTAATTCAGACCCAGGATGAGGTACACATACAACAGAAATAAAGGAAAGCTACCTTAAGGTATTACTGTCATGTAACGGTTACAACATTTTTATAATTTTAAAAATATGGCCGGACCCAATTAGCTCAGACGGTTACGCGTCTGACTATCAATCCAGGGGTCGGGAGTTCGAATCGCCCGCTCGGCAACAGTCTCCGTGATGATTGATATACGACATTGTGTCTCATTATCATTCGTCTCTCATCACTGATTCAAGTGGGAAAGCTATCAGTTACTTGCGGAGATGGGGTGTGCTCAAGTACAGGTTAATCCCACGAAACAGTGGTTAAGTTAACTGATCGTCTGTTAGCCCTTAATGACATAAAAATGACGCTAAATATTCAATCAATCAATCAGTCAATTAAAAAATACGGTTATTAAAGATACGGTAATCATGCTAGTGCATGTTGAATACATGTCTTTGAATACGAATATTCTACTTGTTTTGTTTAGACATACCTTTAAGAAAATCAACATGCAGAGAAGAAAGCAGAATCATGAATCTAACATTAATGTCAGATGGTTAATATTATTGTATTAGTAAACTCAAATCAATTGATCATTAAATAATCATAATGCCAACAAAAAAACAACAACAGACATAGTATCCATAGTGGCAAGTCGTGACCTTTTGGTATAGAACACGGCTAATTTTTCTCAAAACAGGTCTCGCTTCAGTAAGATTTTACTTAACAACTTTCTTAATAACCAACAGTATCGAACAAAGTGCAGATACTGTATTAAAGATAAGTGTTAAGCAGGTTGGTAGTGCAGCGGATAGTGTTAGCCACTCACACTAGAGGCTAAAGGTTCAATTCCCAGCTCCACCGGTTCAAAAACAACACTCAGTATTAGTTCTACCCAGGAAGTGGACACAAGAGCGGCTCATATAAGTTCTGAGCTTACATCACAATCAAGCTAAAATTAGTATAAACTAATTAGTGTTATCCGTGCTATTTACAGATACACTTTTCCCAAACACCTCTGATCAACTATTTCAATTGAGATGATGTAATGGTATCATTCACATTATATTCCAGATCTGATGTTCTGTTGATTAAAGTCAACCATCTGGGAGACCTGGATGTCCCGATGACTTTAAATACCATGACTTGTACTTATCTTCTTGGTATTTTTGTACCTTTGTTTTGTCAAAAATGCTAAACAGTAAAAAGTTATTATGGAAAATTTAGCCTGAAGCGAGATCTATTTATAGAAAATTAGCCGTGTGCGACACCAAAATGTCACATTGGTTCTCCACCCTGTAACTGCTGCTCATAAAAGAATTGTTAAAAGCTGTTAAAATCATTTTGTATATTCAAAATATACTTACAGGACATTATAGCCAACAATAATGTACAAATCATAATAACCCAAATACATGAATGACTGTACAAGGTTGTTTTATTGCCCTTCCTTTTTCCACAGAAAAAAAAAATTCGAAAATCATGTTGATTTTCCTCCATTAATAAGTAATAAATCTAAACAAAAATCATATCTATGGATCTATATCTATTAAACACTACAAACATTTTTCATATATAACTTAGCTTGTACTTTTTATTCTATAACTAATCAATTTTTTCTAATATTTGACATCCATTATGACATGTGTAAATTTTTCATATATAATTTAGCTTATAATATTTATTCTATAATTAACAAATTAATCTCTAATATTTGACATCCATTATAACATGCAAAAAATTTTCTTATATAATTTAGCTTATAGTTTTTATTCTATAACTAAAGAATTTATTTCTAATATTTGACATCCATCGTAATGTGTGAACAATTTTCATATATAATTTAGCATATATTTTTTAGTCTATAACTAACAAATTAATCTCTAATATTTGACATCCATTATAACATGCAAAAAATTTTCTTATATAATTTAGCTTATAGTTTTTATTCTATAACTAAAGAATTTATTTCTAATACTTGACCTCCATTATAATATACATAGCTTCTTCTTTACACAACATGAACCAAGAAATAACAAGAATTCATTTTAGGAACACTGATGGTCGAAGCTACGGTATCTACTTCCCTTCAACAGTTTAGTGTCCTGTAGTTACTTATTTGTAAACACAAAAACACATAGCTTTATATGACATTTGACACAAACTTCTGACTTGTATCTTAGCTTATACTAATTTATTTTAGGTCAATAACAAAGAAAGCTAAAACCTTATATGATCTACTCTCGATCCGCTTCCTGGCTAGAACCAGTACTGAGTGTTGTTTTTGTAGACATCATGCCAAGCTGGGGATCAAAAGCAACCAATAACAGGACAGTATGAAAATGCATGGCATGCATGGAGAGGATATCAAACAAGAGAAAAACACCTTAACAAGCATACACCTGCCTACCTATTTAATCACAATATTAATTAAAGTTTATAATTCTAAAAGTTTCTGTACACTTAGGCGAACATTGCTGTAGTAAGCAAAATTTGCTTATTACAGCTATATTCACTTCAGTGTACAGAATTTTATTTAATACATTTTTTTTAATGTCAGATAAGTAAACACCTTGCCAAAATTCAAATTTCATTTATAACAATGCAGTTACTAGTATTCAGGTTGATGGTAATATGAAATAGTGTTATGGTATTGTAGGTCAATTACAATGTCACCAAGCAAAGCCATTGAATTCAGATTTCCTTCCGAAATAAGTAAAATAGGGATAGTTAGACAAATAATGCATTGCTGCTGAATAGAATGTTGTATCAACATGCATATGTCCAATTAATATTTATAATTTTCATCAAGTTTCATTTGAATTGCACCAAACTGTGGCAGGAGTTATGCTGACATGGTCTGACGTGCAATACATTTTTATATAATGGAAAAGAGGCATAAGCTTCTGACAAGCTTAATATGCCCTACATGTATAAAGCTACCATTTAAACAGCAATTAAGCATTTTAAAGCATTTTACAGGATCTTAAGCGGGTCCACCATGGCCGAGTGGTCTATGGCGCCAACTCAAGATCACTTAACTCTCATCGCTAAGGTCATAGGTTTGAGTCCTGCTCGCTCAAAATACTTTATATTAGAATGTTTGCCAGTTACTTGCGGAAGGATGGCCGTTCTACTCGGATTCATTCTGAGGTCTTCCTTCAATAAAACTGGATATGTCATATATAACCTGAAATGTGTTGAAAATTGCGTTAAACCCAATTCAAAGGTTTGTTTTTTTGACAAAATCTGTAAGTGTGTTGCTAAATGGGATCGTTACAGCAGTCAGGGTCTTTCCCACACGGTCATCAATTAATATTCCAGTCTTTACTTTTTAAATTTTTAAATTGTAAAAAAAAGGCTTAATGAGATTACCCTCCATTTTTAACAAATAATAGGTTATACAAAATCATATTCATGGCAATAAGTTTTTTTGGGGGATGGAGGGAGACCTCAGAATAAATCTGAGCAGAACCACCATCCTTCCACAAGTAATCGCAAACTTTATCAAATAAAAGTGTTTGAATTAGATTCAAACCCATGACGTCAGTGGTGACAGGTAAGAGATCTTGAAATGGCACCTTAGACCACTTAGCCACCGAGGACCGTATTATTGACCTTTTTGAAGTAGCAAGAGCTGGCTGTAATTTTGTCTACCGGTAAATCAGAACAAAAGTTATCCCAATGTTTCCCAGAGATTCTCAAGTGGTCGACTCTAAACATCACAAGGTGAGATTTTCCTCAACTAAAAACTCATAACACATTGAATGGCCACAATAATTGAAGTCGAAACACATCTCAACCCATCAGTAAAGGATAACATGCAAAATCATCAATGTAAATGACGTAAAAACATTTAAATAATCTCAAGTTGAGATGTTGAGTAAAACTGGGACCTGGCGTGTCAAGTAAGATTTATGTATGACCAGTCATAGACATGATATGATACCCCCACCCAGTCACATTATAGTGCCACCAGGTTGACATGTCCTAGATCTATCCATTAAATGCTTAACATCAACTCAAGCCAGGAAGCTTCAAGTACCATGTCTTTGGTATCACCTTGCTGGGGATCGAACCCACAACCTCCTGCGTTTGAGGGGAACTATCTACCACTAGTCCAATGCTGTAGTTACATTGACAGTAGAGCTAGTACTACAGCTAACTTTTTATCCCCTAAAAAAACTTGAACAAAAAAACTATAATATAGGTCAGGTAATTTTATTTTTCTTCAAATGGCAGACAAACAACATGCCACAATCAGAACAAAACACAATAGCAAGGGTACGTATATCATACACTTAGTATTAGATAAAAGACAAAAGTTCACAATTCCCAAAAAAGCAACAAGAAAGTCTACAAGAATGCAAAAAAGTCAAATTTGTAACCTACCATATGTAAAATATCGCTCAGGAGTCGCTACAATATCATATAAAAATGTCAAATTTGTAACCTACCATTGTAACATACCATATATAAAATAATGCTCAGGAGTCGCTATAATATCACATAAAAATGTCAAATTTGTAACATACCATATGTAAAATATCGCTCAGGAGTCACTATAATATCACATAAAAATGTCAAATTTGTAATATACCATATGTAAAATATCGCTCAGGAGTCTTTACAATATCACATAAAAATGTCAATTTTGTAACATACCATATGTTAAATATTGCTCAGGAGCCACTATAATATCACATAAAAATCTTTGTCAATATAGAAAGGTTTGAAGAATTATTGCCTTAAGACATTACCGGTACTATTTATTAGGGCTGCGTGGTAAATCTAGTATACCGGATTTTTTAATTAAATCAGTACATACCGCGGTACTATTATGGAGCATCAGGTTTTCAGTAATTTCAGCAACCGAGTGTTTATGGAAATGAATCAATGAATAAATGAATAGGGTTTTACAGTGTGCCAACACATCATAGGTTATTCGACGCCAACAGGAAAGAAGATTCCAGGTTCACTCTACATGTACAAAAACAACAAATTAACATACAGATTTAAAAAAAATACACCAATGAAAATGCAGAATGAACCTAGAACCTTGATACCTGCAGAACTGCAGAGTTTCGGAAAATTCTATCGTATTACTCAAATTGTCACTTCTTATGACATGCATGAGCCACAGTAGTCCTATTCTTGCCATCACTCATATGGCTCCCTGAAACCACACAGGGGTTGATAACTTAACCACAATAGTGAACATGACAAAAAATGATAAAATGAACATGACACTCATTCAGAGGATTCCTTCCCCTCTGCAGAGATCGGCAGTGATTCTATTCTTAGCTGGAACCACACGGGTTTAACAGAAATGAAAAGGTGTTGTATTTTTGTGTCCATTTCCTTAACGGAGTATTGTTTTGCCTTTTTAAAGTGTTTATTTGTCTTAATTGTAAAAGTACCACATTATTAGATCAGCTTTTTACTTGATATTTATGTAACTATTGAAAATTCATCAAGCAATATTGAAATCAAACCAGCATTGGTTCAATCCCCTGCCAAGAAGGTAATGGGTTCAATCCCCTGCCAGGAAAGTCTTGGGTTCAATCTCTTGCCAAGAAGGTCATGGGTTCAATCCCTTGCATGGAAGGTATTGGGTTCAACCCCCTGCTAGGGATGTCAAGGGTTAAATCCCTTGCAAAGAAAGTCATGGGTTCAACCCCCTGCCAGGAAGGTCATGGGTTAAAACTCCTGCCAGGAAGGTCATGGGTTCAAACTCCTGCAAGGAAGGTCATGGTTTCAATCTCTTGGCAGGAAGGTCATAGGCTAATCCCCTGCCAAGAAGGTCTTGGGTTCAACCCCCTGCAAGGAAGGTCATGGGTTCAATCCCCTGCAAAGAAAGTCATGGGTTCAATGCCTTGCCAGGAAAGTCATGAGTTCAATTCCCTGCCAGGAAGATCATGGTTCAATTCCTTGCCAAGAAGGTCATGGGTTAAACCCCCTGCCAGGAAGGTCATGGGTACAATTCCCTGACAGGAAGGTCATTTGTTCAATTCCCTGCAAGGAGGGTCATGGGTTCAATCCTTTTTTAATAGAGTGATGGATGAGGGTCCGTAGTCAAGAGCCATGGATTTAATTTTTTGCCAGAAGAGTCGAATCTCACATGACTAGGTAATGCTAGACAATTAGTATGTGATAAATGCTAGTTGTACCCAGATGATAATCATGTAAGATTTGTGAAAATCAAAGAAAGAACTTGTGTTAGAAGACATTTTAAAGAAAATATGTTTACACGAAAGTTTTGATAATATGTATCAGAATTAATCAAGTATTCATGTAACAAATACTACATGTTGAATTATATAACAAAGAAAAAGTCAATATTCCAACTCATGACCCCTGGATTGACAGGAGAGGTAAGTGATCTTGAGACTGAACTTAAACCCCTCCGCCATGAAGGACTCAAACTCAGACATGTTCTTGTACTGCTTACAGAACACATTATTGTAAGACAATCTTGACAACAATGTCAGAGATTCCAAAAAAAATTAAATATAAAAAATTGTTGGTAACTTAAACCAATAATTTTTTATATTTTTAATATTCATCCAAATTTGACTCAAATCTCACAGAAAATCACATGATTTTTGGAATAAGAAATTGCCAAACTTACTTATAGCGATTTTTATCTAATTTTTTTGTGAAACGCGGCCTGGGTTCAGGACAATCCTGACAACAATGAAGACCTAGGTAACACTATAAGTAACATACAAGACTTCACAAACCTTCTGATCCACTTTGTTACCAAGGTTACTACACTCGTCCCGTTTTGCATGCAGCTCATCTTGCAGCTGCCCATTCTCTGCCGTCAGAACTTGCTCATTACGCTTGCTGAGTCTAAAATCACAAAATTTCAGTTATTTATCTTTATTACCTTTGGCGCAGCAAAAACTCTCGCATAATCTTTTTAAGTATTTAAGAAAAATCCTTCTGGATGATCATGATTTAGACTGGCTTATACAAATTAAAACATTGGGTTCAAGGTACTCACCTGTTTTCAATTGTCATTTCTTTTCAAATATTGCATAGACTAAGATGAGAAAATGAGAATTATCTGTCCCCATAGTTTTACCATGTAATTTCAAAGTCCCCTTAATTAGGACCTGATGAACCATGACCATTTTATTTGAATAAACTTAAAACCCTTGTTCATGTCAATAATTTATACCAAATAAAAACAATTTGGCTTATCAGATGCTGAGAAGATGATTTTTTTAAATTTCACTATTGTATCCCTATCCAGGCCCATTATGAATATTAAAGTCCCTGTAAAGGACCCAGTCTCAACATTTATGAGTACACAATACTCCAGATCTCAAGATGATTAACAATTGTATCCCTTTTTGGGCCCCTGCTGACCCCTGTAATTACATCATATTTAAAAGATCCTGTCTCAGCCCTTGACTAAAACAATATTCCAGACCTCAAGGTGATTAAATTAATACCATAAATAGAACAGATAAAGAGAATTTCCTATTTTCCCAAAGTATTCCAATGTAAAATTCAAAGTCCCCTTACTGGGTCCCAATAGACACTAGCCGCCTTGTTTAAACAAAATTGAAACTCCTTTTCATAAAAATAATCTTGACAAAATATGAACAAATTTGACTCATCAGTTCTTGAGATTTTAGAAATTTCACAATTTTATCAACACATAAAGATTTAGCTGGTTGGAACTTTAAAATATCTTTTTAAATGAAAATGTCTCTATGTTAAACTGATAAGTCCCACACAGGTGGGGTCAGTTAATTAATACAAGCAAAATATCAAAGCTCAAGACATTGTACTTTTGAAGATTTTTGAAATTATGGAGAAAAAAATAATAAAAAAAATAAACAAACTGATAAACCCCTGGGCAGGGGCAAATTTTGACTCCGGGGTGATGATTTGAACAAACTTGAGAGAGCTTCTTACAAGAATGCATCATACAAAATTTGGTGGTAAAGCAGTTTCAGAGAAGAAGTTGTTAATGACAGATGGATGATAGACAACAGACACCGGGTGGTCAGTGATACTCACAAACCAATCTTGCTCCTGCTTCAACAACATATACATGTACTTAAATATCTAAAACCAGTCTAAGAAAAGCACCCAGATGATCATGATTTTAGACTGGTTCTAATAAAACTGCATATGGTTTCACTGATATGAAACAGAAGACTGATTTGGTGGAATTTTTTTTTGTGTGCAAGTTTATACCTGGCCTGTTCCTGAGTTTCTGTCAAATGTGTCCTTAATTTCGAAACCTGGTCAACTTCACTTCGATTTTTCGTATCACTCAAACTCCTGAAATTAGCAAAAATAACATTTGTCACTCACATCTAAGAGAACAGACTTGCCAAATCAAAGATAAGCTAAAAGTTACTACTTTAAAGGGAATATCTTAGGATTTTTCAAAATTTTAAAATAGCCTAAAAAAAATTTTATTTGATATATCTCATGTCTTTATATACTCAGTTACTCACTGACCACATATTGCCTTGATGTTCTAAGGGTTTTCTATGTAACAAATCACGTTTATGAGAAAGTTATTGTTAGCTGAATGGTCTATGATTTAATGGTCTACTCCGCTAATAAAACTGGATGCCATACATGTATATAATCTGTTACTGATTAAATAAACGCTTTTCTACTGACAGTAAAGGTGACCTTTTGCAAATTGTCACAAAAACAGGCAATCCAATTTTTATTTCATTTACATACATTTATTTTAGCTCAAATACAAAAACAAGCTCTGAGTTTATATAAATCACTCTTGTGTTAGTTTCCTGGGTAGAACCAGTATTGAGCAGTGTTGTTTTGTACGAGACCATCAGGTTGATCCTGGAACCAAACCTGTGACCTCTACCTTGAGCAGTTAACACTGTATCCTCTGCACTACTGCCCTGTATATATTTTTATTAAAGTCTATCGTTATCGCAGTGGTGGTCTAGGGGTAGAGCATCCGTCTTGCATGCGGAGGTTGTGGGTTTGTTCCCTGGCCAGGTATAACAAAGACTTTAAATTAGTACTAAAGGCTTCCTTGCTTCGTGCTCAGCATTTAGAGGATAGTTCTAGGCCTGGTCAGCTTGGGTCAGTATAATGTGACTGGGCGAAGTATCATACCATGTGTCTGCGGCATGATTTGTACTCCAGTGTGGCAGCACTTAGAATACTGCCTAAAGTAGACACCGTCACAATGTAACTGAACAATTGCTGAAAGTGATGCTGAACACTCTACAACAACTACAACACATAATTTAAGTCTAAGACTCTCCTGGAAGGAAACTGATTAACCTTTTACTTCATAGATACGTGTTTTCCCACACCAATCACAGAAAGCCTTTAAAAACAGTGCAGGAAGAGTTCAGATTGCTCGTAACGAGCAATCTGAACACTTCCTGCACTGTGTCCTCTCTGTCAGATAATATAAACATAATTCATCCAATAATTCAAAAGCCTTCTATATTAGAAGTGTCCAAAGGCGTCTATATTAGAGGTGTCCAAAGGCGTCTATATGAAGTAAAGGGTTAAATGAGAGGGAAAGATGTTAGTTAGTATAGGATGAAGGTCAACAACAGAGAAGTCATCCCTACTTTATAATCTCATCTTTCTCAGCAACCTGCTTCTCCAGTATGGCCAAGTCTGTGGCATGTTGTTTAGAATCCTCCTCGGACATCCTCAAGAAGTCATCTCTTGCTCGGAGCTCAGCTTGGAATTCTGTATTCAGCTCTTCCAGTCTCTGGAAATTATCCATAGTTTACATTTTAATATAGAAAATATGATTTTTATTGAGTTAAGTTGTGAGTATTTTTAATAATTTGTAATGAAAATTTGGAAATTCATAGTTTAGAACCAAGTACGGCATCAGATTCTGTGTCAGTTTTGTGGTACGTTTGTGTTAGCCTTAAAAAATACAAAAAGTAAACTCAATGATGAAAGTACTACAGCCACTTATGATTTCTGAAAATATTTACAAATCTTAATTATAACAAAACACTTAAGTATCGCAAGCAATACAAACATGTTAGTCCTATACCGGTTAATCACTTTTGTTGCCATAGAAACCACAATTTTTGTCTGACTGAAAAAATATATTGACCTGCATTACCTTTTTATTGCTTTTTACACACAGGTGAAGCTTCACAAATGTAGCATAGATACAACAAAGTTCAGGTTGTATCTGTAGACTTACTGATTTTGTTGTCATAGCAAGCACGTTGTTCTCGACTGAATTAATAAAATAACCTGCATTATCTCTTTAATGCCCTCTACCTACATGCAAAGTTTCATAAACATAGCTTGGATACTTTTTGAGAAATCTTTCAGGACAGTGGAGTGTGGAAGCAGGCTGGCCAGAATGAGAGCAACTGTTATAGTATCAACCCTAACTTGAGTGTTAGATTCTATATTACTTACCCTGACTTGTGTGTTGGATTTTTTCAGATCATTGAGAAGTTTTTCATTGTCATCCATGGCTTTCTTGTGTGAGCTCATCGCCTCATCCAGAGACGCCTTCAACTTGTCCACTTTGGAATTCTGGGAAACAAGGTAAAAAGCACTGAACATGAAACAATGTAAAATAAAACCTAATGCTACACAGGTAAAAATGCCATGAATGTTAAACATATGTTGGACTAAACATATGTTATTTGTACGACAGAAACATGTTAAATGCGCGTGTTACTATTTACATGAGAAACGTACGTTTTGGCATGTACGTTAAATTTGTGTTAAACGAATGTTAAACATGTGTGACATTTTTATCTGTATACACTAAAATATATAATATATATATATGAGGTTAAACTACACAGGTTATGTTTCTATGTAGGTCATGTTTCGTGAATGCTAAATTTAACAAATAAATAGATTACTGCATTACTCGTTATGCAGGCATATATACTGTGTGACCAAATATAACTTACTCCTTAATGAAATGTAACACTGCTCCACTCAGTGGAGCGCCTAGTCATGTGGTACAGTATCGAACCCAGGAATGGAGGGTCATGGGTTCAATCTTCCCACACAACTGTGTGTGGTGTCCATGAGCAAGACACTTTTTCCGCATAAGCTTAGTACTGGTTCTACCAAGGAATACATGGGGCATGATTTTGTATAAGTTGTAATAACTTGTTTCACAATCAAAGTACAATAAATAGGTTTAAACTAAACTACTAAGTTTCATTGAAGTCAATAAATAGACTACCTGAGCAGAAATATATGGTAGCTATGGTAGTTTTTCTAGGCATAACTAAGAGGCACCTTATCTGTGGTAAAACAGACATGGCCAAGCAGTGTTGGTAGGACTTGATACACAGGGCATGATATTTCTTATAAATGATAACAATAAAAGAAATATTAAGATCAGTTTCTTAAATATTACTCGTTCTGACTAGACGTTCACTTCGTCATGGCAAGCGGACGAGTGGAATTTTCCAACTCTGATTCATGTACCATTATATCAGATAATCTTTATGTTTATAAACCCGTGCAGTAACTGTTACCACTTTGGCTCATATATAATATTATGTTGTAAAATACAATGAGTTTGGGCATTGGATAGAATTTGCAATATTGCAGGCATCGAAGTTCTACGTTCATTCTGCTTATTTCTGCAATTTTTTTCTCAACATGTATGATCATTTTTTGTTTTTTTACATAAGGAGTGAGCCTGGAATCTTCCTTCCTATTGACATCATAATATAACATTTATACATTATTCCCCCTCCCCCACTGAAATTCGTTCATTCCTTACAAGGGCTGATCAAGTACTTGTATCCTACAGCCTGAAAAATCGAAATGGAACCCCAATTCTGAAAATAAATATTATTTGGACACTTCTTGACAATCTTAGTCTCACCATTTGGGCTCTTTCTAAGATGATGGTCAATATCAACTCAAATTCAAAGTGAAGTCACCGGACTCAATTGAAACAGTATGTCCCAAAATGTATCGCAAATGTATTTAAAGCAAGAAAAATTATTAATGTGTAGGCCAATGTAGGAAATCCCTTTAAATATATCAGTTTGGCAAGTTTTAAGATATCCTTACAGCAACAGGGGCTCAGTGAGTACAACTGAGCAGTTTGTTTTGCCATCAATGCCATCATTAAAATAAAAGCCCAAGTAATTAACTGGATAAAATTATGTCTAGATAAACCAACAGCATTGGTGTTTTATTACACTTCAATGTTGAACCTTACCTAGCAAGCAGAACTAGAAAACATATTTATAAGCGTAAGCCTAATATATTCATTTTCCTGGAAGGGGTGTGTGTGTAATTACCCCAATACTGGTACATGACTTAATATGTAAAGTTTATTCTTTTCTAATAAGATACGTTTGTAAAAGTTAATTAACACATTCCAAGAAGTGCTTAATTTAACCCATGCAATTAGTGCAGTGTAGCCAATGTGCAACTTAACCTGCGCAGTGTGTGCATACCAGTGCTTCATTTTATGTCAGATTCGTCAACAGAATATTTCAAATATTTTCAAGTCTTGACATAAACGTGATATTTTTTTCTCTCAGTAAATTCTAAAAAATCAAGAAACATTTTTTTTATACAGGGTTGCTTATATGCCAATATGCCTGTAGGTTAAAATCCGAGGACTCCATACAATTATAATTACAACCTGCAGTGTGTTAAAAATGGTGTTAAACTCCTCTGCTGACTAGTTTGACTACACTGAGGGTCCTCCGTGGCCACATGGTCCAAGGTGCCGTCTCAAGATAACTCTCACGGCTAAGGTCGTAGGTTCGAGTCCTGCTCGCTCCAAAAACGTTAAGTGAGAAAGTTTTTCAGTTACTTGTGTAAGAATGGTTTTACTCAGATTCATTCTAAGGTCTTCCGCTACCAATAAAATTTGATATGCCATATATAACCTGAAATGTGTTGAAAATGGCATTAAACCTTGTTCCCTATTCAAAAAAAAAAAATGATTTCAAGGAGACACATATTTTTTAACGCAGTTTTTCTTTGTCTTTTCAAAAGAAAAGACTGTAATAAATAATAAAGTAAAATTTAAGACGTTATCACTTATACAACTGTATGTTTCGTAAGACTATCTGACACAATATAAAGGCTGAAATTAAGTGCAAGTTAGCTCCCTTTACCTGTACTCTGAGCGACTCTGCAGTTGAGTTTAGCTTGGCCTCAAGCTGTGCTATTTGTGAATTTAGACTAAACTCTGTGCTGTCTAGAATTTCCCGCCTCTTATCGAGCTGTGTTTGATATGTTTGTGCTTGTTGCTATAGTAACAAATACATGGGAAATATACATAATATATGAATACGTACTGGTTAATGTAAAAATATTCTAAAAAGCTGAATGCATGCTTAATATATTGGTGTGTAAAACATTACACGGAGACAGATAAGAATCACATATGCATTTCAAAATTTAATTATTTTCTTTAAGTATATATAATTTATCTTGTAAAGTACAGTCATGATCTTTTTTATAAATCTCTTCAGTCTGTTTCCTGGCTAGAACCAGTACCGAGTGTTATTTAGGAAAGGTCATCAGGTGGAGACTGGGTGGAGACAGGGGAGGAACCCGCCACTTCTGGCATGAGTGTCCGACACCCTAACCACCATACCACTGCCCTCCTTGAATACATAATCCAGCAAACAGCTTCAGTTTTTGGTACGAAATTATTTCAGTGCTACTGAAACAGTTTTAAATCTGTAAGGCACCCAGAGAAATGAGGTAAATTGCTCAAAGTTAATGGATGTTCCATCTTATTTACCAATTAATATTAAAGATAGTAGAATATCAGGAAAGTATGAATATGTCTTATAAAATAAAAAATATTTTTTAAAAAGTTAGGAAATCCCGTTTCAATTTATTATTTTGGCATGTTTTAATAAATATCCTTATGACATACAGACAATCCACAAGTCAGTGAGCATATAAAGGCATAATTATTGAAAAAAATGTTTTTAGACAATTTTACAATTTGGAAAAACCTGATACACTTCCTTTATCAATATAATACATGTGATTCTTATCTGTACAGACTAGACTAACTATTGAAAAATAGATATTTATGTTTAAATTAAACTGTAACTTACTTAAATTCTTATGATAAGGCCATCCATAAAAAGTTCTTTGTTTGCCATGTCCCAATGCAGGATTTCATAAGTGGTTAAGTATGTTATATTGTTTTAAGTATCTTTATGATATTAAAAAGTATTAATATACTAACCTGCCAACTTTGGAATTTTTGATATCTTCGTCACAAAATTAAGTAATGTCATCAAAATTGAGTAAGACGTATTACTTTAAATAATAGTGTTCTTTCTTATTAAAGTCCAAATTTCAAAGTTACTGCTTTAGTCCTTTTTCAAAAAACACATAAAATGTCAGGTAGCAGGTCAGCTGTTCCGATCAATATCTAAAAAATGGCATTTTTCTATAAATTACATGTATATACCTATTAATTATATTTTTAAAAATGCTAGAAGATTTTTGGTAGGAACACTACCAGAGTAGGCAGGGAGTGGGGACACAGCAAACAATCTGATATTTTTTATATTTTGGCCTTACCTTTAAATAATATACACACCATGCAAACCTGTTCTGCAGCACAGTAGTTAACTTAACAACAAAATGGTGAGAAAAAAAATGAATTTTTGCAACAATATACTCAAAACATATCAAACAAAAGTTGAATGATTAATTTGCCAAATTATTAATTTTTGCATGTTATTTTATCAACATTTAGTAGAGAGACGCAAGTTTCCTTTCCTTCTATATAAGTCCTTGTTACTATGTTGCAGAAAAATGAATGGAACAGAAAAATACATAATTATATTTTTAGCTTATTGTTAAAGAAGCATTTGCAAATTAATTTCAAGACCGCTACATGAAGCATATGCTTTTCCATCATCGGATACCGACGGGTATCAATTCCGATACTCTCCATCGATCACCCGTGGGATATTACACTAGCCCTGCGTCGTTTTATTTGAACAGAACAGAACAAATTACAGTTAATGTTAACAAAGCCTTATCAAAGCGGCATTTGCATGAAACTAGCATTTGGATTGGATAAAGTTCCGTTCATGAAATCGTGAAGGAACCAATCAAACGGTTGCATCGTAGATTAGTAAAAATGACACAAAGCTAGTGTAATATCCCACGGGTGATAAATGGAGAGTATCAGAATTGATTACGCGTGGGTATCCGATGATGGTGCTTTTCTTTTAAAATCTATTGTTATGGTAATATTATGTTGTTTTTTCTTACACTAGCATACGTGTAAAAATAAATGTATACATGAAAGAGAAACAAGCTAACCGATATTTTAATCTAAATTAAATCCGAGATGAAACAAACATAAGACAGTCAACTCGGACAAGTCTAACATTTATAATACCCTATCCAAGAAAGATTGAAGGAATGAAAGAAATACTAAATGAAAGGTTGTTAATGATATGAATTATGCATGTTATATGTAACTAACTAATGGTCTACATGACTATATAATTATATAATGTTATATGTTGGGCTGATACACATGTCTGTATCAACATTCAACCATTGAAAACATATGACTGGTGCTTCTCACTAAATCAGAGAAATATTGCTTTATCTATACTATTCTTACTCAAAGCCCTCTATTCACTTTTAAGTTGTTGTTGTAGTATGGTGTTTAGCGTCGCTTTCAACAATTTTTCAGTCATATCGCGACGGTGTCTACTTGTGACAGTATTCTGCGTGCTGTCACACTGGAGTATCATGTCGCAGACACATGGTAAGATACACCACCCAGTAACATTATACTGACACCGGGCCGACCAGACCAAGAACTTTCCTCTAAATTCTAAGCGTCAAGCATTCACTTTTAAGGAAAGGTGTAAGGGCCCTCCAAGGGGGCAATTTCCATTATGTTTTTAATAGGTATCTATGGTATCCAAAATGAGACTAACTGTACATATACTGCACAAATAATAGTACATTGCCAAAAACAAGTTGAAAAGAAAGAACATTTAGCGTAACCAATAAAAAGGTTTTTTTAGTTTCTTTAACCAGAAAATCACCCCACCCCCCTGAAATTAGGGGTCATTTGTCCCCAATATGATGAGACTTTATAGGCAGATTTGAAAATTTTAATGGTTATTTGATTGAAAAATGTGACAAAAATGCACAACTTGGGGGTCTTGGAAAACCCTGAAATTGTTTGTTACATTTCAATCTTTTTTTCTTCTTTTTTTTCCTCAGATCCAAATACCTCTCCCCCTTCTTTTGAAAAATGCATTGTCCCATGGGGCATTTATTAGGGAGAATACAGTATACACATACATACATACATACATACATACATGTGTATCTGTGAATATATACATGGCACCCGTCATACAAATCAACAGTCGAATGGTGTTTAGTTGTAACAGCTACGACGTAACACAAACCTGAACAAATTCACATTTTTCCAACAAAGAGCGCCTGTGACTTTCCAAACCATCTATTTGTTGCTATTAAATTAAAACAATCAAAAATACAAGACTACCGTCACTACATGAATGTTCCAAAACACAATCTAGGACTGGTTTACATCTGACAATAACAAATAATACTTAACATTACAACTGTAGCAGTCTGCAAATAAATAAATTGGTTCCCTAGCAAAACTAACAGCTGAGTTCCAAGATGAACACACCTTTTTTAGCACTTATTTGGTTCCCTACCAATACTTACAGCTTGGTACCAAGAGGCAACACATCTTGTTTAGCACTTAGTTGGGAGGCTGCAATTGGTTCTCTAGCAAAACTAAGAGCTGGGTACCAAGATGCAACACACCTTTTTAAGCACTTACCCAGTAGTTGGTTCCCTAGCAATACTAAAAGTTGGTAACCAAGATGCAACCCATCTTGTTTGGCACTTAGTTGGTTCCCGAACGATCAGTCTCAGAAGAATCATTTTGATGTTTTCCTTCACCATTTTACCATATATATATATATTTAAGGATATTTTCAAAAAAGGCCGACAACACTAGTTCTCAAAATAATGTCGTTATTAATTTCATTAATATGAAGTTCTAAAGATAGCAAAACCTGATGATTTGCACGGTGGCAAACCCACGCGGCCTTATGCTACTGAGTGGTGTAAAAAAAAAATAGAAGAAAAAGTGCCTGTTTTAGCTAACATTTTTGCAGGTGATTTTCTTAATATATCATGAAAATTCAAGAAACAAAGACAAACACTGTCTCTGTAGAGAGATAAACCACCGGTGCTATTAATTGGTCATGCAAAACTTGTATACTTCGAAGAAAACAACATATTTGGGTAAATTGCACCACTCCATACCGTAATTGTTTGAACTTAGCACGATATGCCATTGCACTTATGGCAAATTATACAAGTTTTGCATGGCCACTCGATGGCACCAATGGTTTAAATTTCAATTTTTACACCACTCCATAGCATGAGGTCACGTTGGTTTGCCACTGCGAAATTTATATGTTATCTCCATATGTCAAGATTATATATTGATTTGGATCTGTTACTGCCATCACTCACTGTGGTACCCATGTAGCTATATTTGGTTCACATTTATGACAAAATGATGCAAGGAATGATAAACTGACACAAAATACATTTACCATATAACTAATGATGAAGAGCTAAACGTGTATCCATAAACACTACAATAATGAAACCTTCTATGTATCTAAATAAATGAAAGACGTGGAACAAGTGAAGATATTCAAATTAAATAGCCATGCCCTTATCTTGCAATATAAACTTACACTGTATGCAATGGTGAACCCCTTGATGAATGAAAATGTGAGAGTGCAAATGACAGCAAAACACGTCGAACATACATGATCTAACACAACAAGCAATTTGCAAGGTCGTAGGTCTTGCAATGTCACTCTGGCATACAGTATCAGATATGATGTTAAATAACAACTATCGAGGACTTCACAAAAGAAATGTTTTATTGCCTTTCCTCATATCTTACTCTTTAAAGGTACATACTTGCTACTACAGGTATATGAAAAAGCAATTAAATATGTTCAAAGTAAAGGTACACTGGTTGATGACCAGCATACAATCATGTTCGTGTAAGTTTTATCATAAAAACGAAGTAAAATAACAGTCAAACCTGTCTTAAGTAACCAGTGATGTTAAGGAGCAAAAGTGGCCTTTTAAGACAGGTTGTTGCTTAAATCCCATATTTTACTGCCAGGGTAGTAAATATTTGTAAGAGAAGATTATGAAATTACAACGCTACACTAGGCTATCTGCTGATGGTGATTTAACACAGATCCATGTGTAATGAGTGCATCTCCCTCGAATTTCATATTTTTTGTAGTTGGAGTTTAACTGCATATTACAAACATTTTTTAGAAATTATTTTTTGCCAATTAAATGTATTAACAATAATCTAGTAGTATGCAATATGATAACAAAAACAATACAAAATTTGTGAAATTTTGGAAAAAGGGTTCTTTGATTTGAATCAGGTACTGAATTCTATAAAACCTGCCCCAGAGCCATCTTGAGCTGAACATCATGTAGGACAAACAGTAATTCAGAAAAAATAAACTTTTTTTTATCAAAATAACTGAATCAAGTGCTAACAGAAAAGCATACTGTGTGTTATGTTTAATGTGTCAAATATCCAACAGTGGTTAATTATTTAATGGTATTAAAGCAATACATGCACACACCCAGCAGTGGCAAACATATAACATATATGTCATACAGCAAGCAAAGTGAACCACTGTTTTAAATGTGAAGAAGTAGTCCAATATTTACTAGCATGCAGTTAAATAAAAACAATCAATGAATGCTGTGCGATATGTAGCAATTCTGTACATTACATTGCAAACAATAAACACACAAACCAAAAAAAGTGTTTTATTAAATAACATGCCAAAATTGAGATATATGTATTAAAGCATAAATCACAATATTGTATAGCAATGTACATGTATAATGTATAGAGTTTGTTGATTTTTTAAAAGACAGATATTTGTATGCTAACAAAAAGGACACATTGTTCAATTTTATTTAATACTTGAATTACAGTAACTTTTGCATTCAGCCTATATTGTATACAGTCCATAATCTATATAACCTTTAAAGTCCATAAAATTCATAATCTATATAGCCCATAATTTAAATAGTCCATAATCTATATAGTCTATAATTTATATAGTCCATAATATATATAGTCCATAATATATATAGTCCATAATCAATATAGTCCATAATCTACATAGTCTATAATCTACATAGTCTATAATTTATATAGTCCATAATTTATATAGTCTATAATCTATATAGTCCATAATCTATATAGTCCATAATCTATTTAGTATATAATCTTCATAGTCCATAATCTATATAGTCCATAATTTATAATCTATTTAGTCCATAATATATATATAGTATATTATCTATATAGTCCATAAACTATATTGTCCATAATCTATTTAGTATATAATCTATATAGTCCATAATCTATGTAGTTTACAATGTATACAGTCCACAATATATATAGTCTATGATCTATATAGTCCATAATCTATTTAGTCCATAATCTATATAGTCCATAATCTATTTAGTCCATAATATATATAGTCCATCATCTATTAAGTCCATAATCTATAATCCATAATCTATTTAGTCCATAATATACTGTGAAATCATTTATTTTCGTGGGTATTAAATTTCATGGTTTCCACTTCAAAGACATTTTCGTGGGGTCTTAAATTTGTTGAAACCAAATTTCCAAAAAAAAAATAAATCAAAAAAATAAAGTTTACGCTTTTGGCAGCGCATAGTGTGTTCCAGTAATTAACCTCTGCTGTAATGCACTCATCGCTCGTCAGGGTTTATCGCACCATGCTGTGCCAATAAGAGTTGACACATGCCAGTTAGTACCCTAATATACAAGTACGATATTGAACTAATTGTTATGCAAACCAGAGGAGAGGAAAGGAGAAGTACGAGATCTAATCCAGAAAGGGTTTCAGAAGTCAGGCATGCAGTAAATAACAACAGTACGTGCCACATCACGTGATTGTGATAATAAACAGTAAACGAATGTGCTACGACTTTTAAGAGATTTGTTTGTTTTATCAAAAATGATCATAAAGAGAAACAATATAAACTTGTGTTTTAGTTTTCTTTGTACGCGCGCATACTGTCCCTTTACAATGTTTTACACTTTTTTTACAATGTTTACCGTAGGTCTATACGTCACATTGTTTGAAACTGTTTCAACTCGATAGCAATTAGTTACAAGGTGACGGTCTATTTTTAGTACCTCTGATATTTGACTGAAGTATACACGCACAGTGGGGTAAATTACAACACACCTCGCTACACACACACACGTCTATCAGCGGATGAATGTAGAATTAAAGATGATACAAGTATAAAAAATCTTACACTGTTGATAAAAGTATCAATGTAAATAGTGATGCGATATGACGAAAGAAAATATATAAAATAAAGAATGGATTGTTTACCACAATGCATGCACGTAGGCATATGAACACAGAGGTAATTATATGTTGACAACATTACATAGCGTAAACTAAGTTCGTGGATATTTGATTTCGTTGTCTAGGCTCCCCACGAAATCCACGAAAATTAGTACCCAACGAAAATTAATGATTTCACAGTATTTAGTATATAATCTATTTAGTCCATAATCTATTTAGTCCATAATCTATTTAGTATATAATCTAAATAGTCTATAATCTATATAGTCTATAATCATAGCTACCATACAATGATGCAATTATATTGTATCTATGATTTGTGACATTTCAAATAAATGCAGTAAAGGAATTTAATAGAGAAGAAAAAGCAACTGATTGAGATTTTGTGAATGGTCGCATATGCTGTGTTTGATATTATTGAAAAACTTATGATTACAAAATTTGTATTGATACAGGAACTGAAAAAAAAAATTACTTGACATTTTACTTCAAACAGCAATGTTTTGAATTCAAGATCATTTTGTATAAACAAACTATTATAAAACATCAAAGTTATATACAACTTAAATTTATGTGTAAGAAATCAGTTGCATGTGAATTTTGAACGATTAATATTCTGAATAATTTATACTTCGCCTACTATTATGTATCAATATTTAGTCAGGAGATGCAGTTTGCTTATCCTTCTAGCTATAACACTTTGATGCAATGTGAGAAGAGAATATCTGACTCAAAGTGAACTTATCTATACATGTATCTTGAAATCACTGACCAATTTAACAATGTGAGAAATGGCGGATTGGGTTACAGTAACACTTACTTGCACAAATTCACACTTCTCTGATATGGCTTTCCTCTGGGCCTCCAGGCTCTCTATCTGTTTCTGTTGAGAACGTCGCTCTATCTCCCAGTCTTTGGATCTGTGTCGGTAATCCTATAGATGAACAAAGGTTACAATGTAATCCAAATGCTCATATATATATATACCAGTGTGTTTGTTGTTTTGTGGAAAACAGTTGAAAATTGCAAAAGAAGAATAAAACATTTTGTTATAGATGATCAGGAGAAAAATCCAAACCAAACCAACCTCAACCTTTTTTGTGAGTCGCTCTACCTCCTGCATTCCATCATTTATGTCTACCATAGATTTCTCCTTCTCTCTATCCGTCTCTTTCTTGTGTTTGATATGGCGCTTGTGTAGTCTCTCATACTCCCGCTGAAGCTTCTGTACCTATATGAGAATATACATGCACAAATAATGTTAAAATTGGCTTTTTTCTAATATATCATGCCTATATACACTCACTGACCCCGTAATACCAAATGGATATCTATTTAAACATGCCAAAATAATAACTTGAAAAGGGGTTTCCTAACTTGGGCTATGTTCATAGGTTTGACTGAAATAGATTTTCCACTTAAAATTGCAACATGTTTTAAGATTTAGTAAATCAGTCACGTTCTTAATGTTTTTTTAATAGGGTTGAACGCACTACAGAACAAGGACGTTGACCTGTACACTGATTTAAACATATCATATACAGTCAAACTTGTGTAAGCTGCCACCTCTATTAAGCAGTCACTTGGCTTAAGCAGCCACATTTGCTATTTCCCATTTCTATGATTTCAGAGCAAATCACCCTATATTAAACAACAACCTGTCTTTAAAGGCCATTTTAACCCTTTCCTGGACTGGCTGCTTAAGACAGGGTTGATTATACAATCAAATTTGTGTAAGCTGGCACCTCTATTAAGCCGCCACTTGGTTTAAGCAGCCACATTTGCTATTTATCATTTAAATGTTTTCAGAGCAAATCAACCTTTATGATTTTCACTTTTCCCCCCATTTTTGTCATTACGATGCTGTATTCCCCTATGGAAGGGACCTGCTTCCTTTCCTCCTAAAACTAAAAAAACAGACACTGCCATTATGTCCTATTTATTCAATATCTACTGTCTCATACCAACAAAATAATTATCTGCATGTATAAGTCAGTTAACGGATCAACAAAAGTAAAGACTAGATTGTATTCCAGCGTCCTTTACAGTTAATCTGACATGATGCGGCAGTAATGGAACCAGATTCCTGTTTCACCTACATATACTTAATATACTTAAAAACTTAAAATATATGAAAAACATCCAGGTGATCATGATTTTAGACTGGTTCCAGTAAAACTACATAATGTGTCATTGACATTGATTATTTAATAGATTAATAACCATTGGAAACATAATTTTTTAGTATTTAAGTAAAATACCAATGAAACTGAAGCATGGTAACATTATTATAATTATTATTTTGAATTTCATTACAGAATTTTAAAAGAATGATATCCCTTACCTCGGCCCTTAAGTGACCCAACTGAGATTCATACTGAGTGACGAGGTCTCTCTGCTTCTTCTCTGAACTATCCACCTGCTGTCGCAGATGACCAATCTGAAGATAGATATAAAACAAATGGTGTTCAGTGACATTTTCACCATAATTTAGGCCTTATGAAATCAAGTTGTATTGATGGAGAAAGAGTCAACTCAGCATGGAATTTGATGAGGTCCGTACGCCCAATTAATTGTTGTCTGATATAATAAAACACTGCTTTAATTGGTCATGTATGGAAATTCTTTCCTAGTATAGATGCATTTTGATGGCCCACCTTTTCTATTGCATTTTTTGACAACGGGGTATTTACTTAAAATAAATGTTTGTAGTTCCTTTCACAGTAAAAGGCACTACTACTACTGGACCGCTTGGTTTTGGAGATAAGCACCGGAATGGGAGAATTTCAGAATTTTGGGTTATTGTTTCCATGGTAATAGAAAAAATATTGAAAATGAAAACCCCCCCATAACAAAGACACTACTAGACCACTAGGTTGACATGTGCACTAAGTTTCGTGAAAATGCTATTATAAGTTTCCTAGCTTGGTGCTCAACATTTAAAGGATATTTTAGATCAGGTCAGCCCGATGTCGTATAATGTGACTAGGTGGGCGTATCATATCATGTGTCTGTGGCATGATACTCAAGTGTGGCAGCACCTAGAATACTGTCTAAAGTAGGCACTATTGCGATATGACTGAAAAAATGTTGAAAGCGCTGCTAAACACCATACAACAACAATAACATAAAGTTTAAGTAAAATTCCACTATAGATTTTTTCTTCATTATTTGCATTTTGCTTTGTATCGTTAATAAAAAAAATTACTGCACCTCTTTGTGTTTCTGCTCCAGTGTTGACTTGTGCATCTGACATTCTTTTTCTCGGATATTCAGTCGTGACTGGATTCCCTCCTTTTCTCGTTCCCAATCTTTCTTTTTTCCTGCAACCATTTTGTCTATCTGTTTCATCAATTCTTGCAGCTCCAATTCACAGTTTAACGTCAGTGCCCCTTTAGGCAGTCTGAAAATACCAAAAAAGGGTCAGCATTAAAATGATGTTTGTTAGCAGTCTCCTGATCTTAGTTTTCCAAATTCGGTAGGTAAGTACTAAAGTAGGTAAATAGGGATTTCTTTTCAGTATCAACAAATATTTCATTTTCGTTCTAAAACACAATAAAAGTCATCCATATTATACATGCAATTTCCTTGAAAATTATTGAATAAATAAAAAATACTGTTTCCAATACTTGAGAAAAAGGTTTTGAGTATGCAGCTTTCTTTCTGGGTAAGTAGAGACGGAAAACAAACAATATGGGTTTGATCCATCGCCACGGCTATGTGATGTGTCCTTGAGTAGAACACTTTATTTGCACATGCTTCTACTCAGGAAGACTTTGAGCATGAAGATTGTTTTTACATTGGATATAAAATATATATGTTTATAATTATGGCAATATGAGATTACCTATACACTAAAGGATGAATCATTTAAAAGGTTTTTTATGCAACTAACCATAAAGGGAAGAACAATTTGATATGTAAACATTTATCAAATAAGCTTTGAAATGTTTCTTTGAAATTGAATTGCTGGTGCATGACGGTTTATATGGTATATCCAGTTTCATTGGGCTGGATTTGAGAAGAACCACCACTGTCCTTCCTCAGGTAACTAGCAAACTTTTTCACATAAAGATTTTGGACAACGGTCATTAGACAATAGTGATTTGACCAAGGAGGACCCTATGGCTTTTTTAAATATGGCCTTGTATTATAAACAATTTTGAACTCCCAACTACATCCAACATCGGGGGTTGTGGTTCGATCCTACGCCACGGCTATGTGTGGTGTCCTTGAGCAAGACACTTTATCTGGTATATCCGCATATGCTTAGTACTGGTTCTACCCAGGAAGACTTCAAGTGTGATTTGTCTATGTTGTAATAACTTGTTTCACAATCAATGTACAATAAATAAGTTTTAAAACATCGAACTCATCACGCCTCCTTTGCTGGATGCCATTTTGACTTAATTTGATCTTTTGGCACCAGCTTCTGATGAGACAATGATTTTATGAGCGTTATTTTTTGCTTCTAGAAGCTCTAAATTACACCAGTCTTAACATGCAAATAAGTATGACAGTTCAAACATGAAAAAAAACAACATACTTATCATCACGCTGTAGTTCGGACCACAGCCCAATAACGGGAGAATCCATCTTGGTCCTCACTCTACCAGAACTAGATGACGACTTGGACAAAACATGGAGAACCTTTCTGTAAATATCTCTACATTCTGAAATAACATGACAATCAAAACTGTCATTAAACTTTAGATTAATTGTCATGATGCCCTTACAACTCAAATCCTAAGGTTTACTGAAGTGCTCATTTTTGTGGGTTTTTTTATTTACATTTTTATGTAAAAACAATCTAAATGTCTCTTCATACGACAACTGTTACTGCAGCAGGGCTGTCATTAGAAGCCATGGGGTGGGTTTTTTCCCTAGGCTATTCTTACTTGAACACCTGGCTATTTTCAGCTGAGTTTCTTCTGTTTTTTGCGGAGGACCCCACACCCCCTTCTACTTTTTCCTTTCACCTGCAGGGTCTGATAAGTCTTTAATTTTCTTTGGAAACTACCATGATAAAAATTCAAGCCCAAAGAACGTTACTTTCCTCATATTGAAGGGACCCACACAAATTTTTCTAAAATAACTGAAAATATGATAAAAATTCAAGGATGACTGGCCAAGGATGAATACAGCCATTCTTAAAAAATGATATACTTTTATTTCCTGAATCCTACTCCATTATCTCAGAAGTCAGAAGTCTGACACAGCTGTACATGTTTATAAAACTTAATCTGACACAACTGAGCATGTTTATAAAACTGACTCTGACACAGCTGTACATGTTAGTAAAACAGACTCTGACATAGCTGTACATGTCATTACAAATGACTCTGATACAGCTGTTTATGTCTGTTAAACTGAATCTTATGCAGCTGTACATGTCTGTAAAACTGACTCCGACACAGCTGTACATGTCGGTAAAACTGACTCTTACACAACTGTACATGTTGGTAAAACTGACTGACACAGCTGTATATGTCAGTAAAACTGACTCTGACACAGCTGTACATGTTTGTAAAACTGACTCTGACACAGCTGTATATGTCGGTTAAACTGACTTGGACACAGCTGTACATGACAGTAAAACTGACTGACACAGCTGTATATGACAGTAAAACTGACACTGACACAGCTGTACATGTTGGTAAAATTGACTCTGACACAGCTGTACATATCTGTAAAACAGAATCTGATACAGTTGTACATGTCTCAAGTCTTATAAAAAGTTACCTGTACTCCCTTTCCATCATTGTTTACTGAATGCTTAAAATCAAAGAAATATTAAGGTCAGTTTCTTGCATCTTTCTTGACCAAATGAATTTTCCAGCCCTGTGTCCGTAAAACTGACTTGGACACAGCTGTATATGTAAGTAAAACTGACTCTGACACAGCTTTGCATGTCAGTAAAACTGACTCTGACACAGCTGTACATGTTTGTAAAACTGACTCTGACACAGCTGTACATGTCGGTAAAACTGACTCTGACACAACTGTACGTGTCAGTAAAACTGACTGATACAGCTGTACATGACAGTAAAACTGACACTGACACAGCTGTACATGACAGTATAACTGACTCTGACACAGCTATACATGTAGGAAAAAAACTGACTCTGACACAACTGTACATATAGGAAAAACTGACTCTGACACAACTGGACATGTCGGTAAAACCGACTCTGTTAAAGCTGTACATGTAATAAAAGATACTCCGACACAGCTGTACATGCAGGTAAAACTGATTCTGATGTTGAAGAACACTTATAGATCTGACTTTTCGTTTGTTGATAACAAAGCAGCCAAAATTGTCCTTTACATCAAAGACTGATATAGAGAAGGAAAAGCAACTCATGTTATGAACGTTCGCTTATTCAGGCAAAACCTCATGAAACATCTATTTTACAAATATCATAATTTCCATTCATCTCAGAAATACAAATCAAAATACAATGAAACTTTCTATAAAATGAGACCGTTCCCAGCCATGTTTAAAATAGTTGAAGTACAAAATTTGTATATCCAAATAAAAAATTAAGAAAAGTACTTGAAATTTTATTTCAAACTGAAATGATTTTAATTCAAGAGCATATTTCATATCCAAACCATTATAAAACATCTAAGGTTACATAAACCTTACATTTTATGTAAAATATATCAATTGCCTGTGATATTTGAATTATTAATTTTTACAAAAGATTAATTCTTTGCATGCTATTTTGTTTCCTATCCTCCTATATGTCTTTGTTTACATCACAGACGGATGCCTTCAAACATAAACATCAGCTGCTAAAGCACCAGGCTATATATCAAGTTGTGACAGCTAATAGATTGGTAATGAGTAATAAAATTAACCATTCACCACAAAACATCAAAGCTTAAAGATTAAACCGTAAATCAGTTGCAGTTCAGAGGTGTAATAAACAATTTATAGACAAACCAGTAGTATCCATCCACTCCATCTTTACAGCAGGCAAATAACATAGTTTTAAATACACATGTGATGACACGTTGATAACATATTTTAACAAAAGACTAGACAAAGAAGTAGGTCAAAGAGAATCTTGCTGGAACGTGATGTTTTGTTGTTCTTTATTTTGGAGCATGTTACTACAAGTTTGAATATTTTTGTAAACAAAAATGTGTCTTTTACAATTTGATAAAATGCATAATTTAATAAGAGTTAGGTGGTTGGCATTTTGCAGGAAGGCTGTGCAATATACCTATTATACATTCTTACGTACATTTCCTTCAAGCTCTCGTTTATAAATTGAAAATCTGACTTCTTAATCGTATTATTCCTACTTTTTTCCTACAATAGTTAGCGCTTTAAATGGAACGGGCTTAAACGGCTGGTTCCCAGACAGAAAAGTGGTTAACTTGACCGAAAACATATTCGAAATACAGAAACGTTACTTAATCGCCGACATGGTAAATTATAAATCTCATCATGCAGTAATAAAGTCACTGCTACATGTGATAAAGAACTTATATAGAAGGATAGGAAACTTGCATCTCTCTATTAAATGTTGATAAAATAGCCTGGCGGATTTTAGTAAGGATAAGTGATGTCAAAACAGAAAAAAACGGTAATTTATTTTATACTCACTATTTTTCTAAATACATACTCCCAAGATGTAACTAGGCAGTATATTGTCTTCCATCGGTGGCGATTTCATTCCTACCTTCCAACTATCACCACAAAAGACGTAGTTCGAGTAAACCCCTCAAAATCGTAACAAAATGTCCTCAAACACGTGTCAAGTTGCACCATTTGGTGTCTTTATTTTCATTTTTTTTCGGGGCAGGTGTTGTTTTTAATCATACTCCCTAATAAAATTCTGTCTCAAAATCGTACCAAAATGTCCTCAAAAATGTGGCGTCTTTATTTTCATTTCTTTTCGGGGGATGTGTTGTTTTTACTCATATTGCCATGTGTTAAATTGCACCATTTTCAAAATCAATTTCCTAGATCCGCCACTGGGATGAAGAATATTTTGTAAAATGTCACTCATTGCAAAACAAACTGAAGTTTGTATCCATAATCAGCATATTGCAAGTAGCATTATTAACCCGATGTATTGCTTTATGAAACGTAGAACTTAAACTGTACATGTACATGACTGTGCACACGTCACAATGTGTACATATGATAAATTTATATCAAAAGTACAAGGCCGTTCAAAATTTAAAAATATATATACGAGTAGGGTACATATGTACACATGGCGAGTAGGGTGCATGTGTAGATCTACATGTACATGGTTAGTAGGGTACACATATGCACATGGTGAGTAGGGCACACATATGCACCTGGTGAGTAGGGCACACATATGCACACGGTGAGTAGGGTACACATATGCACATGGTTAGTAGGGCACACATATGCACACGGTGAGTAGGGCACACATATGTACACGGTGAGTAGGGCACACCTATGCACATGGTGAGTAGGGAACACATATGTACATGGTGAGTAGGGCACACATATGAACATGGTGAGTAGGGCACACATATGCACATGGTGAGTAAGGTACACATATGTACATGGTGAGTATGGTACACATATGTACACATGTACATGGTGAGTAGGATACACCTATGTGCATTGTGAGTAGGGTACACATATGTGCATTATGAGTAGAATACACCGTACATGGTGAGTAGGATACACCTATGTACATGGTGAGTAGGTACACATATGTACATGGTGCGTAGGGTACACATATGTACATGGTGGGTAGGGTACACCTATGTACATGGTGGGTAGGGTACAGTATGTACATATCTCTGGTAATAACCAGGTACTTTCTTCAACAATTTTAAACACAGTTAGATGGTTGTTATTGGTCTCTTTTTGTAGAGAAGCTCATAGTATAAAGCAGCAATTTTAATTAACAAGTATTCCTGAGATTGACGGAAGATAAGACATTTGAAAACAAGCTTTTGCGAGATTTAACGTGAACGCGCGAACGCTCACAAAATCTCAATCAATTGTCTTTCCTTTTCTGTATAATTCAGTGCTATAATCAGAGACATGTATAAGTAGATAAGCAACTATTATAATTTACAGGCCGTAATCCCACTCCCCACCTCTTTGGCGCACTCTGCCCACATATTACTAGATCTTATCAAACTTCCACAGTAACTATATCAATGACTTAAGTCACTGGGAAAACCTGACGCCAATTATAATAAATACATTATAAAAGATTCAAATTTTAAACAGCTTGATGAATTGGTCAAATAGAATAGAGAATGTATGAGTTATGGCCCTTTCATTATCATTGGCCACCGTTTTATGATTCTGATTTGACAAAGACGTAGAGTGGTATCAATAAACATTATATTTTGACAAACCTTACACAATCAATATATAACAATAAAATCTGAGACACGTTTTTGTGGATTGGGAACACGCCAAATGTGATGATACAGTTCTGTATTTTTGTTTTTAATTAATGAATTATCATTACTGATTATTGTTTTTGCCACATCCCTTATGCTACAGGTGAGCGACTTAGCATGGTGTTAATTTGCACACCAGTTGTGAAAATGCACCGACATCTATACTTTCGTTAAAAAGTAGTACAGCCAGGTTTTACACCTATCCGGGATCTTCCACTTCCGGTGAAACGCTTCCGGGGTGTGTAAAGAAAGTAATCAAACTAAAAACAAGTACACAGGCGTCGTTTAGGCGTTCAGTAACATCAAAAATGTTGTTAATGTTTGATGACAAGCATAAGAAACATTTATCATTTCTTCTTGACATCGATTTAACAGGTATCCAGTATTATTATAACAAGTAGAGGCAATACAATTGCATTGACATTGGTTTTCGTGGTTTTAACTTGGTCGGCGATTTTAAACTCTCTAGTGATTAGCTACTCTTTCACTTGTTTATTATACTCTTATACTTGTTGATTTGGTTCTAATGATTGCTTAAAATTATTTTACTTATTACATTCACTTCTGTCATTGGCTTCTGATTACTTTTGTGTTCACTTGACTATCCACTCACATGATCACTGCCATTTTCCACACCATTGAAAACAACGTATGTCAACTGTAGCAAGACAATACGAGATTCTATAAATTAAGTGATAGGAAATCGCAGTCGGGTGGTTTTATAAACATGTATAACAGGGCATCATGCTGTCTATCCCTTAAAACAATGTTTTCATCATAACAACAAACAATCATCTCCCATGTTTGTTTATATTTGCGCATTAATCAGTAAATCGTTCTGCGTAAGAAAATAGTTCATCATTAATTGTTGTAAAAGCTGCTTTGTTGTTTTTGTTTTGATGTAAAACAATGATTTGTTTCTAGTTTTGTTGTCTGGTTTTAACAATATACTTACAACTGCATGAACTGTAATTACTAAGTTTACTTAAAATCCTGACATTTAGCCTGTTGAAGAGGTGACTGAGTGTAACGTACGATACCTCTGCAAAGGATATTGCTATTATGTTTCAAAATTCCTTTACTCAATGATCGTAATGTTTTAGGTCAGCTACCACCATTAGGAAGATCCCTCTGATTGGCTGAAAGAAAGTAGAGGGATGTTCAGGGCATATATTTTTATTTCTGGTTTGATGAAAATGTCAAACTGGCAAATGATCATAATAAAATATAAATATATTATGTTTTTGTCAATAAATAATTAAAATTATGTTTCTTTGACTAAGTTCACTTTATTAAGGAAATTGTATGAAAAGTAAAATTGGTGAAATTTATTTTTTTTCATGAGAAAGTAGGGTTACCAAACTTCAGGGGGCAAAAAGCGGTACTTTTGACCCCATTTTTGGGACATTTTAATTTGAGTCGATGATAGTACTTTAATATGATGTAGGACTTTTCAGTCCACAAATGGTAGAAATAGTGAAAATTAGGTCATACGTTATAATGTAAGTCTATGGAAAATGCAATGGTGGTAGCTTACAATACCATATACATGGTATTGACCACATGTCTCTGCAAACATGTTTCAAATTTAACCAAAAACAAAACTGCTAAAATACATTTACAAGCAAAGTTTGCCAAGCTCTTGAATATGCCAGTATGGGACTCCCACCTCCAAGTAAAGACATAAAGGCCCATTGGGCAAGTTAACCACTGAGCAGCATGTTATTTACTTAACAACTGCTTGAATAGCACACAAGGTATGTCTCAACTCTCAAACATGGTCGACCAACTTCATTGGTCGTGAAGCTCGATGAAGATCAGATTGATTCATAGATGAGATGCACTTTTAGTAGGAAATGAGTTATGAGTAAGAAAAGTGAGTTTAGAGTAAAGAAAGTGAGTTTTGAGTAAGAAGTGAGTTTCGAGTAAGAAAAGTGAGTTACATCAAATTTATGGACTAGGCAAGGTAGTTTCATTGGCATTAATTATAACTTGAGCTAAATGGCATACATTTTGAACACATGGAAACATGTAGGAAGAATGGCCCAAAATGAAAGTTGGAAGCCCCAATTATTGTTTTGGGAATCAATACCAAATAGCTCCTCTGATCTTTCAAATCTTTCTACACCCATGATCAAACACTTAGATAAAACTTTCTACACCCATGACCAAAACACTTAAGATAAATCTTTCTACACCCATGATCAAAACACTAAGATAAATCTTTCTACACCCATGATCAAAACACCCATGATCAAAACACTTAGATAAATCTTTCTACACCCATGATCAAAACACTTAGATAAATCTTTCTACACCCATGATCAAAACACTTAGATAAATCTTTCTACACCCATGATCAAAACACTCGATAAATCGAGTTGGAAGTCTTTCTGGGTAGAATCAGTACTAAACATGTGCAGATTAAATGTTTTGCTGAAGGACACTACACATAGCTGTGGCGGAAGATCAAATCATGAACCTTACGATCATAAGCAAACCCAGATAAAATATCTTGCTGAAAGACATCATACATGGTCGTGGCGAGGGAATATAAAATGTTACTCTCCAATGCTTGATTCAACTACACCACTATATCACACACTCCCACATAACTGTAATGATTTTTTTTTAATTTCAGTTCTACACGAGTTTTGTCGCATCAGTTTGGAGTTCATCAGAAAGGGAGCTAATGTGAAAATATACCAAGGAGCCGCACGTGAGTAATGATCCCAGTTAACTCTTCGCCCAGTTCTGACCATTTTGGTTGGAATATTTACTTGCCATAAAGATCTGCCTGGAACATCATGTTATAAATGATTAGTGAATGAAAATCAGCCTAGCAGTCAAAACATCAAAGTTCTAACTGTCATGTTTGTTCAGTGCACACTATAACTGTTTAATTAATCTGAATCTGCCCATCCAGACCCGGGTCCAGGGGTCATGAGTTAGAATCCCTGTCTGGCCACTTTCTCTGTGATGATTGATATACATGTACAACATTATGTCTAAATGTCAGTCATTTCTCACTGCTTATTAGATTAGGAAAGGTATCAGTTACTTGCATAGATGAGTGTGCTTGAGTACTGGTTATTCTTCCAGGATCCCAGGAAAATGTGGTTAGTTTAAATGATCATCACAAAATTGATGCTCAATATTCAAATCTATATCAGATACACAAGTTCAATTTAATTCACTCAATTTTTAATTTTCAGCCGCCTGGCCTTTATCAAAAATTGAAATTTTATATTGCAGCTAGGTAACGTCCATTTTCCTTTAGATTGTTTTTCTATAATGATGACGTGATGTCACATCCTGATCTGCATATGCTTAGAACTGGTTCTACCAAGAAAAATCTCAGTTCTAAATTTCATAACAAATGTGAAATAAGTTAAAACTGTCAATTAATACTAATTATTATTCTCAATGTCTTGTCTATCATATACATATATAGGATAGAATAGATCCTTTGTATTTGTCTTGAACAGTTCATGTCATCATGTTTGTTATCTGTATATAAGATATTACATGTGTTGATATGAACTAACTTTCTTAAGTCTTGAGATTTTTGTACGAACCAAATTTTGATGCTTAGAAACATTTCATTTGCTCGACAATTTTAAAAAATACTATTTACGAGGCTTATGAATGTTCATAAAATGATGCAAGCGAAACACTATATTTTTTCGTAACTTCAAATTTTACACTTAGAAGTTCATAAATTTATATTTATAAGCGCTAACGAAACAGGCCCCTGTTGTCACCAACTCCAAGGTTAGTTGTGCTTGGGCTGTGTTCATTGTATCCTGTGTGCTGCAGATGTGAGCATGTTTGAATTGTTACATTTCAGAGAAGTTGGGTGTAACAGCAGACGCAGTGCAGCATGGAGTTGAGGGCTTGATGTATCTGCTGACTGAAAGCTCAAAACTCATGGTAATATCAAAATCAATAACATAATTAACATATGAGTCACATGACAGTGGTTTTTACTTTAAGGGGAAGGGGGTCGGTGCCTTTGGTAGGGGGGAAAAATGAGCGTAAATTGGAGATTGGGGGAATTGTAGTAGGTGGTAAAATAGAATAAAAAAACAAAAGAAATCATAAGTTTGTAGGTTTAAAACAGTTAACAGGTCATTACTCCTGGCATTAAACCTCAATAAAAAAAATAATTCTGACATTAGGGGAAAATTTTGAGGAGGAAATGGTCGAATTTTGCCGATTATTTGGGGTAAAAAAAACACTGCATGACATCGGTTTTTATTTGATGAGCCGTACTGGTTACTGGAACATATTGTTGAATTTGTTTCATCTGTGAAAGAGTTAGTCTTGATCCTCTTCGATGCCAGTTTTCTACTAAATAAACTGATTTTCTATGCCACACAATATTAAATTAAACAGTCTGAAATGCAGATGCATCATGATGGCATGAGATTATAATACTCATAGGATTCAAAATAAAATAGTTCACCTTCAAAATGCTCGTAATATATCCTGTTTTATGTACATTTAAACCTGTCTTAAGCAGCCAGTCAAGGGAAGGAGTATAATTATGTGACCTTTTAAGACAGGTTGTTGCTTAATACAGGTTAATTTGCTATGAAGGCTTAGAAATGGGAAATAGCAAATGTGGCTGCTTAATAGAGGTGGCTGCTTGTACAGGTTTGGCTGTATTTTGAAGTTTAAACACTTTTGACTCTTGATGAATACTCTTTTTCAATTGTGTATAAACAACAGATCAGTGAGATTGACTTCCAAGATTCTATTATGACATTGGGATTCACGGAGGAGATGCGTCAGTCACTGTTACAGATGTACCTCGAACACCGGCGAGAGATAAGAGACATTCTTAATGAGATGACCATGGACCTTCCGCATTACCACAATCTTGAGTGGAGATTCGATGTTGAGGTAGATCCTGTTTTCTTATATCTCTACACACATTTAATGTTAATTGTGTCACCTTAAAGATAGTCAACTATCAATTTGATCTGAGCACTTTGTTAAGTGGAAGAGTATCAAACTTATGATTGTGGCATTGTTGGTTCAATCCTCTGCCATGGCTGTTAACCTCATATGCTTAGTACTGGAGGAATTCAAGGGTGATATGTCGGAATTTTTTTTCACAATCAATGTAAACAAAAGAAATTGATTTATATTTCAGCTGGCGAGTCGCTCTCTCCGTCACCAGGTCACGCCTAATGTCATACTGAAACTTCACACGGAGGACTGTGGACAAGTGGCAACACAAGTGTTACAAACTGATCCTGTAAATCTGATACACCTGACAAACGTTCTCGATGAAGCGCTACAGGAGATGAAATCCCCGTACTGCAGAAGGATTGTCCGCAATATAAAATAACCAATGATGTAGACATTAAAATGGCAAAAGAACTTGGTGTATATTGTAACAGGCTTCTGTTTCACCAACAGTCAACCTAAGTACTACAAAACTTTACTCAATTTGGACTGGTTATTTATTTATTATATAATCAATATCAATGAAATCAAATATATGCATTTTTACTTAAACCAGTCTTAAGTCATGATCATCTAGCTGCTTTTATTAGATTTAAGTTTTTTAAGTGTTTAAGTACATGTATATACTTAAATTTTTTGGTGAAACAGAAGTCGGGACTCGCTGTTAACATGTGATAAATACAGTCGAGATTATCTGGTTATGTATGACATTAGGAAGATGCTTTCTTTTTCATAATAATCACAAAAGTTACATTACATTCCTGGATGTTTCAAACACAATTCAAGAAATTGCGTGCAGTGAACGCATGTAAAAAACACATACAGATTTAGGGCTGTTGGATAAACTCCATATTGAACAAACTAGTGTTGACTTTGAAGCTCGAGGGATAACTATATCTGCTGAACTCCCACCAAAACGATTATCCTAAAGGTCGTAATTTCCTATACAAAACGAAAAAAGTCATGAATGATTCTTTTTCTTGCATACCAAACATATTAAATAATTATTTTAACTTAATTCATCATGTATATTTTTTACAACAATGCTTTCAGATGGATAAATTATATGATTAACTTCATAAATTTGATTCATTATGTCATAGATGGTTCTACAGCATGAGAATTTGATCTTGGGCCCTGAGGTGAGATAGTATCTCACCGTGGTAAAAAACAGATATCTTTTTCCAGTATGTAAGAACAGTTTTTATCACATAATTCACAGTGCAGGAGTGTAATAAACCTACCAGTACAACATAGTTTTGATATTAACCTAGTGTTATATCACTTCCGATACATTACTCGGTGTTTTCCTTACAGCTCAGTTCTCGACTGTAAAATGCCAAACTACTTTCCAACATGCCTGAACACTAGTATATGAAAGATGTTGATTGGTCAGGGATGAAATGATGTTAATTTGAGAGTAAGATGTTACGTTATTATGGCCATATGTTGACTGGCGGTCAATTTATTCTTGTTCCTTACAGAGAAATCAAAAGATTTCATAGATTATTTGATAAAAAGAATCTTGCTTTCTTGCTCATTTGTTATTTAATTTATTAAACTGGTTTTGCAAACATGATAATACGCTCCATAGAGCCATGCATAGTAGGAATGCCTTGCATCACATAAAATATTTTCTCCATCTCTTTTAATAGATTCAATAATAAATGAGCACTCCTGTAAACTCAATCCCGTATAAAGTTTGTGTTGACTCTGGATGGGCAATGTTGACTAGACAGTTACAGCATTGTGATGTTTTGGATGTGTAAATGTAGCAAGTGTCGTGTAGAGTGACTGTAATACAGATTGGCGAAAATGTTTGATGTCGGCAGTGTGCTATAATTTACACATTTCAACTGAGTCTTATTTTTCAGACTCGCAGTTTATTTTTATACATGTATATTGTTTCTGTGCAATAAATCAGTTTAAATACTATGTAATTGTATTTTCTTCTATGTTCCAATTCAGTGAAATGATATTGGGGTGAAATGGAATGGGTGTATGGTTTGGAATTTAGGGTCAAGACATTCATATACCGAAAATTCCCCCGTACCTTGAGTAATAACCATTTTATTTTGTATTTACTGGTACGGTATTTGTAGAAATTTTGGATTAGCCATATATGTGGTTCAAAAAGGGAGTCGAATTGTGAATTTTCAAAAATCTTATTTTGTTCAAGTAAATGGATTAGGTTCCATTGGGGCCAAATAAGGGGACTTTGAGTTTTACATAGGAATACTAATGGAAAATAGGAAACTCTGTTGTTTTTTTATCCATTTTTGTTATTACATGTATTTCAAACATGTTGATGTCTTGGGCACTGTTTAGTATGCAGATATTGTCTCATTTATAGGCGATGTAATAGACTTAAAGATCTGCAGGGTACCAAAAGGGATAACAATGGGCTTTTCTAAAAATCTTTTTCTAAAGAATGAATCTGCTTAATGTGTTCATATTTGGTATAAATGGTCCCTATGAGTAGAGGTTTCAAGTTTGTTCAAATAAAGAAGCTAGTTTTGTTGGGGCTCAGTAAGGGGACTATTTACATCAATGTTTACAAAACTTATGTGAACACCGATAATTCTCAAAATTTGAAAAGAAGTAACAGATGAGCGACTAAGGCCTATTTGGGCCTCTTGTTTTTAGTTTTGGATGTTCGTCACCATAAAAATAAACTTGAGTTGTATCGTTTTGGTTGTGTCACGGTGTTATTAATCTGTATATAAAGTCTAGTTGATATATCACTGGCAGAATAAATGGGTTTAAAGTTGTAAATTTTAAAAATAGTAATCGCAAATTGAAAAAATATGACACTGATCCATAAACCAACAAATAAAAAGTGTCCAAAACGAATTTTAATATAAAAAATGTCCATTTTTATCTAGAAAGACACCATGTCATTAATACTATAAATATATGTGCACTTGCGAACTTCCAGTATGATAATCAGTTCTGACGAGGTTATGTCTCAAAAGCTCTTAACCCATATGACATGGCATACCCGGGAATATAAGTCGGGTGCAGTTCACCAATTTCAGCTTGGGTGGTTGAGAGCGGGAGTCCAACATAGTTAAAACGTAAACATATGGGTCAAAATAGGTAAGCAGTGTTTCAGGAATCATAGATTGTGATTCGCAACCCCCACCGCCATACGCACGCACGCACGCACACACTTCCCCTACCACCGGCGTAGCTACACGTAGGCACTGTACTTTTACCCCAAGATATTTTTACAACTTGAAGAAAAAATACACACAAAACCTCTGAGATTGTACCCATTGGCCAAATATTTGAGGGAGGCTAGAACCCCCATAAAAAATACAGGCCTGCATTTTTAAATTTACCAAGCTACGCCCCTGCCTATTTACACCCACACTCCCTCCTCTCTCTAGATCCACAAATGCATCTTACAGTTTTATCATTCACTTGACATTATCATACAACTGTTATCTATACGAGAGTCGTCCAAACATGCTTTTGTGCGTTCCTATCTATACATAAATTTACATAAATTGCATTCCTCACAAACCATCTGAAAAAGATCACCCAATCTTGAATGTGTATTGATCTATTGCCGTGCATGCGTTCCAGTGTTTCTTGGGAAGTGGTCTCACGAAATCAACCAAACATGCAAGTCGGACATAGACAAGGGTGCGGCATGGTGCACCAAGAAATTTAAAACTTGTTTTGTTTTATTATTACCGGTATCTTAAATCCAGACGTTATCGGCATTTGTAATTGGTACTGGACTGCCGCCGCTGGCGCTTCTCGTTTTAAGCATACAAAATTAAAAGTTTTATAAAATATTTAACCGCACCAATCTACGTCCCTGTTAATAAAACAACGTCGACGCTGGACCGATATCGCCATTTTTATTTATTAACTAAGTTTGAATACCTGAGTGTATTGGGTCAATTTAAGAACACATCTCTTTGAAATTCCTTAGATTATAGTCTGCCTTTTGATTTATGTACATAATTGTTCTGGGTAGCACAGTCAGGGACGTCAAGTCATCATAATCGGTACAGTATAGCAAATTCACTCCAAGGGAGGATGCTTTTGTTTATACTATATGCATTTGTAAATTTTGAGTTATTTCCCTTATTGGCAAAATACAAGAAATGAAAAAAATAATGAAAAAAGAAGCAATACAATTTTTTCCTGAAAACGCTTCAAAAGATACAACAGAAAAAACAGTGGTCTTGCGTACCGTCGACTCTTAACTTTACCGGAAGTGACGTTTTGACGTCGACGACGTAACCACGGTGTCAAAACGTTAATAGCAATCTCCCATGAAGACGGCTTTCGCGAAGAAAGCTTGATAGGAGTGTCTTAATGGAGTTGTAAAAGTAAGTCAAATTTACATTTTCAGTTGATTTTTGCACAACGAATGATTTTTATTACGCAACCGTTTAATAGTTCAATTAATTCTTTGTTTACCACAGCGGGTGTCTAATGGTTAAGGGTCCGTCTCGCATGTGGAAGGTCGTGGGTTTGATCCCCAACCGGGTCATACCAAAGACTTGAAAAACGGTACTAAAATCTTCCTTGTCTGGCGCTCAGCATTTTGGGGATAGTTCTATGTCTGGTCGGTCCGTTGCCACTATACTGTGACTGAATGAGGTATCATACCATATGTCTGTGCGGCATGATATTTCAGTGTGGCAGAGTTTATAATACTGTCTCAAGCTGACACAGTCGTGATATGACTTAACAATTGTTCAAAGCGACAGTAAATACCATACAGCAACAACAGTCCGATTAGCTGTCATTAGCGTGTCTGACTGTCAATCCAGGAGGCTTGAGTTCGAATGCCCGCTCGGCCACAATCTCCGTGATGTTTGATATACGTCATTGCGTCTCATAATTCGTCTCTCACCGCTGATTCAAGTGGAAAAGTTATCAGTTACTTGCGGAGTTGGGGTGTGCTTGAGTATTGGTTCACCTTCCAGGCTCCCAGGAAACAGTGGTTAGGTTAACTGATCGTCTGCTAGCCCTCGATGGCATAACAATGACGCTTAATATTCAATCAATCAATCAATTTTAAATAGATGCTTTTTTATTGCTGTTAAATTCTATCGCATAAAATCTACGCTCAACAAATTTTAAAATCAAATTATTGTACCATGAAAAAGATCTGACTTAATAGACCGAAATCATGTTTTGCACGTGCGCTGAACTAAAAAGAGAAATTCAATAAATGTTCTTCAGTTTTACTAAGCATAACTAGGTTTTGACTGGTAATTTATCTATAATATAATCAATATCAATGAAATAATATGCAGTTTTACTGGAACCAGTGTAAAATCATGATCGCATAGTTGCTTTTCTAAGAGTTAAGTATTTAGGCATATGTTGGTGAAACCGGAGCCTGATATGGGAAATATGGGAAACTATTCCATATAAGCTACACGTTGCCTCTGTAGGTCCTGTCGTAATTCATGTTTTATGTAGATTTAATATGGTTAGTACTATTGCACTACCACAGAATGTCCTTGACACCGTCATGGCAGTTATTACAAGTATAATTTTACACTGTTGTTGTTATGTTCTATAAATATTTTAAAACCCTATTTTATTATACATACAATGTTAAAACACTTCTCCACTGCATTTTATTGTTTATTGTCACTCTCAAAGTTTGTTATAATTGCTCTTATGTATTGTCCTGGTTATTAATTCAACACACTGGTTTGCACTTATCATTTGAATGGGTGTAATGTCATGTTCAACACAATTCAGGTTATTTATGGCATTTCCAGTTTTACTGGTGGAGGAATGAATCGGAGTGGACCACTGGCCTTCCGCAATTAACTGTCAGACTGTCTCACATATTTTTTTTTATTTTGGATCGAGCTTGGCTCGACTCCACAACCTCTGAGTTAGCGGTGTAGTAATTATACGATAACACAATGAACCACGTGATCGACACCGCTATCTCCGTTACTATAGTAACCTGTTTATCAGTCTCTTTTTTTTTTTGAGTATTTTTGTTTTTGTATTAAATATTTCAATAGTTTCTTATTTTGGGTTAGAGTTTACCTGGCACTCATTAATCTTCGCCAATATGCTCGAGCGATTACGCTTTCTCCGTACAACTATTCGTAAATGCGGTGTGCTGCCGATATTATAGTGTATTAGTACCGGCTTATTAACAGTACTATCCAGTGATATCACTATATACGTTCGGACACCGAAAATACTGAAATTTACAGATGTACACGGAAAAATCATGTATATATTCATGCCAGGTAAATACTAACGGACGATACCTAACAATTTCTTATAAGTTATATATGATTATGGTATATAGTACAGCTATTACTGTAATATTATGTTGTTTTTTTATACTATACTAGACTAGTAGTTCTACATCTACATTGATACGCTGATCAATCAAACTTGATAATTACTAAAAAAAAAAGGAGGATAGAATATAATTTGAAAATAATAATACAAATCAGGTACACATATAAAGAGAAATATATAAAGGGCTATAGCTGTATTAGATATGCGTACTAGAAAAAGATATAAAATACTAAAGATATAGAAGAAAGGAATAAGCGTTTAGTTCAGTAATTTGAATACTAGGTTCTAGATAATCTCCAGCCATATGCACACATTGGTTCTACTATTACATGACCGTATTAAGTGGATTTGATTGATTTCCATACAATTTTCTGTCTTGCATGATGCGAAGTCTATATTTTATTCATATCTCGCTGGGGTGTTTCTGATTTTTATTCATATCATATTTCCATCTCTAACAATGGCGTTCATGATTTATGAATACCTGCGTGATGTTTCCGTTTCGTGGAGATATTGTTATTCGGAGATTGGAATCCGCAATAGATGGCGATCAATACGGGATCTCCTTAATCCGTGAAATCAAATCAAAATTTATTTTTTTAAACAATCGAGATAAGAATTCGTCGTGGTTGACAGAGATATCAATTCGATTGATGATTCTTCGTGTGAAAGATCAACTAACATCAATATGACATTGTAATATAATAAGATTGCTTTGTAGAAAAATAAAAACACAGGCACCAACATACACACCCACGCACAAAATACAACAACCCTTTAAATTCAGTTCGAAGTCACTAGTGGAAATGGACAGAAATATAATAATTGGTATAAATTATTTAGAATTTTTCTTTGAGATTTCTTGTGTGGTGCCAGTGGCTTAATTACAGAGATCTGGAAGTCAATATACACGGCTGAATTCCATTACTAATTTAGTAATTATTTCATTAATCTTTGAATGTCTGTCTCAATAAGGTGGCAAAGCTACATTATGCGAGGCTCTAACGAGTATTTTATTAGTTTTGCCTTACACATGTAAGATTCTTTTTATTACATAACCCAGAAAAATGTTGTTGTTTTTAACATTAATGTCTCATATCACTTCTATCACTATAAAGAACGAGAAAAACAAAATCGGGCATAATTTTCCGTAACTGAATCATCATACGTCTCAAAATAACGTCATATTCAGGTGCAGATCCAGGAATTGATGTTAGTGGGGGGGGGGGGGGGGGGGGCGCAGATTGAACATAGGATTTTCCATGGGAATGCTTAATACAAGTATTCCGATTAGATGTGTACAAGTAACTTCTCAGTCAGTATTTCATGCTGATAAGGGATTTAACAGAACCATCTTCTTTGGATGTCTTCTGACATACATATCTACAATAGAGTCTATGACAATGGGTAAGTCTTTATGTACATACATATCTACAATAGAGTCTATGTCAATGGGTATGTCTTTATGTACATACATATCTACAACAGAGTCTATGTCAATGGGTACGTCTTTATGTACATGCGTATCTACAATAGAGTGTATGACAATTGGTATGTCTTTATGTACATACATATCTACAATAGAGTCTTTGTCAATGGGTATGTCTTAATGTACATACATATCTACAACAGAGTCTATGTCAATGGGTATGTCTTTATGTACATACATATCTACAACAGAGTCTATGTCAATGGGTATGTCTTTGTGTACATACATATCTACAATAGAGTTTATGACAATGGGTATGTCATTATGTACATACATATTCACAACAGAGTCTATGACAATAGGTATGTCTTTATCTACAGTTGAGTCTATGACAATGGGTATGTCTTTATCTACAGTAGAGTCTATGACAATGGGTATGTCTTTATGTACAGCAGAGTCTATGACAATGGGTATGTCTTTATGTACAGTAGAGTCTATGTCAATGGGTATGTTGTTATGTACATACATATTTACAACAGAGTCTATGACAATGGGTATGTCGTTATGTACATACATATTTACAACAGAGTCTATGACAATGGGTATGTCTTTATCTACAGTAGAGTCTATGACAATGGGTATGTCTTTATCTACAGTTGAATCTATGACAATGGGTATGTTTTTATGTACAGTTGAGTCTATGACAATGGGTATGTCTTTATCTACAGTAGAGTCTATGACAATGGGTATGTCTTTATCTACAGAAAAGTCTATGACAATGGGTATGTCTTTATCTACAGTTGAGTCTATGACAATGGGTATGTCTTTATCTACAGTAGAGTCTATGACAATGGGTATGTTTTTATCTACAGTTGAGTCTATGACAATGGGTATGTCTTTATGTACAGTAGAGTCTATGACAATGGGTATGTCTTTATCTACAGTTGAATCTATGACAATGGGTATGTCTTTATCTACAGTAGAGTCTATGACAATGGGTATGTCTTTATCTACTGTAGAGTCTATGACAATGGGTATGTCTTTATCAACAGTTGAGTCTATGACAATGGGTATGTCTTTATCTACAGTAGAGTCTATGACAATGGGTATGTCTTTCAGTACAGTAGAGTATATGACAATGGGTATGTCTTTATCTACAGTAGAGTCTATGACAATGGGTATTTCTTTATCTACAGTAGAGTCTATGACAATGGGTATGTCTTTATGTACAGTAGAGTCTATGACAATGGGTATGTCTTTATGTACAGTTGAGTCTATGACAATCGGTATGTCATTATCTACAGTAGAGTCTATGACAATGGGTATGTCTTTATGTACAGTAGAGTCTATGACAATGGGTATGTCTTTATCTACAGTAGAGTCTATGACAATGGGTATGTCTTTATCTACAATAAAGTCTATGACAATGGGTATGTCTTTATCTACAGTAGAGTGTATGACAATGGGTATGTCTTTATGTACAGTAGAGTCTATGACAATGGGTATGTCTTTATGAACAGTAGGGTCTATGACAATGGGTATGTCTTTATCTACAGTAGTGTCTATGACAATGGGTATGTCTTTATCTACAGTAGAGTCTATGACAATGGGTATGTCGTTAAGTACAGTTGAGTCTATGACAATGGGTATGTCTTTATCTACAGTTGAGTCTATGACAATGGGTATGTCTTTATGTACAGTAGAGTCTATGACAATGGGTATGTCTTTATCTACAGTTGAGTCTATGACAATGGGTATGTCTTTATCTACAGTAGAGTCTATGACAATCGGTATGTCTTTATCTACTGTAAAGTCTATGACAATGGGTATGTCTTTATCTACAGTTGAGTCTATGACAATGGGTTTTTCTTTATCTACAGTTGAGTCTATGACAATGGGTATGCCTTTATGTACAGTAGAGTATATGACAATGGATATGTCTTTATCTACAGTTGAGTCTATGACAATTGGTATGTCTTTATCTACAGTAGAGTCTATGACAATGGGTATGTATTTATGTACAGTAGAGTCTATGACAATGGGTATGTCTTTATCTACAGTTGAGTCAATGACAATTGGTATGTCATTATCTTCAGTAGAGTCTATGACAATGGGTATGTCTTTATCTACAGTAGAGTCTATGACAATGGGTATGTCTTTATCTACAGTTGAGTCTATGACAATGGGTATGTCTTTATCTACAGTTGAGTCTATGACAATGGGTATGTCTTTATGTACAGTAGAGTATATGACAATGGGTATGTCTTTATCTACAGTTGAGTCTATGACAATGGGTATGTCTTTATCTACAGCAGAGTCTAGGACAATGGGTATGTCTTTATCTACAGTTGAGTCTATGACAATGGGTATGTCTTTATCTACAGTAGAGTCTATGACAATGGGTATGTCTTTATCTACAGTTGAGTCTATGACAATGGGTATGTCTTTATCTACAATTGAGTCTATGACAATGGGTATGTCTTTATCTACAGTAGAGTCTATGACAATGGGTATGTCTTTATCTACAGTAGAGTCTATGACAATGGGTATTTCTTTATCTTCAGTAGAGTCTATGACAATGGTATGTCTTTATCTACAGTAGAGTCTTATGACAATGGGTATGTCTTTATGTACAGTTGAGTCTATGACAATGGGTATGTCTTTATGTACAGTAGAGTCTATGACAATGGGTATGTCTTTATCTACAGTAGAGTCTATGATAATGGGTATGTCTTTATGTACAGTAGAGTCTATGACGATGGGTATGTCTTTATCTACAGTAGAGTCTATGACAATGGGTATGTCTTTATGTACAGTTGAGTCTATGACAATGGGTATGTCATTATGTACAGTAGAGTATATGACAATGGGTATGTCTTTATGTACAGTTGAGTCTATGACAATTGGTATGTCTTTATCTACAGTAGAGTCTATGACAATGGGTATGTCTTTATGTACAGTTGAGTCTATGACAATGGGTATGTCTTTATGTACAGTAGAGTCTATGACAATGGGTATGTCTTTATGAACATACATAAACACGAGTGCATTGAAGCGATCTTCTCCCATAGTACTTCTTAATTTGTTCTTTATGTACTTCAACGACGAGTTTGCTCTTTCTACGCTACTTGACGTTACCGACGTCAGCAGAAATAAATATATTTGGGTACATCAACCTGCATGTTCTTTCACTAGAAAGTGTTTCCTGGATCGTTGATGGCTTTTCTTCTCGACCATTCCATAAGTGTTTCCACAACGTCAGTACCTGTTGGAAAGTTGTTGGTGCAGGCATGTCTTCCACATAGTACTCAATAATTGCATCAATGTTTTTTTCGTTGATCAAATCATGATTCTTTGGTATGATACAAAGGGCCCGAACTACATGTTTTGACAAACTCCCAAACCTCATACTGACTTGAATGACTAAGAAATCCACAAAAGATAAGTATATTGCTCGCTTATAATATTCTTCTGGGGTAGATGAAGGGGCGTTATTTCTTTGTGTCTGCCTTCCACATCGCCTAGGTGGCTCAAGAGATGACATGTTTGCAACGTCAGGCATTTCTTTGGCCTTTGTATACACTTTATCATATTTACTTTCATCGTTTCTTGCTTCAGTTATGACAGTTTTGACATTCTCTACCATATCATATGCCTGAATTACATCAAGTGAAGAGCCTTGGAGCTTTCTACTCAATCCAATGAAGTACCCGGAATAAGTATGAACTGTTTGAAAACATATAATGAAACTGGCATCCGTTATACGTTTTAAGAGCCCATTGGCATCCATTACTGCCTTTGTGTCCCAACCCCGCTCGACAACAGATATGGTATCAAAGCATATTAAAAGCGCTTCATACATTTCCTGGAAATCGTCCAGACATGTATGCTTTTCGACCCATCTTGTCTCACAAAACAGTTTGAACTTATTCTTCTTAACTTGTTGGCTGCATTCCTTTTTCTTATTTACCTCATCAATTGCTTCTTCAAGTCACCTGCCTCGTTTCGGAGAATACTTAAAAATAACCCCAGTTGTTTAAGAGCATCCAGCATGATGTGAACTTCCTTCACCTGGCAACTTTTGCATAATACCAAATTAAGGTCGTGACTTGAACAGTAGTGTTAAACTGCCCTCGGTGAGTGTCTTTCGAACGTCGCAGTACAGCCAAGATTCTTCCCTGCCATATTACCGGCGCCGTCCATTGTCTGAGATCGGCAAAGTTGAGTATCGAGGCCTACATTTGTTAACGAAGTTATAATGTTATTGCGAATTGCTTCACCAGTTATTTCGTTGCAAGCAATAAGCTCCAACAATAGTTCAACTGGTTTTCCACCTGTAGTACTGTAACTAAGGACAAGACCTAGTTGTTCCCAGTGGCTGCTGTCTGTTACTTCATCACACTGATATCCAAAGAAAGGACCAATGTCTCGGACTTTGACCTCTTCTACAATTGTGTTTTGTATATACTGTTTAGCACAAAGCAAGAACTCATACGTGATGTTTTGGAAATGTATAATGCATTTTTGGCGCATGTGTTCATGTGTTCTTCTTGCACTTTGTCACCTGCATTTACTCGAAATTTTATAAGTTAAATTTACACATATTAAGACTGCTGTCACATGATGAATCATTATCACGATGTGATCTAAATGCTATTCCCTGTCTGCCACAAAACACTAAGGTATGTAATATAGATTGCAGTATTCTTCGATTATGTGCGATCGATCTTTGCTTCATTTTCACTTGTCATCGTTACGTCGATTCTAGTTGAAGGGTGTGTGAACGTCGTCTTAAAGCATTTAAATCTTGTCATTAAATCTTGGTGGTGCAACGGCGCCGAATGGCTCGTCATATCGTCTGCTGCATCCTTCCAGTTGGAGAAAGGTTCAGTGATGAACTTATTACAACGTCTGTGCGCTGTGTCTGGAAATAACAGGCAAGTTGAACAGTATAACCCATCATCAAGTTTTGAGTATGATATGAATGTGAATCTCGTAAACCATTCCCTGATACAAAATCGTTTCATTAGTCTGGACTTCTTTCGTTTGCCTTTGTATAGTCTTGCCGGAAATGTGAAATTAATCACTAGTTCGCTCTCTTGAACGAGCCTATACTTTTCTGCATCTGAAGCATTCTTCGGGTCATAATTCTTTATATCCAGAGATGAAGTTTGAACCCCATGTTGTTGATCATCACGTATTCCCTGAAATATCATTGTAGAGGTTGACTCTACATACATATCATTATGATAGATATTTTTGTTTTTCAACTATAAAATACTTTTATCAAACTTCGGAAATCATTAAACTAGTCAAATTGATATCTCCAATATGAATGGACGGAATTGTTGTAGCTTCTTTACCTCTTGATTCCCCGTATCATCCAAGTTTCCACTTTGTCCTGGCAGGTCATATAGATCTTCGCAAGTTTCAACTGTAACCTTGTCAGTGCTAGTTGCATCGCTACCATCCGAACTGAAAAAATATAGTCAAGTGATAAAGTATAAGTAATACATAATCTTTATATATAAATAACGTAATATTTTAATTCTTTATTCATTGCGTCTGAAAATATCCGTCATACTTCTGTGTCTCTGTGTCTATCTAGATCCGATCTGATATAATTGTTATTTAGTGTGTGTATGTTAATTTAGCATATGCCTTGTACCATTTGCGAGTCATTGTGTAATTGTATAAACATATGTCGTAGGTTGAACACTTCTTTATTTAGATGTACAGTAAGTTGCCTCCCTTGTGTGCTATGCAATGGACCTTGGCGACGCCCCACCGCCGCCCGCAGTAAATCTGTATGTGTGTGTGTCTGAGACTGTTCGTAATGTGTCTCCTTATATATATATATATTATATTATATATATATTTATATTCCTGTCACATTTATTACCGAGAAAATAAATAAATCAGCTCATTTACAATTAATAGAAATGACAAGACTTATAGTATTTACCCTTTTCTGATAGAAACCGGTGTTACTTCAAACTGCATATCGTTCATTAAAATCAATTTCGTCATATCTCTAACATAATTAGACAGATCTATTAATGTCGATAATTTTAAGACAACAGCTTTTCAATCTGGCCAACACATGCCTTGATCATCTCGGCAATGTGAATCCATAGCAATAAAGGCACCGTTACCCACTTGCTTGATTCCAATGGTTGACCCTGAATTTCCTATTGTCAAGAAAGCTCCACTCGAATCTCCGAAGCATTGCTGCAAAGCTGACGTGATGCTATAACTCTGTGACTCAGAATCATTCGTACTTTGAGACATCATCCCGCTTCTTGGCACACGCAAATTTAATTCTAAAACATCGTTTCCAATGTGTACAGTTGCAGGTAACTCGTTAATAAGCAAGTAGTGTCCCTGGCTTGATATTGATGAAAACAGGTCAGTACCATCTTGAAGGATGCGGTCAACGTCTCTTGTACACTTAGGATAACCATTTCTACTTGTGCGATACAAGTGCACTGACTTCCACTATTTACTTAATCTCCTTGATGACAGCTGCCTTCACAAATAAGATTAAAAAAAGAAAATATGTTTAAGTGAATGTATATACATTTATAACTTTATTTAAATGAAGATAAAAATAATAATACGAATACCTTGAATTTGTTTATAAACATTTATCAACAAAAATATCGCTAGGCAGTCTCGAACGTTAGACCTGTCGAGTGACAGGCGCACGTCTTACCTGTACCACTCACACTTTGAGCATTTATTATCACAGTCATACCATGTCACTCTCTTGTTAGGAGCAGACCGATGGCATATTGTTTTTCTGGCTAAATCTTTTTTAATATTACATTGAATGAAAATAGACGAAACATAGATTTCAGTGTAATATTAATTATTTGTTTGCCTCAGTTTTGTCCACCAGTTTGGTTCTTTCTGACGGTTAGGCTTACGCAGTGTAGATATTTTAATTTATTGTATATATGTTTTAACAGACTGGTCCATTTGAAATCATGTTCACACACATGTCATGACATGCAAATATACATACCTTTTCTTCTGCGTTTTTCTTTGTACAGATGAACATCTACTAGTAAAAAAGCTATTTTGAAGTTTTGTTGGTGGTACTTTTTCGCCAGCCCCCACCCACCACCTACCTATTTTCTTCAGAAAAATAAAACCAGAGTTGCGTTCAGTTCGGTTAATCGTTTGATAACGTCAGCTAACATATTTTCCTGGACACTGGTTCAACCTTAAATTAGCACGCAGTACGCGATACTATTAGGGAAACAGGCAGCAAAAGTTAACGGAGAGCTGAACGCAGCCCAGTATACCCACATCTCATCCGACAAAACAGCTGGTCAGTTCCAACACACGTGACCTTTGTGGTATAACACTCCGCTAACTGTAGTGGCATACAAACATAATTTGAATACATGTGTTGCAGCATAGTAAAAACAGCTGAACATAGATTCATCGAAATATTGAGTCTGAAATCTGAATTTTTGTTATTTTATATTATACTTTATATTTCCCTACACAAACAAACAATATCAATGACACATCATCAGAAAATGTAAAAAAAAAACCCGACTCATTTTAACTAAAGATTTTGCTATAAAAAGTATTTCAAATTCGCAAATTCTGAGTTTAGTTCCAAAAGTTTGATGATTTTAGAAACCCTGCTAATATATATTGCCATAAGCCCGTGCGGGTCACTCTTACTCTTGGTCCTGCGGACGGAGGAGTTGATGTGATCATGTCGCAAGAGAAAAAACACAAAATAAACATGGTCCATTTTGGAGACCGCAAGTGTCCCTCATTAAACGTTGGAATTATTTCTGATTCCTTGGAATCAAGGGGCTCGATTTCGTGTTGTCCGAGAATAGAACACCACTTGGGCCGGTGTCCAGGCCAGGGGGGGGGGGGGGGGGGGGGGGAGTTCAATACCGGCATGTTTCAATACCCGTCATGAACAGACTCGATACAACCTGGTCTGCTATATTTTTTTCTTGAATGCGTTCTTTTCTCGCAATGAACCCTTTTATCCGGAGGTAGTGTTGTCTAGTCTATTTTTTCTGTCAACATATTTAAATTAAAATTATTTGAGGTATCGGTGGCGTAAACTTGAGCAAACACGCGGCTTTTTAAACGTTTGCGGTGCGTATAGAAATTATTGTTTTCCTTAGCTGAATATTTAATAATAAAAGTATTAACAAATATTGGCCAATATAATCATGTCGAAAGATACGAACAATTAAATTGGCTGTCAGTACAGAAACTTGTCATTAAATATTAACTAAATAAATATGCCCATGCAAACGTGACCTATTTTATTATTGAAAGTTGTAAATAAGAGTCGTAAAATGTCTGCCTCACAGCACAGAGATATTACGCTTTAATTTTGGTGTTGTTTTTTTTTCACCTAAGGCACATATTTGTATGTACATGTATATGAAAAAAGCAACATGTACTAGTTACAAGTGATTATCCCTGAAACGCAGTTGTTTGTGTGAATGTCTCCGTCCGTCGTGCGTATGTCAGTACGTGCGTCCATTTGTCAAGCTCCAAAAACCGCTTGAACCTCCCGAATCATTGAACACATATCAACCTGGTGGTCTACTAGTGTCATTTGCTATGAGGGAGTTTACATTTTCATTATATTTTCTGTTACCATGGAATCAAATAGCCAAACTGACAAAATTTACTGTTTCAGGAGCAAAACTGTAAAACATTTCAAGGAAAATTCGCGAAATTGTGTACACATGTCAACCTCGTGGTTTAGTAGTGTAGTGCCTTTTTGTATCAAGAAATTTTCCTTTTTTAATACATTTTCTGCTACCATGGAAACTATAACCAATTACGAAATTCTTATAGCTTCAAAACTCTTCAAGATAATTTCACGAACGCTTGCACACATGTTAATCTAGTGGTCAACATTTGATAGTGCATTTTGCTATGATGGAATTGTCATTTTCAATATATGTTCTGTTACCATGGAAACACAAAGGCCAAACGTACCAAATTCTCCACGGAGCATGACTAAAAATCCGTGCAAGATAACTTAACGATAATGTTTACGCATGTCAACCTAATGGTCTAGTAGTGTTTTTTTGACACGAGTGAGTTTTCAATATTTGTTCTGTTGCCATAGAAACAATTTGCCAAGTGCTAGACAATAATATCTGATAAAAGGGTCACATGAGAGCGCAGAACAGTGTCTATTCATTAGAGGAATTGCCCCCAGCACCGATCTTAGCGATATTGTATTCTCGAGTAGTCTATCCCAGAACCTGATATCCCAGAACCTGATATCACAGACCCTGATATCTCCCAAATCAGATATATTAACCACCAATGAAAAAGCAGGGAATTTTATGCCTGTCCCACATTTCATGGCAATTCATTACTTACTAAACCGTGACGTTATTGAAACTTTCTCTGAAACAACTGGCCAGTCAGCGTGCTCGTAACAATTGCTATTTAACGGATCCAATCAGTTGAGCCGGGTTCGATCAACAGGCTAATTTTCGAACAACATAAAATCGAACCCCATGAGTCAAAGAGATCAGAAATAATATCAACACGGAGATAAAGCACGGACATGTTTTTAACTATTTACATAGCATATTACGGTATATACCGAATTATGGAAATTGTTCTTTTGACACCAACACACCACCATAGAGAATCAGATTACAGACCCATTTTCTTTGACGATATTCGCAACGTTATCGCAGAGGTTAATCAGTAACTAGAATTTATTAATGGTTATTCGGTCTCTAGCAGAATATTGACTTGAACTTGTGACGCTAATCGAACATGCCGGTGTCAACCGGATTGATTCGTCTGACAAACTAAGCATAAAGTTTACATTGTGGTAACGGAAATTAAAGAGACAGGAGACGCGGTCTGGTGACATTAGCGGGATAGTTCCTGAAACGCTTCGAGTAATTGTGAGACTGCGCGAGATGAAGAGGTAGGCCCGATACATATTTCATTATATATTTGTTCTCGCTGTTCAAACAACAGTTTTTGGATTACGATTTTTAAAGTCGGTGGGTATGATATAGCACTTTTTTGTGATTTTTATTCACTCATTAGGAATAAATTTGTGGTGCATGTTATAAGAAGTTTTATTTTTCAGTTTGATAGTAGATGGACTCATGATAATTATGATAAAGTTCGCCTACTGAGGAGATTTTAACAACAAGAGGGTCCATTTTTTCTCTTTGCTGAATTTCCCAATTGCAACAAAAATTAAATTCAGTACTTAAAAAACTATTTTTTTAAAGGCCCAATGTGCCCGTGTTGTTCACAAGGCCTCAATATCATTTTCCTCTCACCCTGCGGTCGTGTGCTCGAACCCAGCCTGATACCAAACAAAAATGCCAGTTGTTGCGTTTTGTGTTGTTTGTTCTTTAAACGAAAAGACGGCGATTTAGATTCATTCAATATAGAATGGGCAATGTGTTAAAAATGCGTAAAACCATTTAAATAAATGTTTCTTTTAAAACTTGAAGTCTACAGTCGTTGCACCGAACCCATGATCGAAAGGTCGTGGGTTCGATCCTCCGTCACGTCTTTGTGTGGTGTTCTTGTTGTTGTATGGTGTTTAGCGCCGCTTTCAACAATTTTTCAGTCATATCGCGACGGTGTCTACTTGAGACAATATTCTAAGTGCTGTCACACTGGAGTATCATGCCGCAGACACATGATATGATACCCCATCCAGTCACATTATACTGACACCGGGTCGACCAGACCTAGAACTCTCCTCTAAATGCTGAGCGTCAAGCGAGGAAGTTTCTAGTACCATTTTAAAGTGTTTGGTATGACCCGGCCGGGGATTGAACCCACCACCTTTCGCATGCGAAGCGGACGCTCTACCACTAGACCACGCCGCGATCTGTATGTACAGAAAAGGGATATAAATGGATACATACAGATAGTCATTGAGCTTGATTATTTTACGCTGAGTTTTCGTTTCATTTAAATGATATTAGTATCACAGATTTTGATAATTAGATATTTAGTTAATTGAAAGTTTTTACATTATGTTAAAATGATTCGCTTAAATGTTTGACAGTTTTCATTATTTCTTTACTATTAAATCACATGCCGCGGGTTCATTCATTTAGCACGTGTTAAAATAAAATATACATATCAGTGGTGTTCTTGAGCAAGACACTTTTTTCCATACTTTTTAAGTACTGGTTCTACCCAGGAAGACTTCGAGCGTGATTTGCTTCAGTTTTAAGAACTTGTTTCACAATCGAAGTAAAAATAAATAAGTTTAAACAGTTAAACATACAACCGTTGCACATACCGAAGTATGACTTAAGCAGAATTTAGTATTCCGTGAGACACACCATTGACCTGGATATCCCAACAGCGACTCTGATTTAAAGCCATTGATATGTGCGTGTATTTAATATACATTCGATCCGTCTTTATCATATTCAATAGCCCTGTATAAATTAAAACCGCGATAAATAGACGTGCCATAGATCAGCTACCGTAGTTTGTTACAAAAACACGCTCTCAACGGTTGGCCCCCTACACGGTATTTTATATACATTATTTTTCTTTTATTTATGTTTTAGCATTATAGGGATATGGACGGGAGGGCATATTTGTGTTGGAGTGTGGAGCAACATGAATAGTAGGGAATTTATAATATTTGTTCAAAACAAAGACAACGACGACGATGACAACAACAACGACAGTGACAATAACGATAGTGACAACTACAACGACAACGACGGCGACGACGATGACAACAACGGCAATGGCAACGACGACGATGACACCAACGACAACAATCACAACAACAACGACAGTGACAATAACGATAGTGACAACTACAACGACAACGACGACGACGACGACAAGGACAACGATGACAACAACGACAACAACAACGACAGTGACAATAACGATAGTGACAACTACATCGACAATGGCAACGACGACGACAACAACAACGACGATGACAACAACGACAACTACGACAACAACGACGACAACAACGACAGTGACAATAACGATAGTGACAACTCCAACGACAATGGCAACGACGACGACAATAACGAAAACGACAACGCCGACGACTATGACACTAACGAAAAACGACAACGAAAACAATGACGACGGGAACGGCAACGACGAGGACGACGAGGACAACGACGACAACGGTAACGACGACGATGACAACGACGACGATGACGACGTCAACGTCTACGACGACAACGTCTACGACGACGACGATGACAACAACGAAAACGACGACGATTATAACAATACAATAGCAATATAACCACAATTAATAAAAACAAAAACAGTAATAAAAATATCATAATAATAATACTTCAGCCAGCTATTTGTATATAAGAGATATTTACAATATGAAATTATATAAATATGATGAAAGAAGGCCATCAAATGTCAGATTATCGCAATTTCTTTTATACTAATACCGAAATACTTTTAATTAGGCAACACCGTTGTAATTCAATTAGTTCTTTATGAGTATTTTATTTTAAACCAAACTATAACTTTTTGCATAATATCTACACAACATACGTTTAAACATTTAAATAAAAAGCATTGAACATGAAGAAGGTGTAATGTTATAGACCGAAATCACGTTTTAAACGTGCGTAATGCAGGAAAAATGATTTTAATGAAAAGGGTTGATTAAGTCAACGCTGACAGAAAAAAACAACAACAACAACTCGTAACTAGTTTTTAAAATAAGTGCAGATATTAAAATGATTCTCGTTTCGGAAAATGTATGGATGAACACCATTATCCGTTGCCTGGCATGTATTCAAACTGACGGTTGCTTTACCAAATATTGAAAAGTCGTGGAGTTACTCGCAAGACTAATCTGCTTTCAACGAATGAAACATATGCTTCGTCCTTTCAGATTTCAGTTCAATTGCCATATGACATCTGAAAAATAGTATTTTCCAATCAGTGGAATTGATTAATTTTAAATATATTTATAGCAGTTTATCAAAATGATATAATAAAATCTTTCCGTGTAATCACGAGTAATTTTCTGTCATTTTCAATATTCACGAGGCGGAACCGGTTAGCTCAGTCGGTAGCGCGTCTGACTATCAATCCAGGGATCGTGAGTTCGAATCCACGCCCTGCCACATTCTCCATGATGATTGAAATACGACGTTGCATCTCATTGTCATTCGTATCTCACCGTTGATTCAAGTGGGAACGTTATCAGTAACTTTCGGAGATTGGTGTTGGCGAGTGAATTTATATTAACTGATATTTCTCTAAAGGAATTGAATGGAGATATATAAATCCATGCCAAAACCATTATTTTTTCCCTTTTATCAATAAAAAATCTGTGAAATTACCATTTTTTAATTTCACAGATTTTTTTTTTAGTGAACAGTGAAATTACCACGAATAATTAACTGAGATATCTCTATAAATAAACAAAAAGCATAATCTATATTTTGCACTCATGAGTATCCTGTCGTATGATGCTACATCATAAACCGTATTGGCTTTTTAACTGACACAGTACGGTAATGTCAAAATGAAATGTTAGTGCATCCTTACGCGCTGTCATGGTGCCCACAAACAAACGCCGCTAAGGTCACATGATCAAACAATATGGCGTCGTGCCCAAGATCAGTCCACAGTTATAACACAAGCGGCACGAATCGTACTGTTACATTGATATCAACTTAATGCATATATCTATTAATTTCACAATTGGAAACATTATACTACCACGCTAAACACGGACTAGCAATCCAAATACCAATAACTAGAACTGTCAGTAATGTGGATTAATTCAATATTTGATACAAAGCGCTGATAGTACAACGACTTAAAAGCGGAACTTTATGTAGTGAGGGAGTTATTGCAACACTTTTTGGTAAGTCCAGTACAATCAACGAGAATTGTTATTTTTTATATTTTTTTAAAAATATGTTATCATCTGTCTGCGTCTCTGTAATTTATGTACGTGTATCTTCAATTTAATGTCGGATACGCACACGTTCCCATATACGTGTCCGGTGATATCAGAGACGTACACGTCTCTTTGTAAGTCAACTGTAATATAAGAGACGTATACGTCTCTTTGTAAGTCTATGGTTATATCAGAGACGTACATGTCTCTTTGTAAGTCACCTGCAATATCAGAGACGTACAAGCCTCTTTGTAAGTCTACGGTAATATCAGAGACGTACGCGGCTCTTTGTAAGACTCTAATAAACATCAGAGGCGTACACGTCTCTTCGACAGATGTCTCTTAGTAAGTTATAACTTATAACACATATGTTTTATAATTTCTGATTTTTTATTTACAACGATGACTCAGTAAACATTACTTCAGTTGCAGAAAGAAACTTTGAAGGAAATCAAAATGCATCTGAACTGTATAGATAAATATATACATATATTTGTTTGGGTTGGTGTCCAATGAATGGAATTGAACTGCTATATGAGACCAATAGACTAGTCCGAGCCAGTCATATGCATTATCTTATAAGCATCACTTATATACACAGTTGCACAAGTGGTCAAGTGGTAGAGTGTCCGCCTTGTATGCGAAAGGTCATGGGTTCGATACCCGACCGGGTCATGCTTAAGACTTGAAAAATGATACTAGAAGCTTCTTCGCTTGGTACTGAGCATTTAGAGGATAGTTATAGGTCTGGTCGGCTCGGTGTCAGTATAATGTGACTGGGTGGGGTATCATACCATGTGTATGTGGCAGGATACCTCGGCGTGGCAGCGCTCAGAATACCGTCTCAAGTAGACGCCGTTGCAACATGACTGAAAGTGTTGAAAGTGACGCTAAACACCATACAACAACAACAATAACAATATAATGCTCCGGGTATACATGTACTAAAGATAGAATAGAAAACATTTGAATTTTGATAACGTAAACTTTCTTTTGCAACTGAATAATTACATAATTATTTAAATATAAAAATATGCTATTTTAATTTCGCACGTTTATTAATAATGCACTAATCTGTATGACCTTTAATACTGAAGTGTTAGTTTGTATCGTTAATCCGTACTGTAAGATTAATTTGTGTCGCATACGAGCCTTATCACGGTACGGTTTATCTAGACGAGACCTTTGAAAGATCTTGAGACGGCTCGATATCGCATTATCTCTTCCCTTCGTGGTATACATGTTTGGTTCCCCGTCAAAAATCAACATTGTCCTAAAGGATTTATAGGTTTATTGTCGCTTATTGTCGGGGAAAACAGACGTATTACAAAATGAACTTTACATGTTGGATTAAATTGCCAACTTTAACATTAAGGCGATTTATAACTATCATATGAGGATTATATAACTATTGCATATAATATAAATGTGTTTTTATATGGAATAGCAATGCTAGATTTCTGACTGTATCCCGGCACTGCCGCTGAACTGCCCAAAAAGCGCGAAATACTCCACCATAAAAATGCACGATGAAACATAGTTCAGTATGAATTGAACTGAACTTTATCATTATGACCACTTAACAAAAAAGACCACGTAATTATGTTTAAATGATTATATACATTAATGGACCATAATAAGAAATTAATGCACGACTAGAATGCACAATATGCCGTGAATATTTCCGTGAAATAACATATTTACCGGGGATAATATTTTTTTTTCTTTTAATAAACAACATTATCGTGCAAATTATAGTCGTGCAAACAAACTGCCAAATATATCATAGTCACTGTTTCTTCTCCATGGTTACCATGAAGGAATAATATAATGTAGCTACTACTCGACCAAGCACTTATCCGAAGAGCACCTATGCCCTTGTTCACGTATATTGCAGCTTGGTTGACTAAATCGTAAAGGGCAATAACTCAAGTCATAAAGGGGAACAACTCATGTAAAAATATTCCGGTTATCTCCATAGAAACGTGGCATCTTCAAATAATGATTACATACTTTAAGAACGATCATATAAGCTGTAAGAAACTGATATGATTATTACGGGACGGACACACGTACGCACGTACGCACGAAGGGTGCATATGCCTTACGCATACATGTTCAACTATATGGCATGTGCAAATATTTTAAATGGCTACGTGTTTGCATTGTCTTGTACTGGTTAACAGCCCAGTGGGTCCCAGGACGAAGATTAGGTGCGCGGAACGCCGTTATATAACTGAAACATTGTCGAAAAAGTCGAAACATCCATACAAAGACTGAACAAATATATTACGGATACATGGGCGGATCCTTGAATTCCAGTGACTGGGGGTGGGAGAGGATGAGGGATGTCAGTGCGAAATTTTGTTGGATAGGTTGGACTGGGGGGTCTAGACTCCATGTCATCTTCCATATCACTCCCCCCCCCCCCCCCCCCCACACACACACACACACCCTAGTGAATATACCAGTTGGTAACACTACAGCCAAACTTCCAATACTTGGCTCGAAAAACCCTTAACTCCAATTATTTGTCCAGTCCCGTCGAGAAGCTCTACTGTATGTCTGAACATCACCATATGTTTAGAAGTTGTATCCGTAATTCGGGTTGGAATATTCTGTACTTTTCACACAAAAACTGTCTGCTACTTCAACGATATTAATGTCATACTTAATGGATACGTCTATTGTTTACAACGATAATTGTTAATTTGCTTAATTGACTTAATTATCTTTACTTAAATTTGACTGAATTATTAGGTTTCAACTAAAATGTTCAATCAATGAAGACGTCCGACCTACTGGGCACCAGTACAGGATCATCTGGTGTCCAGACACGATGCCCTAATTTAAGATAAATGTAGGCCAGTTAGGTTCTTAATTGCATATACTTAAATTGATATTGTTAATGGATTTGTGAATTAAAAAATCAATATACCCTATTTGTAACTTAATATAACTTAAGTATACGTGTTTTCGAACAGTTTTTTAACATCGACATAATGGCGTAGTATGTGACTCTTAAATATTGGAACTAAGAAGGTTAGCGTTAGAGTTAGTTTCCGGTTGTTTTATACCTCGATTGTGGTGTAACCCCACCATTGATTTTTGTTCTTTATTCTATAGTAAATAATAAAAGTTTGAAGGCTTGTCATTCATAGAGGGTCCCAAATGAAAGAAGTGAAACCTACATTTTACTGTTTGTCAACCTCTGCACTATCAAAATATGATGAGAAAAGTAGGGGTCATGTGTCATATAAGAGATTTTTTTCTGCTCAGTGTGTACACTGGTGACAAAGTGAAAGTAGACTTCCGAAATCATGAATTCATACCCCAATTTCCAAGCATCATTTTTTTTTCTAAATTCACAATTCAAACATGACAATGCTATCAAAATGTTCAAAATACATCAATAGTGCCATTCAAATAAAAAAATGAGCATTAAAATAAGGAAAATGCATTTTTAAAGAAGAAGAATTGAGGATTATTTATAACCGCCATTATGCGACTACCCCACGGAAGCACTTCCTTTTTGCAATGGTGGCACTATGGCTTGTGAAACAAGTTATTACAATGTCGGCAAATCACGCTCGATGTCTTCCTGGGTAGAACCAGTACTAAGCATATGCGGATAAAAAGTCTGACTCAACGGATGCACCGCACATAGCTGTGGCGGAGGATCGAACCTATGTCCCTCCGATCCTAGGTCCGATGCCATCTACCATTGAACCGTGCGACCGACACTTTTCGGTTAAATAACGAAAGATGAACCACGTTCTGTCTGTCTTCAGTCTATCAATGTAATTTAAATAGTTCAAATAATTGTCTCGAATCATTTTTAAGAGGCTTCCGCTATATCGCCGATATCGTCTCGATCTTAGCGGTAAAACTGCCATTTATATTATATATCATATATTATGACAATTCTATTCAATAGCTTATATAACATTTTGTCTCCATTCTGTAAACTTATTAAATCTTGTTGATCAGTTACTAAATCGCTGCGCGATATAAAGTTCCTCATTGGCCAGTATCGGGTTATGTTTAATCATTGACGAATAAAACGGTAAATGTCGACCTGTGTATTAACAATTTTTTTCATAAATATGATAAATTACAAGGACGGAATCAACCATTATTTTCAAATGGGGCCTGTTCACTAACATTTACTGAGCAGAAAGTTACAGGTGATGCATCTTTAAGCGTCAAAGCTACTCCGAAGTGTCGTAGTGTAACAGGTGAACTAATTAAACGTCATCATCACTAAGGCAACGACGTCTAGTTTACAATGATTGTTAGTAAATGAGATTAAATAATAAAAAACATTTCAGATATATATAATATTTTTATAATATATGTATGCTATATGTATACTATATGTATGCTATATGTATACTATATGTATGATATATGTATGACATATGTATGAAATATGTATGCTATATGTATGATGTATTAGTAAACGAGATTAAATAATAAAAAACATTTCAGATATATATAATATTTTTATACTATATGTATGCTATATGAATACTATATGTATGATATATGTATAATATATGTATGATATATGTATGATATATGTATAATATATGTATACTATATGTTTGGTATATGTATACATATCTCTCTAATTCTCCTTTTTAGGCTCTTAAGGCGACGACCAAGAAAACAAACAAAATATCGATATATTAAGCGCGAGGGCTATACTAGGTGACATTTTACATTAATTTCGTTTCAATAAAATTCCAACATGATAAAGTAAAGTGCATATCAATTGCATACGGCAATAATTATTTTATACGTATAATCTATTCAATCTTTATAATACACAAACTACCATTTACAACACCACCCCACAAACAATAAATACATGTATTGAAATACACCCAGAGTACGTTCAAATATATAGATCTATATTTTTTTAAACTGTAACCCTTTCCATTGTAAACATTTATAGGATTTAAACATGAAGCCTTATGAAAAAGGACTTTTGTTATAACCCTCTCCAATTCACATCGGTAAATCAAACTTCTTCAAAATATAGAAAAAGCAATAAAATCTGGCGTTTTATAACTTTTATTGAAATTCAAACCTATCATGATTGTTTAGTTTAATTCTTTGTATTGAAATAATATACCCTACCTTGGGTTGTGTAAATAACTAAATACACCCTGAGTTTACAAAGTACGAACGCCAGGTTGCGACTGTGTTTAATGTAATGTAATCACCTATCGATCTATAGGCATTCCCAAATCAAATTCGGCTATTGATTTCTGATATCAAAATACACGTATAAGCTGATGTAGCCAGGCAAAGAGTGTTGACTCTAGCTTATCGTAAAATTTACATTTCGAATTAAATCAACATCAAATATGTAAAAGTGTTTGAGCTTTGACCTTTAATTGATTTTACACAAGTAACCTTAGGAGACGCAGTGTAGGATATGCTCAACTAAGAGGGTACGTACTTATCTATAATAAATAATTTACCGATCTGCATTTAAATATTATTTTAATCAAGGAGTTAATTTTTTTTCGTCTTTCGATATTTAGGTATGCAGCTCTACAAATTGAAAAAGCACAGAAGGCTATGGTTAGTTGTATGCTGAATATCGAAATACGAATACCAAACAATGTTGTTGTATGTAAGCTTATTTTACATGGCAACCGGTTTTTCTATGTGGGTGAGCTCCCAGGAGAGTGTTAGTCTTTTTAGGTTTGCAGGGGATGTACAGAATACAGATAGAAACCCATCGTTACTTGTCCCTGGTTCTTTAGCGTGTTCGGTGTATAGCGCTGTCACACTAACCCTCGGTTTAAAGTCCAATCCGAGCGACTATTACAGTTTTTAGTATGCTATCCCCTTGAATCGAACCCGCAACCACGAGCCTAGAAGTCCCATGCTCTACCTAACAATATCCAGTCTGTCTGTTATATATACGTGTACTTTGTTATTTCTTGTGTACGTCCTGAGTTTCCAAGGGAACATAGCTTTGTCAGATATTACTGACTATCACAACAGCAGCCTATGTACTGTGAGGCTGCGGTTAACAGTCGCCTCGTACTTTGAATTAGTGTGGCTAATATTTCTGATTCTATAGTATGGAAACGTGGATATTATTTAATGTTGTTTGAAAGCAAACACCGCTTTAAGCGGTGCTGATGTGGCTTGGTACAAACCGGTGCTGGTGGGGCTTGGTACAAACCGGTGCTGGTGGGGCTTGGTACAAACCGGTGCTGGTGTGGCTTGGTACAAAATAGTGCTGATGCGGCTTGGTACAGTCCGGTGCTGGTGGGGCTTGTCACAAACCGGTGCTTGTGGGGCTTGGTACAATCAGGTGCTGGTGCGACTTAGTACAATCCGGTGCTGGTGTTGCTTAGTACAAAACGGCTTGGTACAAACCATTGGCTTGGTACAAACTGGTGCTGGTGGGGCCTGGTACAAACCGATGCCTGTGCGGCTTGGTACAAAACGGTGCCAGTGTGGCTTGGAATTAACCAATGCCCGTGTGGCTTGGTACAAACCATTGCGATTGCGGCTTGGTAAAATCCGGTGCCGGTGGGACTTTGTGCAATCCGGTGCCGATGTGGCTTGGTACAAACCGGTGCTGGTGTGACTTAGTACAATCCGGTGCTAGTGTGGCTTAGTACAAACCGCTGCTGGTGAAGCTTGGTACAAACAGGTGCCGGTGTGGTTTGGTAAAATCCGGTGCTGGTGAAGCTTGGTACAATCCGTAGCCGGTGTGGCTTGGTACAAACCGATGCTGGTGAGCTTGGTACAATCCTGTGCCGGTGTGGCTTGGTGCAAATTGGTGCTAGTGTGGCTTGATACATCATTGTTGTGTGTATTTAACAGCCTGACTCAGCAAGCTGGGTTTGCTATGTTTTTGATTGCGCGCTGTGCTCCTAAAGTAACATTACATCAGATAGTATTGTCTGTTGTATGTAATAATCGTTTATAATAAAGTATCATTAAATCAGATAGTATTGTCTGTTGTATGCAATAATCGTTAATAATAAAGTATCATTAAATCAGAGAGTATTGTCTGTTGTATGTAATAATCGTTTATAATAAAGTATCATTAAATCAGATAGTATTGTCTGTTGTATGCAATACTCGTTAATAATAAAGTATCATTAAATCAGATAGTATTGTCTGTTGTATGCAATAATCGTTAATAATAAAGTATCATTAATTCAGATAGTATTGTCTGTTGTATGCAATAATCGTTAATAATAAAGTATCATTAAATCAGATAGTATTGTCTGTTGTATGCAAAAATCGTTAATTATAAAGTATCGTTAAATCAGATAGTATTGTCTGTTGTATGCAATAATTGTTTATATTAAAGTATCAATAATTGTTAATAATAAAGTATCATTAAATCAGATAGTTTTGTCTGTTGTATGCAATAATTGTTTATATTAAAGTATCATTAAATCAGATAGTATTGTCTGTAGTATGCAATAGTCGTTTATAATAAAAATATGACAGCAAGCTTGTTCTGTTATGCTTGTTATGTTAGGCCTGTTTTGTTGAGTTCGTTTTGTTAAGATTGTTTTGTTAGGCCCGTTTTGTGAAGTCTGTTCTGTTAATTTTTTTTGTTAAGCTTGGTTTGTTAAGGTTTTTTTTTTGTAAAGCTTGCTTTGTTAAGTTCGTTTTGATAAACTTGGTTTGATAAGCGTGTTTTATTGAGCTTGGTTTGATGTCACCTTCAAATATTTAAACGAATCGAAGTATTTCAAAATTATATAACACGATCAAGTTTTTAAGTTTTTAGAATCTATTCTAATCTAATTAACATGTCCCCGGTTTCAGTAAATTTTACACAAGTAAATCTAAATGAAAAGTTTTGTAAATAGAAATATATCTGATAATTGATTTTAAAATTGATCAATATCAGGCTTGCAAATTACAAACTACAGTATTTTGTGTCATCGCTGGTTCGCACAATGTACGATGACAGCGTATTTATTATTGTATTTCATAATCAGAAGCACTCTATGGCTGTGTCAACATATACTGTAGGGGAAAATCTATATTAGACAGAGAAATCGCGCGAAAGATCGGTCATGTAGCAACGATGATGTAGTCGCTATGGACATGAAAAGAAATATAGAATACTTAACAAAATATCCATGTATGGAATTTATAAATCAATGGAATTGGCTGCAGAATACCTATTTTTCTGGTCTTGAAATCTGCTGCGCAGCAGTGGTTCTGCTCGACGTCCTATGCGCTCATCGCGGAGGTCGTGGGTATGAGCTCAGCGCGGCCCAAACATGGTTCCCAGTTACTTGCTGAAGGTCGGTGGTTCTACTCAGATTTGTTCTAAGATCTTCAACCACCAATAAAACTGGATGACATATTTAATTTCAGCAATGTGTTGAAAATGGCGTATTCGAGACATTCTGCAATGAGCCCAGTAGTTATACAAATAATGTTTTTAAAATCAAAATTAATTTGGTCATTTGACAAAAATAAATTCTGATGGCAACCGAAAATTACCGCTGTGGAAATAGTTGCTAAATAAAGTGAGACTACTGGCACAGTATTTGTTAACTGGACAATGACACGTGTGTTTGTGATGTTTTTTTTTTGAAAATGTTAGCGTCATTTATTTTGCCATCGAGGGCTAACAGTCGATTTGTATAACAAATTACCTTATAAAATTGAATTGATTAAATATATTTTTTACAGAGCATGTATCTGTGTTATATTCTTGACATTTGAGTGACAAACGTTTCATGTAAAACACGCACCTATAATATACTACAAAGGGGAACATACATGTCTTAATGAAGCTAATGGGTTTATAGTTAAATGGTGTGAATATATAAATTCACTTATAATAATCACTTAGTTACATGTATGTGGTTAAGTGGTATACCATTAAACCCGGGATCAGAAAATTGTGGGTTCGATACTCCGCCACGGTCATCTGTGGTGTGTCATTAATATACTTAGTACTGGCTGTCGCAGGTACCAAGTGCGATTTGTCTGAAATTGTAAATAAAACATTACAATCGATGTAAAATAAAGAAGTTTAGGTTTAACTTGTTTCTCTCTGGCCTTATGTAATGTATGCGGTCGGGTAAAATGTATAAAGTTCAACCAAGCTAAATTTTATCCGGAGTTAAGAAATATGTTAAACATCGATTGAATGTGCACAGTTTGCGACACTTGATTAACGTATCGCATATTATGTGTTTACCGTGGATCAATCAGTCAAATGGATTATATTTCAATGTTTTAAGTACAATATTTACACAACATTGGATGCACTGTGTATGTGGCGACTAGCTATACAGTCAGTTGTATAATGTATTTATTTTAGCCAAGTAAACAACACAAAGGACCGTAAACATTTGACAAAGGTACTTGAATTACCTGTAAATATTTTAAAAAGAGTTACGTGTACAGTCTTAAAATTTACTACATCAGTTTATTTATTGAATTGAATTTTGTAGAAAAGAACACTTTGTTTACTAATTACAAATGATGATAGTCTGCATGTAGACCAACTTATCTTGCTCTGTTCTTTAATTTAACGTCATTTTCAACGTAAGTACGGATTATGACATGGTTGATGTAAAACTGCAAATGTATATGAGAAAATCTACTGATCTTTGACGCTAGTTCTCACATGTTTTGTACCGAACTGGGCTCGAATCCTTGATCTCAGGGGTGAGTGGTACGTGATCATGAGATAGAGCGTCGTCCAGTGGCACTACATCGGATCCATAATCGGAAGGTCATGGGTTCGTTCCTCCGTCACGGCTATGTGTGGTGTATTTGAGCAAGACAAGTACTGGTTTTACCCAGGAATACGAATATTTCCGAGTGTGATTTGTATAATTTGTAATTTGATTGCTTGTCCACGACCACTAGATGGAATGGTATATGATCACATGGTTACTTACAGAAATGTTAATTTACCATTATCTATTTCGTTTTCTCTACTTACAGATAACGTCCTGCACGTGTCACTTATCTAACAGTCACATGAGGCCAAGTGTTACCTGAAAGTCACATCAGGGGTCTAGTGTCAAGCCACAGCTGTCGTCCTCAAAATGAGTGCACGGCGTAAAAAGAAGGACGATAAGCCGCCGCCGGCGACGGGTCCGGGCAGCAAGATCGTCGCTCTCAACGACTCATTAAAGAAACACATCAAACGGCTGGAAAACAATAAGGTCCATCTGAAATTCGGCACGTGTAATTTGAAATCGTTGCCCATTGAGGTCTGGACAAACGAGGAGCTATGCGAATTAACACTAAAACTCAATTGTGAAAACAACAGACTGAAACGATTACCGAAGTCGGTAGCAGCTCTTGAAAACATCGAATACATTAACATTCGAAACAACGCCCTCGGTGCCTTTCCTGGCTCTGTATCGCGTTTGAAAAAACTGATATACCTGGACATTACAAACAACAACATAAAAAAGTTGCCCCCAGCAATACATAAAGCCACAGGCTTGGCTACGCTTTATGCCTCAAACAACAAAATCCGTGCCTTACCGAAAAACATAGGAAAATCCCCATCGCTTTTGTTTGCTGACCTTTCCTATAACCAGATTAAATCGTTCAAGAAAGGAGTTTACGAACTGACGGCCACAATCATACTGTCTCACAACAAGCTTACGGACATGCCCCCGGCAACCGTAAAGAAACCCAACATCCAAAAAATGGACCTGTCTCACAATGGAATCAGCCATCTGCCAGAATCCATAGAAAAGCTAACAAGACTGACATGGCTCGACCTTTCCCATAATTCCATTGACGAACTTCCGCCACAAATAGGAAAAGTCCGCTTTTTACATTACTTCAATTTGTCTCACAACAATATAAAAGAACTACCAGAGGAACTCTGGTACCTGGGCCCAGCGCTCGACACATTGCTTCTGGGACACAACGAAATGCCCGTACTTCCGGACGATATTCAGAAGCTGAAGAAACTGCGAGAGCTGGATATATCCGGAAACCAGCTGGAGTACTTACCGGAAGGACTGAAGGAATGCAGTTGTCTGCAGACATTGGACGCATCTGAGAACAAACTGAACTCTATGAAGTTTTCTGTGTTTCTCAAATCTCTGGAACATTTAAATGTATCCAAAAATGAAATTGATGTGATACCACTTGAGATCTCTACCATGAAAAATTTGGTAACATTGAATGTTTCCGACAATAAAATAAAAGTGTTGCCAGACTGTGTTGGCAATATCCAAACTCTTAAAAGATTGTTTGTGGCCAAAAACAAGTTAACCACTCTTCCGGACACAATCGGTGTTGGTCAAGTGCTTACTCATTTGGATATATCTCACAACAAGTTGACTGCTCTACCACCAGATTTGAGAAAGTTGAGGAATTTGGAAGAATTCAAAATGAGCCATAACGAGATAGCAGGTATGCCACGTTCTATTGACTTTCTTTATCAGATTCGCGTCCTTGACATTTCTAGCAACGGTTTTACTGAGCTCAATATACCAAAGACTCTCTGTGAACTGAACCTGTCAGACAACCCTCTCACAGTGAATCATACCGACCATCGCTCAGCTCTTGTTGTCATTGGCGACAAGGACCATCTGCGAAACTTAACGTCATTGGAACTGTGCAATTTGGGACTGGACGAAATCCCACCGAGTGTTTATAATTTGCGCATGCTTAAACACCTCAACGTGTCAAACAACAGTCTCAAATCCCTCGGAGACAACATCTGCAAGTTACGCGGTCTTGAATCGTTGGAAGCCAACCAAAACGAGATGTCGTCACTTCCGACAAACATCAATGTCATGTCAAAGCTTCAGAATCTGTCCATGACTGATAACCATATAGAAGAATTTGCTCCGGCACTGCTCTCGTGTATGTCGCTGCAGACGCTTAATCTGGCTTTCAACAAAATGAAGTTACTTCCAGAGAACTTTGGTCGTCTGAACAAACTCACAGACATGAACTTATCCAATAATGAACTCCTCACATTCCCGACTGACAGGATCGATGTCCTCGCATCGCTACTGGTGCTGAACCTGAGTCAGAACCATATAGACGAAATGCCGATAGGTTTTCCGTACCTTTACAGGTTGAGAGAACTCAAAGCCGCCGGAAATGACCTCACTGCACTTCCGGGAGAAATGGACAAGCTCAAGTCTCTCGAAGTTCTCGATTTGTCCGATAACATCATCGAAGTGCTGCCCGAGAGTATATGCAAAATACCAAACCTAAAAGAGTTAGATGTAACATCCAATAAGATTACGCGAGGTTTCCCCAAAGCTTGGGAGAATTTGCGGGCTAAAGCAAACGTCGGCATGGCAGAGCAGTCGTCCGTAAAAACAAGGCAACCACGTGATCGCCCAAAGCCAGTCACATCCGAGACACAAGTCAGTCCGAAAGCACGCAGAAAGAAAGGCAAAAATTCACCAAAGTTGAAAATGAAGAATGGCGCCAAATCTGCTCCACCAATTCCGACTGGTAGTGCTTCCGGTTAGTGAATGACGATTTAGCTGAGTTGTAGATAAAATAATAAAAATGTAATATTAGAGAGAGAGAGGTGACTTTATAACTAGACTGTGATTTAAAATATTATTGTTATTAATATTATTAGAGAAACATATATCAAATAAATAAATGAACTTTATTGTTAGAAAAAAAATATTTCATAGACATTTGCATTTAGTGAAACTTAAATATTCAAAACATTGTTTGTGGCTATATTCCACTGATATTCCACGCACTAACTGTCTCGATGCCACATAACAGTTATTTGTTGATCGTTTGTTGGGCACATATAATAGCAATATACGTGTAAGATATGGATTGGTTAAAAGGTAATTAACACATGCTGCATTGAACAATATTATTAATTAACGACATATCTTTCCATATGTCTGTGTGTGACGTCATACATGTAAATATTCAAGGTTTAATTGAATTCTAGAAATCTTAATTGTCTAGGGCCTTTTTTATATTTAGCATTATTTTTTATTGTTATACACTTTATAGTACTGTATACCGTGTTATACTTTATTTTATTGTTAGAAATAAATATGTGATAAAAACATGATTATAATATTATACGCTACGATTTGTTTGTGTTTCATTCGTTCACCATAATAATTTATGAAGATGGAGTTCTTTAAAGATAATTGGATTAAAAACGCTCATCTTATTTCACCTGTCACTTCTTTTCAAATTTTCAATGTACTTATTCTGTGAAGAACTTATAGATGAAAAAATGATAACTACATGTATCTGTTATCACATAGAATTCCTATGTAAAAATCAAAAGTCCCAAAATCAACCTTGCCCTTTAATATATAGACCTTATTATTTTTCTTTCAAAACTTGCTGTTGGGCTGTTTGTTAAATTTTGCTTTAGAATCAAATCTAAACATTGTGTTTGAAAATGGTTTGCACAAGATCAAAACATCTTTATGTAGGAAAGAGGCATATTTGTAAAACAAACTGAAAGCAATAGAAAATATAGTACACCTGTTTTAGATCCAATGCAAATACACATTTCAGATTTTAAGACATTCCTTCGAATTCAATGACATTTGATTTTTGTGGTTGTTTCTTTTTTTTCTGTTAAAATAACGGGGAAAAAAACACAATATAACTGAATATCTTCTTCTTCTTCCAGTTAAAGGTCAGGAGTCTTCTTAGACTGTAAAGCTGACCTGGTTAATATACATCATTAAAAAAGAAAGAAAACTGTTTGGAAAATGGTAAATTTGATGCAAACCATTCATTGCTTATTAAAGTTCACAACGACACATATGTGCTGCTTTGTAAACCAAAACCAAGCACGATGGAGGTACAAAGCAGTTGACATGGCGATTAGTAATACATGGAATTTACATTTAAAAGAACTCTCCATCGCACAGTGCTGATTAATGACTGTTTAATTGGTTCTCGTCAAACACCATGAATACAAAACCACATGACGGCCTTCAGTAATCTACTTTTGGTGTTGGACAAATTTGGAAAAGTAATTGGATAAAAATCACCACGTGATCAAACCCCGGAATAGTCAACTTAAAATAAACAAAAGGCACATAAAACACAAGTCCCGCAAACAGAATCGCGATGCCGTACAACAATTCTATTCGAGGACTCGAAACGAACGGACCGATAATCAAAAACAAACACATTAGAATGGAAAGCAATGGTATAACAAGAGGGGTCCGGAATACCTGATCCTCTATTTTCACTTTTGATCGTATCCTAAGGAGGGAAATTGTCGTTAACAGGATGACGACGGAGCCTATGAAACTGAGCAGGTTTATGAGAGGTTCTATTTCTCCGGGAATAAGCATTAGTAGTGCTATACCGTGGGTTGATATAATTGAAATCACGGGAATTGCGGTATTCGCGTGGAGATACGAGAAAACTTCCGGAAACTGGTTCTTGCGCGCAGCCGCGAACACGACTCTTCCAGTTGCAAATCCCTGTCCGTTAGATGCTCCAAACACCGAACACATCACGCTGATTGGTATGATAATAGCGGCGGGTTTTATTACCTTACGTCCGCAGTCGTATGCAACTGCCGAAGATTTTAAAAATTCCGACTTTGAAATTAAAGCAAAGTACGATATATTCGCTAATATGTATATCACAGTTGAGCCTGCAACGGATATCACAATGGCACGTGGTATGTTGCGTTTCGGATCAACGAGTTCTTCGGTTATTTCGTTGATGCGCTGAGCTGCAGAGTATGCAAACATGCAACTGTACAATGCCAGTACATACGAATCGACACGTGTTGACGAGCCTTCAAACGTGTCTTGAAGGTTCTCTGTCCTTCCTTCAGCTAAAACAACTATACCACCAACTGAAATAATCGCAAGTGCTGATATCTTTGCTATAGTAAAAATAATTTGTGTTGATTCTGCAATCTTGACGCTAATTATATTAGTAATACACAAGGTAGTGAGCATGACTGCAGCTATTGTTTTACGTAAACCGTCAGGGGCACCACAAGAACCAAATATTGGCGTACAAAAATAATCCGCGAAAACCAATGACAGTACAGTCAATCCAGACGAATTTCCAATCAGTTGTTGGGCCCAAAAGATCAGGAAGGCTGGAACGGCACCGATGCCCATGTAAATGTACGTATAGTCGCCACCAGAATGCGGTACTAACGTGCCCAGTTCGCCGTATACAAGGCCAAACACCATGGTCATAATGCCGGATACAGACCAAACCACGAGGCTCATTCCTGAAAGAAAACAGTGTTTCAAATGTAAAGATGAAATTTACGATAGAAAATATGTATTCGAATGTTTCTCTTGGTTACTTTTTTATAGACAAGAAATGCATGCCATCCGCAACCTGATCGAATACTTTACATTAATCAACTCTCTGGATGTTTAAAACTAAATAACTATTTGAAATGAAAGATTACATAAAAATAATTTCCGTTGGTCAGTCTAATACATTGAAAGCCTTAAAATGAATTATTAAAAAAAAAAATAAAGGGAATAAAAAAAGAAAACAAACACGCCTCCCATGCAGATAGCTCACACGATAAATGAGGTGTTATCTTGATCAACTTTGATGTTTGCTTTGCTGGAAGACAAACGTCTTTTAAAAAAACTGAACGCGATTCTGATAAAGTTTCTGATTGCTTGATTAAATTCATCAGACTACCTCGGTGATTTGCAATATCCTGTTCTGGGATAAACTTGTATTTAGCAGAATACCATGTACATGTTTTCTGTATTTATATCTTTGTCAAATTGCTGTAAAATACTTTTTATTAGCGAGAAACAGCTTTATTTTTCACTTTTATTCGCTAATTTCAACCCTCGTGAATTCAAATTTGCTATTCACTGTCCGAATGTTTACAATATCCGAAAAAAATGCATTTCTGACGGTTTTCACTTTTCGAACGTCACGAATTCAACATTTCGCGAATAAATAATATTGGACAAATAACAGTAAATTTGTGAAATAAAGGTTATCAAATCACAAATGAGTATAACACATATGGAGATACTAGGAATGTACATTTGCCTTACAAAAAAATAAACACAACAAGGCATTTATGGTTTCTATTCTATTCTATTCGAATCTTATAAAATTTTAATGGAAAGGCACTACTCTGGTAATTGTATTCATCGCACAAATTTAGACAAATCACACTCGAAATGTTTCTGGATAGAACCGGTACTAAGCATTTACGGATAAGGTGTCTGCCCAAGGACACCACACATGGCTGCGGCGGAGGATCGAACCCCTACCCCCTCCGATCTTGGGTCACCGGACCACACGCTCCACATTGAACACTGACCTACAACTAAACTGAAGTTTATTAGATCGTACCTTTATTAATTCAAGCAATGCATGCCGGGATAAAAAAAACGATTGCCTTACCTACAGACCCCGTGTACTTTAAAGCTCCTTTTGGTGAAATAAATATCCCTGAGCCGATAATGCAGCCCATGCCGAATGTTGTAGCACCAAGAAGTCCAATCTGCGGCTTGGGCCGAACCATGTCTTCATCTTTAGCAGTATCATCACCAGGGGCAACATTAACCGTTCTTGCAGCTGAACCTGCAGCTCTCGTTTCTAATGCCGCCATTACGCGAATATCTCAATGAGTTGACCGGGATGCAGCCTCAGAGTTCACACCAGTTTACTTACTAATTTGTCTAAATTTACCGATTAATTAAATAGAACATGGACTGCGCTCGAGTCGTAATGCTTCTAATAAACATGCAGGACATGGTAGTTATTATAAAGACTAGCAATACTATTTCAGCTCACCTCACCTGCTCGTGATGTATGGGATAACGATCTCGGAGAAAGAGTTCTGAAGACGCAAGAAAGAACATTTCAAATTCGTTATCATTTTCCACCACTGGGTGTATGCCTGCGTTCATGCATGTATTTTCTTACGTTACTTTTATTATACAAAACGATGACCATGCCGACAGTATCAATATTTCGCAGCATGGTTTACAACTGTAACACATCGTATACAGTGACGGATTAAGGATTTCATGTTTGGGGTGTATAGATTTTCAATAAATTTTCAATATGTGAGTGAGGGCAAACCGTGTTTTCGGTTAATTTATTAACTCATAGGCGTAGGCACCGGGGGATGGGTTGCAAGTGGGCCGTCCCTCCCCTAATATTCAGTTTCAGCATTGTCTTTGGAGCCTGGAAGTACATTGCCATACGCCTGTTCCTCATGAGATGACATGAGATGACAGTTTAACATTATTTAGATCATAACAAATCAGCATTTTTTCATAATTATTTTTAAATTTGGTTTATACATCGGACTAGTTTGCACGGAAGTATATGTAAGTAAATAGGCATGTTTAAAAATACACTACAGATTCCAGATGGAATATGTTAATATAGCCGTGTCATAATGTTCGATGCACGAGTGTTCAAGTGTAGGTTAAATATTGCAAGACACTTCCAACATTGACCGAGGATAATAGAGCATAGCACAATGAATTCTGGGAGAAAATGCTGGCAGACTACAAATCTAACATTCGACTCGAGTCCGACTCAGAATAACATTGAAAAAAGCCAACTTTGGACATTCCGCCCGAGCTTGGCTTGAAATGACGCGTGGCCAAGATAGACACTGGTCTCGAATATTTGCTTGGAAGAAATTCAAATGTGAGCAATGGTGCTTTCTGAATCACTTGTTTCAACTTTGTTTTGGAGACGACATTTGAGTTTATTTTAGACAGCATGTACAGTACTAACTACTATTTTAAGTACGGAGCAGTCAACAAGCTAACAATCGGCTAGCCACATTTGTTGGTTTCTAACAACCTTAGTATTTCAAAAGTTACCAACCGCTGTCGATATGCTTATATAATATACTACTTATACTCGTAACAGATCTACATGGATTTAAAGGGAAGTTAATATATTGCAGAAGGGGAAATACTTGCTAATTCCTAAAATATGGGAAGGTTAGCAAATGTTTAAAACAAGAGGAGACTGATTGCCCCTATTTACTCATCAGATTCAGTATGTATATAAATGAATTTATTAAACAAGTTGACAACAATATGTTATATTTATCTCTACCGAGCAGCATATTATTTTTGCCAACGATTTTAATAAAACAAATATTTTTTTTCCAACGAATTTAATCGTTTTCATCACATAACGCCGGGCTCGATTAGCTCAGTCGGTTACACGTCTGACTATCAATGCAGGAGTCGTGAGTTTGAATTCCCGCTCGGCAACATTTTCCGTGATGATTGATATACGACATGGTGTCCAATAAATCGTCTCTCGCCGCTGATTCAAGTGGGGAAATTATCAGTTACTTGCGGAGATGGGGTGTACTCGAGTACTGTTTAACTTTTCAGGATCCCAGGAAACAGTGATTATGATAACTGATCGTCTGTTAGCCCTCGATGGCATGAAAATAACGCTTAATATTCAATCAATCAATCAATCAATCAATCAATCAATCAATCAATCAATCAATCAACCAATCAATCAACCAATCAATCGTCACATATTTAACATATCATCTCTATAATGAACGAAACTAAATCGGCCAATTAAGTTTCAGTCAGTCGTCGTATGACGTAACGTCTGAACATAACGTCAATTTGACGTATTTTATATATTCTGTATTAATTAATGTATTCTGGCAAGTCGAAAAGTAGTTCGGCATCTCACATACTGGAACCGAATTATACGGGTTTATTACACTCCAACACCGCAAATTATGTGATAAACATGTATATAAAATGTTTACTGAATCATACAAAACTACGATAGTGTGTTAAAAAGCTGTTTTGTCACATGGCATACTTTGCCACACTCTAATATAAAAAAAGCTTAAAACAAAGGGGTCCAACACCACGACGATCTCTCCTTGCAGCATCTGAATGTTTTTATTGTAATACATACATAACAAGGTGTGTTAATTGTTTTCAGTAACTTAGCTATGAAATGCCTTCAGCATATTTCAATGCGAAATCACGCTATTTATTGACCAAAAAACATTTTCTGTTTTTTGTTACAGTTACCTCGACCTTGAGTCATTGACATAAAAAGTAATACCAAGCTTCTTTTTTCATAAAACAAACTTACTTATGAAAATTCATCAACAAGCATTGAACAGAACCCTAAAACCATCTATTCTTAGCAACAGTGACCTTGACATTGAGCGAAATTAATATTCAGACTTCTTTTATATATCAACAAATTGTATAAGAGAAATTCTTATAGTTCAGAATGGGAAATAAATCAGTTATACGATTTGAGTAAAAAAACACGATTTATTTCCCTTATATTACAAAATATTGGAGTTTATACTCTTTCTTGCATTTCTAAAAGACAAACGTCTTTGACAGTTTCTTCTTGGTACAATCTTGTTAAGGTTCTGAAAAATGTGTTTGATTTGTTAATTCAAATAATCAGATGATATCATTGAATTCCACTTATATTTCGCTTTCATGATTGTTTTTAATTTTTAACAAACAACCGGCAATCTTTTGTCTGAATAAAATATATATTTTTTTTCTAATTTTAGTTGTGAACATAACTATTATGAAAGTGTTTATCTCAGTCAATCTAATCGTATTTTAAGATTCAAACATTTTTCTGCCCAAATAGCGAAGATGTTTGTCTTTTATAAAAGCAAGTGTCGATGATGATCAAGACGATTAGCCCGTTTCACAATCGGAACATCGCTCGGTAATTTCCGTAAACGTTCGAAATATGCGATGTTCTGATTGTCTGTTATATTAATCTCTTCCCAGTAGAGTATTTATGACACCTGAAGTTGTATAAACCACTTCTTAATCAAATGCAAAGAACATATGTGTTTCTTCCTCTTCCTGAAGTGTTGTTTCTTTCGAAGATAGATAGCTACAAAAACATATGCATCCCACCTACTTTGTTTTTCGAAGGCAATTTTAACGACATTAATTATTCTGACAACAAACATTACCAAGAGCTGTCGGCGGGACAGCACGCTCGACTATTTCGTGCTGTTCTAAATCAACAGCTTTTTCAGGAAACAAGTACCAAATGGAAGACAATTAAAAGTTAGGGGTGGTTAAGTTAATTGCTTGTCTAGCAAAATAATTCACCAACACTATTTATTTTCATTATCAACACTTATGTATTTTTGAAAACAACAAAGTGAATGGATGGGCCGTATTGCCTTAATATTATTTAATTCAGCATTTGTCATTTGTTACATTTGTCTTTTAAGCTTTAAATTGCTTAATAAATTCATTAACCATTGCTAACAAACAACCTCAGTAGGTTTGCCAATACCTAACTTAAGGCACGTCATGTGCGTATAATAACCCGAAATACTTCAATTGCATGGTCAGAATAATATGAGTTGGTCAAGCGATGCTAATATACAAATTAAACATTACCTGAAATAATTTCAACCAGAATTTAAAATATAGTGTAAGCTATAGTTGAGATGATCTTCTGTTTCAAGATTAGTTTATCAATGTTTACATATGAGATACAATAATGCACTACCTTCATATCATATGGTAATATACCAGTTGTTGTTAATGGTTCTATAGTCTTGTACCAACACATACAGTTTACCAATGCTGGATATCTTTTTACATTCTAAGTTTTTCAGTTTTATACATATATATATATACAATATAGGCCACTAACTTCACATCAGAGGGCAATATTTCTGTATCAGTTCATGAAAATGGATCTATAGTTGAAATACTCCTGTAAAAAAAACAAAAAAACCTGAAAAACTGACCCTATTTGTCAAACATCTAAGCTCAATGCTTTGTACTACAAACTTTAACCTGCTAAAAAACTAAATTTCTATGTCTAAAAGGGCCATAACTCTGTAAAAAGGAAACCCAGAGTTTTGGTTATTGTCTCTGTGCGTTCCATTGCCGATACTGAACACACATCTTAAGTTTCATTCATATCCAACGCTAGGTTGATGAAATATATGCCTGCTAAAAAACAAATTTTTTAAGTCTAAAATGGCCATTATTCTGCCAAAATGCAACACAGAGTTATGGTTCTTATCCTTGTTCATTCTGCTCATGATGCTGAACACACGTGAAGGTTCATTCATACCAATAAGTGGTTGCAGAGATCTCTTACCTGTTTAAAAACTTCAACCTGAAAAATTAAGTCCAAAAAGGGCCATAACTGTGCCAAAATGCAACCCAGTTATGGTTCTTGCCTGTGTGTTCCATTGATGTTGCTAAACGTTCATTCATATCAATGAGTGGTTGCATAGATAGCTAACCTAATAAAAAAACTAATACATAAAAAAATTAAGTACAAAAAGGGCCATAACTCTGCCAAAAGGAAACACAGAGTTATGATTCTGGTCCTTGTGTCTTCCATTGACGATGTCAAAAACACATATGAAGTTTCATTCATATTGAACGAGTGGTTGCAGAGATATCTTACATGATAAAAACCTTTAACCTGAAATACCAACGCCGACGCCGGGGCAAGCACAAAAGCCACTCCACCCATATTCTACGAATAATCGAGCTAACAAACAAAAATAATTTTCCATTAGGTAATCAAATTAAATTTAACCAGCACTGAGCCCAGTTTGATGGTTGTCTTGTTAACAGCACCTTTCAAATCATTAACGTACAATTTTACATTAAACAAAGAAAAAAACTTTTGCTTTTGTAAACTAATGTTTTTTTAGCAAATATACATATCCATACATTATACATTTCTTTATTTACTCGAGTTTCATCATTGCCTGCCATTTTTATGCACTTTTAGTGTGAAGATTTATTCTCCCGAAAATGCTACTGTCCCACTGGAAGAGACTCGATTGATTGAATATTTAGTCACTTTTATATCATTTAGGGCTAACAGACTGTCAGTTAACCTAACCAATCTTTCCTTGAATCCTGGAAGGTTAACCACAACTCGAGCACACCCCATCTCCGCAAGCAACTTGAATCAGCGGCAAGAGATGAATGATAATGAGACGCAATGTTGTATATCAACCATGTTGAGAGACATAAGAGCTTTTACGGTCAGAAGATGGTCAAATGAAATGATCAAAGACTTCCTCTAGCTACAGAAGCATTCTGAACAGGCAAATGAAAATGGCTACTGTTGTTAACAGCTCAAGAGCATTTTTGTTAAAATCCAATCAAAATCTCCCTGCATTTGTAAACATTAACAAGAGTTGTTGAAAGGCCAGGTTTAATTGCTTATTTGTTGGTAGGTGACCACACATACCACACTGCACAGTAATTATTTTATAGCTAATTTTATAAGTTAATGCTCTTTTGGTAGTAACTGCTCGGCATATATCACCACACATTACAAGTTAATAGTCCAAATATGGCAATTTAGTTTTCTTTGTAGGGGTGGGGGGAAAACACAATATATACAGTGAAAGGAAAAAGAAAGTATACATATCTATAAACGCCGACAGGTCAAGGAAAATAATAGTATTGCATATAAATTTTGTATAGTTATATTTCATCATATTGTTGAATCAAAAAACAAACATTTAACTCATTTCAAAGCAAAATAATAAGAAAAAATCAGTTCATTTTCCATCACATGAATAAACTTAGCCAATAATGAAATCTTAAAAACCAAAATGTATACTTTCTTTTAACTTTCAGTGTGCATATGCTGTACATAAATCTGAGAAGAACCACAATCCTTCATCAAGTTACTTTGCCAATTTTCTCACAAAAAGTGTTTGGACCAATCCCATGACTTATTGGTGAGATTTCTTGGGGCAACATTTTGGATCACTTGCCCACAGAGGACCCTCATATACAAATGAATGACCTGTTCAGTGTCAGAATGAATTACAGTTAAATACACATTCCCATGAGAAAAACACACAACAAAGCTTTAGATATTTTAAAATCAAATTTATTTTACAACAAAACTATGTCATAAATACATAATGATGAAGACTGTAATGGTAAAGGGATAGAGAAGGACAGAAACGGATAGGTAGAGTTGACTTAAATGGAAAGAAAAGATGATAAATGGGTTTATAGAACATGTAGATCAAAAATATATATTTAAAGGGAGCATTTCTGGAAAAATGGTATAAATGTCTAAAAAAAAAATTAAAAAATTCCAAAATGAATAAAAAGCATCTCATAATACCATTAATAAATACAATCCGAATGTTTTGGAAAGCACTTTTAAATATATTTTTTTAGTATGTATAACTAAATACCCTTTAGGCAAATTGGTGTCAGTAAGTAGACACAGGCATAATATATTGGGGAAAAAATGTTTTAGCCATTTTTGAAATTTTAAAAAATCCTGACATATTCCCTTTAAAAACTAAAATAAGGTTCACATTAGAATCAACAGCTGAAAAAAAACCAAACAAACCTGTTTTTAAAGATTGAAGATGTTTGAGACAATGATGTTTTAGGTACCTTTTATATTATATTATTAAATATTTTTTAAAATTGAATATTTAGTGTCACTTTAACTTTTTGTTATTTAGCTTAAAAAAACAAAACCTTTTTACTTTCACCCGCCTCAAAAAAACTAGCTTACAGCAGTCATATTGGAGATTATGCAAACTAAATAAAACGAAATTTCCATCAGAATTTATAATATATATTTATTATTCAAAATTTACAGAATTTTAAAAACCAAAATTATTTTGATGTTTTTAAGATTAAAAAAACAAAAAACAACAATGTTTGTGTCGACCAGGATTTGTTGGTTAATTTTGAGCTAAATCCTTAAGAAACTTAAAAAATAAAAAGGCAAGAAAATGTGATTTTAGTGTTTGTAATCTGCTAATATTACTGAAACCATCAAAACAAATGAAATTTCTGACACTTAAAATTTATATGAAAGTAATTACTCTTGTATATGGAGGAAAAACTGCATTAAAAATATTCCATGTAATGGAAACTGATTATGTATAAAACTAATCATATATCGAAACTATTTTTTTACACAACAAATATCTGGAATAACCCTACATGGTTGCCAACCTTAACTGTATGTAGATCCATATCCCAACATAGTATTTTATTAAATACATTTTGCTCTAAGTCAATTAAAACATTCACAACTCCGTAAAACCTAGCCAATATTAATGCTACGCGGATGTGTATATTTATATTATAAATGCTCCAAACAGAACATACATCCAAGAGTCATGTAGTTTAACGTACCATCAAATATGCATGTATAATTTTTGCTGATATTCTTTTGACCAGTTTGACCAAAATTTAAAACCGAAAAATCGACATCCTTTAACAATATCAAGTTGGTATAAAACATAAAAGAATCTTTTGTCCATTTCTAATCATTGTCGACCTTAGTTTTACAGGAAAGTGAACATATTTTTACATGAAACTGAAGAACAGAAAAAGAAACATCTAAAATGAGCTGCTAGACGAGGGCTTAAAAACTGGCACTACTCTATATCATGCGCACACTATCTCACTATACAAGGGTTGGTTGTAACTATGTACAGTCCACGTATCCAGATGAACATCTCTATGTTAATATTATGTACAATGAATCCTGCATATTGTTTATATACATTGTTGTGAGGTGTGATAATGTAATGTAAAAGTTTTATGAGGTGTTGATGATAGAACATTTAGAGACTTTACACAAACTTTTAAAAAATCAAGCCATGCACACAGTTTTTAAACATACATGAACATGTTAATATTTATGTTAATATTACTTGCACACACTTCATTCATGCATTTACAGTTATATTTGCAAATTGACCAAATAACTTCTGCATATGAATCTTCTTATCTGAAAATTCTTTGTACTGCAGTCGAGAAATTTTGCTTCATTAGCCGACAACATTTGCAAGAAAATGTAAAACTTTTACAAATTTTCACTTGTAACAACACAAAACGTCTCTCTACATTTATTCAGCGTACCATTTATATTCATAACACATACATGTATACATAGCAGACACACCATCCGCTCGACCCTGCATTTTACCATTATACTACATTTGCACATAATACAACTTCAATTACTTATTTATCTCGCACACAAGTAAATTATATTTTGCAAGTTTGATGTTAATATTTAAATTTTAGTCCCAAATAAATGCACGGATTTAAATTGTGCTTTTACTGCTTCGGAGAGGTATGTGTACATTTTTTGTCATTCAAAGCAACATGGATTACAAAGAGCAAGATTAAAATAATTATAAAAAAAATTCTTCTAATAACAGAAAAATTATTGGGGACTCCTTGCTAGAAAATTAAAAAAAAAGGATTTTTTTCATTAAAATTTTGTTTAAAACATTCAAAAATAGCAATGTCTCTTTAATATGAAAACACAAGACAATCAAACTATTTCAATATTTTTTTGTTTCTGTCATTTAATTTACCTTTAAGAATGCATATCTCTATTTCCCATCTACTTGTATAACACATAAGTTTAATTAACTAATGCTATTATTATTTATTTTCTTTGTCTCTTTTTTCTTTGTTTGGACGCCAAAGTTTTTATTTATTGTACTTTATCAATGATAAGTTCCACATACTGGTAAGGATGATTACAGATGGAAAACTTTAGATGCAGATATATAAAAGCATTTTCACGAATCAATGTAGAACTTATATTTTTAAAAACACGTTTTGAAACATCGTTCTGTACTAAACTGCAGGACCTGCACATTTACAACAATGAATTAATGTATTATACCAACCTTTGGTAATTAATATATATTAAATTTTCATTATATCAAAATCATTTGCTCAGAAATTATACATAAGCTCTTTTTAAATTTAAGACTAGATATAAAAAAGCTTAATTCAGAAGTCTAATTTCGTAACACTTAACAATAAAAATGCTACTCATTTTTTTAATAGCTTGGAATGGAAATGTTGCTTTAAACACATTCTCAATACAAAATAAAATTCATGGAGACTAAAATGTTTTAATGCTTTTTTTTTTAAATTTCAATAAAATATTCTAGTTTCTAAAAGCTTTTATAGTAAATACATTTAAAAAAATAATATAAATATAATTATTAAAAGTATTTTACATGAAAACCACAAAACAAGTGTAGGCTTATATTGATCATTCAGATAATGTATAGCATATTGTTTGCATATAATTGCAATAATATAATAATGAAGGTAAAATAACAAGATCTGGGGCCCTGCTTCATTATCTGGACAATGCCTAGATTTGGAATGGAAATGTTGCTTTTTACACTTAACTAAACAAAATAAACCCCTATGGAGGCTAAAATGTTGTAATGTTGTTTTTTAACTTCAATAAAATATTCTAGTGTCTAAAAGCTATAGTAAATACTGATTAAAAATATACATATTTTATATTAAATGTGTTCTACATGAGAACCCCAGTGTCTAATTGCAGTTTCACCTATTAAGTAGATCAGTCAGATATACTATTAAAGTAAGTTTAATGTATATAATATTGTCTGCATATAACTGCATTAATATATTAATCATAACAGATCTGGGGTCCGTTTCACTCATCTTTGCAAGCCTTAGATTGTCCTTTGAGCAAACAAGAAAACATCAGCGTAGAATTTGGGTGAATTTCTCATGATATCATTTGTGGAATGATGAATGAATTTTGTAACCATTTTCTCTCTCTTGACTTTCAGGGTTTTCCAGGACTATCAAATTTTGAATTTTTGTCAAACTATTTTATCAAATGACTCTTAAAATTCTTAAATCTCTCTATAATTTGTCATCATATGGGAAACAAATGATGCGCAATTTGCAAGTGTGAGGGAAAACACTGGATGTTTAATCTTACTTTTTAAAAAGTTTGTTAACATACAGGTGTTAGTGAAACTGGACACTGGTGTTTAGGACCAACCATACAACTACTCCAACAAGGCCTCACATGTAACTTTGTGTCTGTAAATGGTGTTTAATTTTCAATCATTTAATTTAGAAAATTTGCCCCTTTAGAGCAATACTGTACTTAATGTATATAAAATAAGAAGGCACTTGGTACCTTATTGTCCCAATTGGATCGAATATTGATGGTTTCAGTGAAATTCAATTGAATTTTAATCAGGAGCAATGAAACTTGGCAAACTCACTGACGACTTCGCCACTCTTGACTAAACCACTTCAGTGCTTTTTGAACGAAACAAAAATAAAATTTAACTGAAACGAACAATTCAAGCCCATAGTGCATCAAGAAGCTATGTGTGTTCATGTTTCATATACACATATCATCTTGATGCCCTATGGGTTCAAATTATACCCTTTATTTTAACTTTATTTCTCTTGCATACCGTCACTTTGTCTTTCCAATCTTATACTCATTATGTTAGCAATATCTAAAATGTACTAGTAAAATAAATATTTAATTCAAAACATGTAAAGTGTAAAAGCTGTATATAAAAATAACAAGACTCTGCTGGACCATGATTAGCTATTGTATAATTATCAATCTTCATACAGATTCTCAATTGTCAGGTATGTCATATGAACACCAAATGGTGTCCTTCCCATATTGAACTTAATATTCATTCAAGTTAAAGATAACAAAAATTCAGCTTCTCATCATTGTTTTTTAATCTAATTATACATTCAGCCTCAGACAATATATCTAACCGTCTGCATATATTATGACTTTTATGGATTGTAAGCGTTCATAAAATTGAATTTTGAAAAATATTTATCTGCCAAATTGATATCTAATCTTGATCTCTATATAAGTGCAGAAATAAACCAAACATATTTTAATATGGTTAACAGGTATATAAACTAATCAACTAAACACAGTATATCACTTTTCTTCCCCAACCCCAAACAAAATAATGCCAAAAGTCATATTAAACTGCATAGATTTACCCAAACTAACATTATTCAAAACTGATATTATTTTAATTTCACAGGTACATTCAAGTTTTGTGTCTGAGGTCTGATTCTTCAACTTAAATACTTGATGAACATTATTCCAATAACTCCGGGATAGTTGTAAAGAATAATCCTAATGCAAAGTGTATAAATTAATAAATCTTTAATTATGTACAGCCTTCCCAGCTCCATACTCAACCAATCAACACAGTTCTCCGACAAAATATTTCGAAACAAAATGGAGCATCCACTGGTAAATGTACCACTGATGTACTTCCTACCCAGCGCACTGGTATCATGTTAGATATTCTGTCCCATCAAAGCCCTAATAATCATGAACACACGACAAATCAATTTTGAACACAATTGGTGTGTTGAACACAAGTCTGTCCGACCTCCATCAGGACTTGTATCATATAAAATCTGCATCACACAACGTTGGTATCTTAGCAACTTCATAAAATACTCTGGAAAAAACAAAAATGAGGCAATGTTTAAAATCTGAGCAACATCAGAGTATTACATGATTAATACATATAATGATTGAATATTTAGCGTCATTTTTATACCATCGAGGGCTAACAGACGATCAGTTAACCTAACCACTGTTTCCTGGGATCCTAAGAGGTTAACCATTACTCGAGCACACCCCATCTCAACAAGTAACTGATAACTTTCCAACTTGAATCACGGTGAAAAAACAAATGGTAATGAGACACAATGTTGTATAGCAATCATCATGGAGACTGTTGCCGGGCGGGGATTTGAACCTATGACCCCTGGATTGACAGTCAAACGTGTTATCGACTGAGCTTATAGGGCCCAATTAATACATATAAATAATATCGTTTCTTCAATAGGGGTTTCACAAAACTGTTTTAATTAAACTGCTAATTGCATGGAAGATTCTATGAAATAATGAATTCAATCTTGCAATAGCATTTTAAAGGAAAGAACTTATTATTCAATCAGACATTTTGTAAATCTTTGTCATAAATACAATATTGTATACAAGAATTAAAACACCAATTTCTGTGACAACAAAAATCATCTTGTCGTTAGATTTGAAATTAACAATAAACAAAATGTGGTATCTTTCCCAGACAACCTTGGGTGAGATTTTTCTATCCCACAAGCATATTGGTACTCATGATGGATTTTTTTGTTTGTTTCTAAGCTATGTTTCTATTTGTACTACTACACACCAGGCCAGCCTTTATTTTTGTATAAGTTTATTTACACAAATTCATTATTTACATATAAAAGAACAGTACATAAATTTATGTAATCCTTGCACATTATACTATTTGAGAAAAAATAAATATGTTCATTTCCATCTTGTTGTTTCTTAAAAGCAACAGCACTACCAAAAATATGCAACAATATATTACAAATATAAGGGTGTTTAGTTCACAAGTGTAAAGTAAGCAAACAAAATTATTATTGAATACTTACAAATCGTTTGATAATTTTCCGATTTTGTTTAATGTTTTGTTTTTGTATGAAGATTGTAGCATTGAAAATTTGTGTTTGAAAATGTTAAAAGTGTCTTCATGTTTCTGTCTACAATCACCTGCATAATAAGCCTTGTAGATACTGAAAACTATTAGAGAGAAAATAATGTTGATGTGCATATAGTCCGTCAGATCTATTTGTTTTTAAGTATTTGAACGTTATTTGAGATACCTATAGTTTTGAATACTGAAACAACATTTGACCAAAACGTTTTTTCATCGCAATCAATAAATAAGTGCCTGTATGATGGATTCTTATTACCTTTTTGCAAAACAACAGAATGCAGACAGTAATTACAAACCATGTACAACAGATAGAAGCTGAAACTACATTCATGTGGTCAGATGGTTGTCAAAACTTACTTGTGGGAGTACTTGGACTTGATGGTGGTGAGCTGTTTTGGAGATGACTGTATGTATGTGTTCAACTTCTTTGCGATCGGCATTAATGCACTCTCTTTGTAACCAGTGTAGTATTCCAGGGTCTTTGTCTATAACATTGTAAAAATTTTCATTGCAGATGGAAATACCATTACTTACATATTCCAACACTATAACTTTTGCTTTGAATAGTTTAATAATGTGACTCGGCAATTCTATCCTTTTATTTTATATACACTCGGGTCCTGGTCCCAAATTTAAAATTGATATTTTCAACCAGATTCATTAAAAACATAGTTTAATAACTGATCCAAAATCTCAGCAATCGCTATGTGTATGCGAGTTTGTTACGTTTTTCCAAACTGTGACCATGTATTTGAGCATCAATTACACGCTGATAATTCAGATTGACTTCTTATTGTTATAAACAACACCCGGTTAATAGATTCATGCTGACAAACACTGGTCTGCCATATTTATCACACATTGTCATGTATTTGTTTATGGTAGTTTGACCGGATTGCCCAATAGTGTGTGTAGCACACTGCACCTTGGGATATTTATAATTCATCCGCGTACATTGCAGTTTCATTCCATGGATCTCGACATTGCATTATAACGAGTCACGAGTGCATTTTTTTTGTAAAAGGTATTCCTTTCATATCCAACGGCTTTCTTTGCTTAAATCTCAATATTATTTCAAACATTAACTTTCTGAACTTTGCTAACAATGCCACACTCCACAGCAAACATATTTTTTTACATTTTGTTAAATCCCAAAACTTATTAAAATTTTAATTAAATTGTTGGCCTCCATCCACCTTTTTATCCGTCCCTTACCACCTTTTTCTTTTTAAATATTTTAACAGCTACCTTTTACACTGAGTTTATCAATAGCTGATGCTGATTTCATCTAATCTTTGACCTTCAACCCATATTTTCAAATTTCCTGGACATTTGCTTAAATATCAAATTTTCCCCGACACTTAACACAATTCCCTGACCTTAAAAATAAATTAACTTTCCCAGACACATGACACCATACATCCCCAAAATGAAAATGTTCAATATAGTTGGACCATAGAGCTGTTTTATTACATTTATGCTCCCCACTCTCATATATGTATAAAATATTTAATATGGTGAATCCCACCAATTCTGGCATGTGTTGTCCTCTATCACTCCTGAACACTTACCCAGTCTCCTGCCTTCTTCATCCTCAGTGCCAGACAAAGAGCTGCAGAGGCCATTTCTGACTCTTTTTTATTGATGAACTCGTACTCCATCAGAGACATTTCCAGGATGTATCTGGCCAGAGTGAGCGTCTCCATTGAAGCACGGCAACACTGTTGTAAGAAGATAGACATATAACTTGTTGGTAATACGTTATCCGTCATCTTTTTCTTTTTGACATTGTAAATTGAAAGTGATGTTACAACAGATATGTGCTTAGCCTTTCAAATTGGTCTTAATATCCATTTGAAGTCAGTATTGAAATATTACAATTACTTGCAAGTTACGAAACATTTCTTTTTGTACTGTATTTTAGCTCAATTGCGAAGAAAGCTCAGTGCTTATGAGTCATAATATGGAGTCCGGGAATTTGCGTTACATCACACAAATTCTACATAAATTAATATAAGCTGAAGAAGTATATAATAATAATTTAAAGTAATTTGCAGAACCTTTTAAAAACAAATAATTCTCTTAATTGTCATGTAGGGTACTTTTTTAACAACTTAAAACTTCTCTTAAATCATTATTTTATTGTGTAATTTCTTGGTTTCATGGTGCTCATTTGCGTGTGTGTGTGCACTAAACACGGTATTACTCTAATCTTCTAAACCAAAACAGCTTGTGTTTTTTTTGAAATAAACTTCAGTTTCCTCTTTATATGAATTGATTAACTTCTGTTTTTTTATTTGCGACGTAAATATGAGAATTTGACTTAATATTTTTCTGTAATGTGGCGTAACCAATCGTGTCCTCAGAGTTATGTCATGACAAAATGTGTTGTAGCTTACAACCTTGACATCGACGATCTCGTACACATGTTGTTTTTAAGTGATCGACATTGTACTATGAAAATGACGTATGCATGGCATTCTAGAAACCACCACTTTAATATTGCATACAGCCAACATATTGGTTACGAGAAACGTGTCCTCTTTTGTTACGTCACAGTATCTGAGCATAATGAAAAAATTACCAAGTTATTCGCGTACGTAACCTTTTAAAAAACCTTGAGTCTGTTTACGACACCAATACCAGTCAGTTCTATGGCTGGCAGCGAGAAAGAAGGTTGAGGAATCAACTCGATATATGGCGGACGACAATGTACACACGGTCAGTTTTCGAAAAAAAGTTACGACGACAACATTGTTTTGATTATTCCCCGGTCTCTTAAATGCATTTAAAATGCTTTTAAGCATTACCAAAATGATATGTGATGTATGCAAGTACCATAATGAATAATTAATTCTATGTAACAAGGTTTTGTTCAATTCTGCCTGACAGATGTAGTGTATCGTATTACGTTGACAACAATAATCTCATGGTTAACAGTGATTGACATGCTGTACCCGTAAAAATGAAATGAGTTTGAACAATAAAGATGTCTGAAAGTACAAGGGAACAAAATGAACTTTAAAATATATATTTGATGTATAATTTACTCTCAAATTGTTTGTGTGTAACAAGTGAAATCAGGACACAATTTTCACTGTGTCCAGTGTTACACCTGTGCCCGATTTATTCATGAACACAAAAATCCAGTTCAATTAAATGTTTATGATTGGTCAGACATTGTTAACAGAAATGTCCTGTGATTGTTTTTGCATGAAGACAGTAGTTGAAACACCTGAATCAAATTGTAAAGATGCATTGAGTCTGCAATGGTGTAACTTGGTGTCTTTTATTGGGGTCTATATTGGTGTCCTGTTACACATTTTGTGTCCAGTTACATCATACTTGGTGTCTCATTACATCATACTTCCACCGTTGGCACTAATTGCTTAATATAGGACTAAATAACCAGTTTTACATTTGAAACAATTAAACTTAACCTGGTAATTCATTTAAGTAGACTTAATAGATGCAAGAAACTAACATTAAATAGTGTAGTAACCTAATAGCATAAAATTTAACAAGAATTAAATATTAAAATAGAGGACACCAAAGGGTTTGTGATGTAACATAAATTCCCGGACTCCATATTATGGCTCTGATATGAATCGTTTTTGAGTCCGTTTCCTGGTAAGAACCATTACTGAATGTTAATTAAGAGGGGTTACTGGGCCAAACATCTCATCACACCAGTAACCTCTAGAATGAGTAGCCAACGCTCTATCCACTGCACTACCACCCCATTTTAGAGACATTCATCCATTCATCTCTAAAACTACCCAACTGCATACATGTGCAATATTGAATGCAAATCAGAAATTTTTAAGATCTTGTTGGATTTTTTTTTAATCAATACAAATATCAAATAGTTGATTTTATTGATATGTGACATAACGCAATTTGTGTTATAAACAGACACACACCTTTGCATATCTTCTAAGGAATCTGTAGGATAATGGCATCCCAAGGTCGAACCCAATGGTCTTCAAAATTGTTCGTTCCATGGCCAAGAATTCACGCCTTTTGTATGCATCGTCGCAAATGTAGAGGAAATCTTCGACAAGAGGTGGACAGCGCTCCTAAAAGTCATAAAATATATCATACATAAGACTGGTATAAAACAGTGAATAAATCATTAATAAAAATATCAATCTATTTTATAAACAATAACTGTCAATGAAAATATATGCTTAAGAAAGTATTATCATTTTCTTTCTTAAGATGTTTGATTGAAGAAATCATTACTTCAAGCTTATTTTTTTTTAATGTACTTAAAACAACATCTCCTACAATCTATCATCTTAACAATCAAAGGGACATAAACATTGCATACTAATTCAACCCTTTACTCCATAGATAAGCGTTTTCCCGCACCAATCACAGAAGGTCATTGAAAACAGTGCAGGAAGAGTTTAGATTGCTTGTAACTCTGTCAGTTAATATAAACATAATTCACCCATTGCTGATAAGTGGTGAATTAATGCTTTCATGTTAGAAGTGTCCAAAGGCGTCTATATGAAGTAAAGGGTAAAAGGGTCAAATACTCATTTAAAGAAAAGCTCATCTGGAGCATTGGAATACCCAGGGTTTTCATTTTAAAATCATACAACAGATTGAAAGAGAAAAACAACAGATCAGACCGGGGATCAAGGGGGCAGATGTTCGATGTATTTGGAAAAACAATCGATCCAAACCTGAATTTAACCGATGATTTCAATGGGCGATTGGTTAAAAATAAATACCCATGAATTAAATTGAAAAGGACGTGTTCATGTAACATTAAATTAAAATTCCCGTTAAAAATTACAGCATATTTTGTGACAAATCTATGAGTCATGATTTCATTTTGATTTGATCCACCATAATGGTTGTATAATGTGGAATTCGTAAAAGAGTACAATGACAAAGTTGACAAGTATTTGCATGCTATCTATTTTTAAAGTCGGGATTTAGAAGTTTATTATTTTGCAGTCTATGGGTGGGATGTATGTTTAAATGGAACAGCTCTCATGATAATGTGATGCTTTGTATACATTTAATTCTTGTTCAGACATTGATTATTCCCGACACAGTGTCTTAACCCTTTACTTCATATAGACGCCTTTGGACACCTCTAACATAGACGCCTTTGGACACCTAATATAGAATGATTTTAAATTATTGGGTGAATTATGTTTATATTAACTGACAGAGTGGAAAACAGTGCAGGAAGTGTTCAGATTGTTACGAGCAATCTGAACTCTTCCTGCACTGTTTTCAAAGGCCTTCTGTGATTGGTGCGGGAAAACGCGTTTCTATGGAGTAAAGGGTTAAGGTCAAAATAATGTAAAAAGAGGAATGTGCATCTTGGTCATAAAAATGCTTGGCACTTGATGATTTGACTGATAAGCCAGTGTCCATTGGCTGTCATTAATAATGACAGGAAGGGCTTTGTGCCATGTGACAGTGAAAATGCTTCTCTTTTTTTAAGGGGGTTAAAGCCATTTTCAGGTTATATATGGTATATCTAGTTATCATTGATGGAGGAAGACCTCAGATTGAATCTGAGTAGAACCATTCTTCCGAAAGTAAGGCCATCCTTAAAAAAATATTTGTTTGCTGTGCTCTGACCCAGTATTTTTCATGTGGGTAGGTAGGTACATGTAGCCAAGAATTTTTTTGCCAGATTTTGATTTTGCAGTAATTTTAAAGAAAAATAGACAGAAATCTTGAAAAAAAATTAAGTGCTTTGAAAGGCAATTAAAAAAGTTTGGGTTGTTGCAATTTTGAGTTTTAAAAGACGGCCTAACTGGCAAACTTTCTCACACAAATTTTGGAGCGACTTGAACCTACAAATTAGCGATGAGAGGTCAGTGATCTCTAGATGACGCCTAAGATGAACATTTAAAACAAAATGGTCAGAACGTCAACATTTTTTTAAATATCCATGTACTGTAAAAAAGAAGCCTATTATATTTAAAACTCAAAATGAAATGTAATGCATAGTAAAGCTATAAATGAAATGTGTATTATTTACGTATACTATTTTGATGCTTTAATTCGGAAGTAGTTCATTTAAAATGATAAAATGGTAGTTACATCAAATTTGGAAGCTATAAGCAATGCTGCTGCTCCGACCAGTTGTAGAATCTCCTTGGCGATGTCTTTATGACTCACGTACATGTCCACCAACTTCACGGCCAGGTACAGGGTCTCGTGATTCAACTCAAAATTTTCCTGAACCTCTACCAGCCAGTCTACCAAGATGGCACGCATACTGGCAGTGATCATCTTGCGATGAGGAAGATATGGTTCCACGTGGAACATCAGCTACAAAGGAGTTTATATAAACATTACTAACTTTAATTCTAATACCGGCGTGCCTTTTCATCATTGCAATACCATTAACACTGCTGTACTTTTCTGTACAAAGGCCCTTGATCACAAGTTGCAGAGATGTGAAACATATATATTCAACAATATAACAACATGTAAAAACTTTCTATGACAGGGCTTTCCCTAGGTTAATAAGACGAAGGCATGCCATGATCCCTAAGTTACTCCCCCTCCACCACACACACACAAACACTGTGACGCTTAAAAACAGTTGTGATCCCTTAAAATCTGACCAAAATGCCATACAATTGGCAAAATTTTAAATCACAATACTCCTGTAGAGATATGGGTTGCATTTCACAAAACAACTTACGATAAAAATAGGTCGTAAACGCAAAGAATATATCGTTCATAAAATTTAATATATTAATCCAAATGAACCTAACTTTGAATTGAATAATTCAGAAAATCATATGTTTTCTGGAAATACAATATTAAATTCATGCGGATGACTATGCAAAATATTATGAATATTACTTACTTAACGTTTATGACTGATTTTTATCGTAAGTTTTTTCGTGAAATGCAACCATGACCAGTAACTGGTAGATCAGTTAACTAGACTAGGATGTTGTAAAGTCCAAGGTGGAAAATGTGTATATATAGCGCATGCAGATGTATAAAACAAAGAGCACAAGGACAGCATGAATAAGTACATATTATAAAACAAATATATTCTGTACATTATATGAACATTTACCTCTCGTTCCTTGTAGTAGTGGAAAATGTCATTGACATACAGGGCCACCTGGACTACTTCAGGCATGTTTTCAGCATCCACATCATCCACCCCCTGAACAAAATTTTGATAAGTTAAGCATAAGGCTATTTAAACAGAATACACATTTTTTTAAAACAGAATACAAACATAGGGTATGCTTTAATATTAAATGAGTTTGAACCCTCAACAAGACAGCTGATTCTATGGAGAACCCTCACCAAGTCAGCTGAGTCTATGGAGAACCCTCAACAAGTCAGCTGAGTCTATGGAGAACCCTCACCAAGTCAGCTGAGTCTATGGAGAACCCTCACCAAGTCAGCTGAGTCTATGGAGAACCCTCAACAAGACAGCTGAGTCTATGGAGAACCTCATCAAGACAGCTGAGTCTATGGAGAACCCTCACCAAGACAGCTGAGTCTATGAAGAACCCTCACCAAGACAGCTGAGTATATGGAGAACCCTCACCAAGACAGCTGAGTCTATGAAGAACCCTCACCAAGACAGCTGAGTATATGGAGAACCCTCACCAAGACAGCTAAGTCTATAACGAACCCTCACCAAGACAGCTGAGTCTATGGAGAACCTCACCAAGACAGCTGAGTCTATTGAGAACCCTCACCAAGACAGCTGAGTTTATGATACCCTCTCCAAGACAGCTGAGTCTATTGAGAACCCTCACCAAGACAGCTGAGTTTATGAAGAACCCTCTCCAAGACAGCTGAGTCTATGGAGAACCCTCACCAAGACAGCTGAGTCTATGGAGAACCCTCAACAAGACAGCTGAGTCTATGGAGAACCCTCAACAAGACAGTTGAGTCTATGGAGAACCCTCAACAAGACAGCTGAGTCTATAAAGAACCCTCACCTAGACAACTGAGTCTATAGAGAACCCTCACCAAGACAGCTGAGTCTATGGAGAACCCTCACCAAGACAGCAGAGTCTATGGAGAATCCTCACCAAGACAGCTGAGTCTATGGAGAACCTCACCAAGATAGCTGAGTCTAAGAAGAACCCTCAACAAGACAGCTGAGTCTATGGAGAACCTCACAAAGACAGCTGAGTCTATGGAGAACCTCACCTAGACAGCTGAGTCTATGGAGAACCTCACCAAAACAGCTGAGTATATGGAGAATCTCCACTTTTTAAGAAGGTGGCGATCTTCCTTGGTCTAAGGGTTTGTCTTCTAATGACTTTCATTTCAAAAACTTTATGTGTGAAAGTTTGCCAGTTGCTTACGGAAGGAGGATGATTCTACACAGATAAAAACTTCCTCCACAAAAAATAACAAAAACTAGGTATGGTTTAAATATATTAAAGTTGTTAAATGGATTAAGCATATTAAGGACTTAAAATAATCTAAAATAAAAAGAGCCCCTTTAAAACCCTTGTTCAAATAGATGATTTACACCAAATATGAACAAATTTGGATTATCAGTTTTTGAAAAAAGATTTGAGCAACTTCCCATTAATCCTCTTTGGGCCCCTGCTGGCCTCTTATGTATATTTAATCCCCTGTATAGAAACAAGACCCAACTGTTGGCGGATCAGCCATTGGCTCAGTTTAACTTTGAAAAGAAGGGTGGAGATAGAGTATGTTCTTATATTATATTTTAACATAAACTTTATTTTACACCAATGACCAAAGAAGCTTATTCAAATCACTCTCAATCACTTAAATAATTATAAAAGGGTTTACAAAGCACTTTCCTGTATTAAAGACACTTTTCATATGGCTTTGTATATATAAAAATGTATAAGTATATTTATTGTATGAACTGAACATAAGAAAAGATACATTAACATAAGTTACCTCTGGTACACTTTCTGTCTTTTCTTCCTCAACTGTCGCCAGCAAGTCTTCCAGTGAACCAGTTCTGCTGCAAAGAAAAATTCAATAATAAATTTCAGTTAAATGCTGTGTCCCAAGGCCGACTCAAGGTCAATTACCTCTAAAGTCGTAGAATAAAATTCCATTTCTTAAAGACTCATCGCCGGTAGATGCTACACACCGCATTATAGGCGGGGCTTATCACTGGCAGCCGACAATTTCACATCAGTTATTTGATAATACTCATGTCCATCATAAGCTGTAGCTACCAGCATAGCCATAGAAGATACTGCCTGTTGCAAGTTGTTTTAAACAACAATGTTTATTGTATGTGCGGGTTCCTCAGTATTATGGATTGCAATAAAGGTTTCACCAGACTTACTACAACAAACACAGCATTCAAATAGATTGCAATGACCATCTTATCTGCATGCATAATAAACAAATTTGCTAATTAAGTACATCCAATTTACAGTTTCATGCTGGGTTACATATAACACATCTCTGGTCAGGATCAAAGAGATAAAGTGAAATTATTTGGGTCAAGTTCTATGGATTAGTACATTATTTACCTAGAGAGAATAAAAGTTATTTATGAAAAATAGTTTATCTTATTTATTATGTACGTATATCAAATGGGCATACATGTTGTAATTACTTGTAAATAAATTGCTTAGACACAAGTAAAGGGCAAACAATTATTTGTGAGACAAAACATACAATGATTGAAAAATAAAGAAACCCCTGTGACATTATAGAATGACCCATTCCATTTAGGTTCACAATTTCCCTGGCAAAACTTACAAATTGAATAAAATCTTGGAAATACTTTGAAAGTGTCGAGGGAACAGTTTTGTATATTATTTCATTTACCGGTATTTAATTATAATGAGTGTGATTTTGAGGATCATTTAGTTACACCAGACTGGTCAATTAATGTTGATGAAAATAACTATAGTTAGACACAGAACATAAAGGAAAATTTGTTGTCAGATGGCATTCAGGACAAAATAGAAGCACAAATGGGGAAAATGATGATGTGATTATGATGTTGATGATGACCATGAAAATAAATACATTCCTGTAGAACAGTTATGGATATTGTTTTCATGTCCGTTTATTTCAACATCAGTTTTGGCTAGGTGAATTTTCATTTCCTAATCAAAGAAACAGTCATTTACCAAAACGTAGATCCAGACAATACTGGAATATGTTTTCAAATGTATGAGTTTGGTTCCTACTTCATTATGTAAGAAAAACTCTGAAATATCAAACACTGCATGGCTCCTCACAAGTAGGTTATACAAATCTCCAAGCAAGTGTTGCTGTTTACACCATGTGACAAGGGTCAAACGGGGTTCAAAATTTAAATATTTAGCAAATTTTCCTTAATATTTCAATTTTGTAAGGACTACTACTACTTTGTTTCAGGGAGTTTTTGTAATAAAGGGCATTTTTATAAAGACAAAATATGTCCCTACAAATGCACTTCTTTTTGAAAATAATGACATATTTATTACTTTTAGGGCTATTCCATTTAAACATACAACCCACCCATGGAAGGCACTTTGAAATTGGACCCTCCCTCTCTATATTTTTTAAAATTTTTATCAGGCCTTACAATTCTGAAAAAAACATTTTGATATAAATTTAAAATGATAATGGACTGAAAAACTATGCCAGATTGCAAATATGGATAAATGTCACCTTTTGTCAGTACATTTTTTATAAAAGTGTTAGTTTTATATGAAAAAGAACTATACTGAACGCGCCACTCAAAAATTGCAATATCTTTTTACCTAACATTATGAACTATAATTTGATAGATCACCATAATCTTATCCTGATTTGTTATTTGTCCAACAATGTGCAGTTAACCATGAATTTAGCCATATGGTTGGCATGCCGTTTCCTTGTGCTGAGCATTTGATTTTAACTATGAGGTCAGTTCAGTTAAAATGCATTGTGTATATGCATAAGACCACTTACTGTACAAGCTGAATACATGTAATTCTAAAATTCAAAATGCCAAGGTTAGTTTGGAGAATCATGTGTGTATTTTGGGACTGTTAGGAAGTGGACTTTCTCAGGCTGAAGTTAATAGGCATTTCCACCATTGTGAGATTAGTTTGAGGTGTAAATGCTACTGAAACAGTGTCGGATATACCCAGATCAAGCTTAGGTTGTGTGATATAAATGAGGTTTCATAACGACATGTAAACTGTGAAGTCAGAATCAACCAGACCCTTAGTTGTTAGTTACAATTGCAAGGCACTTTGCAGCTCCATGTATCGCAGATTGGAAGCAGTGACAGACTGTAAAGGTGGACACACTATAATGACATTTTCCACAGTGTACTTAACTTTAATCTTCATGCATCCATGTGCGTTTATGATTTTGTTTTAATTTTGATTCTTCTTTAATGCAATATATACCATGTTATACTTTACAACTTTTTTTATACTAGTTATTTAAAAGTACAGTTGAGCATTTCTTTTTGAGATCATTATATAAATGAGCAAGAAATCATTTGTATTCTCTTTTATGCTGTATTGTTGTTTAAGTTGTATATCATCATGATGAAATGAATAAGAAAAGTTTATATAAATTCTTTGTAATATTTTGTTACGGACTGAGTGAAGTAGTTATTTTTTCAAATTCATGTGAAAAGGGACCTTCAAGCATTTGCCAATAGCATATATGTGTGATGCTAGTATTTATTTCAAAATTTGATTAACAATAGTGAAAGACATGATCGAGATGGATGTGCACTAGCCAGAAATGCTTGAAGGACATTTTTCACACAATGTTGGACATTTATCCTGGATTTTTAAAAAATACTCTACACAACAACTCTTGAATGCAATGCTTTGTTATGTCCTTTAGAGAATGAAATTATGTTCTAAACTTACCGAGATATTATGTTTATATAACTTATGCGTCAATTTGGTGCAGACCAAATGAAAATTGCGAGTGCTAATGTATACAAGGTCAAGTTTGAGAATTAAAGGGCCATAACCCTGACACTAATTACAAAATTTGGTCAGGTCAAGCACTAGTCCTAGATATGGTTATAACAGTTACAATGGTGTTAGAGTGCACACAATAAGTTCACAAATGGATGGAAATGGGTGACAAAACTCAGGGCAATCATAATAGCTCAACTTGAGCCTTGCTCAGGTGAGCTTCAAAGAAGCCAGTTTTCTGCGAAGATTTGCAATGGCTTTAGTATGTTATTTAAACTGCAGCAGTGTTGATTCAGATATATTTGGGTTATGAAAGCTCACCCCAGTTACTTGGTTTTATTATTGATTAATATTAAACTTATGTCTGAAAGGTAAACTGAAGAAAAGCTATGACGCCGACTGAAAGATACAAACAGTTTTAATATAAAATATATATTTAATACCACAGGAAAAAATCAAAGAACAATTGAAACTCAGATTAACCCTACAATTACAGTAGGAACAAAACAAGAGGCCGATAAGGGCAACTTCCTATCAAATTTGCTCTTCCAGTGCAAGACTACTTTGATTTTTTAAGAAAGCAGTTTGATCTCTGGTTAATTCACATTACTGACCCCTGTATCTGAATGTTTGTGTAAGAATCCAAGTGTCATTTTTAATTACGATATTCTGATAATAATGTTTTTAATTCTTGTTCTGACAGTTTTCTTTTCAAAATCTCTTTTTCAAGAAGAACGAGTATTTCAGCTTTTCCAGAAATGTCTTTATGTTCCGGAATGTTAAATTTAGTGTGCAGGAGTTGTTTTAGATGTTTAACTTGAACATTGCCAAGAACAGTCTCAAAACTTAGCAATTGTTTCCTTACGTTTCTTTTTTATCATTTCTTTCTCATTCATTTGATGTACATAGCCAATAATGTCTTCTTCACTGACACCTATTAAATTGCTACACTACTTATTTCATTATTTAAGGTTTCTGGTTCCTTCTCCATCAAATGTTTTATATTCCTTGATGGTAGAAAGAAGTTTGGTGTTTTAACCCACATTGGTAAAGTTCCATTCATTCTTTCAACAGTTTCAATGATATCAAGTTTTATCATAGGACAAATAGTGAAATTCTGGAAGCAAGGATACATTTATCATTGGCTGAATTTCATACCTATTGACTGGGTCACCAGCCATTCATCATCTGGTCTATAAGTTGAAAAACTATAGTGTGTGTGTACTGAAGTCTTTGGCTCAAAACCATACATATTTACATGGAATGCACTTATTGTTCTGTCTTCAGTTAAACTACTTTCTGCAAAGTTTTCTCCAAATAGGACCACTTGGTTTTATAACAAAGTTGTTAGCCAACTGATGACGTGGTGAGTCATTCTGAAGAAAACATTTCTTTTCATTTTCCATGTAAAAAACCCATTCAGATGACTTTGGTGCAGCAAGTGAGTCTATTTTATTGTCTGAATAAGGAACACCATCAAGACGTTTTACAGCTTCCTCTTGGGCAGCTGACATGTTGGAATGGAATTTCTCAAGACTGAAGTTTCCATCTTCGTTTTTATCCGTTTCATGAACAGTCTTGGATGATATGATTCCACACTGACTTAATGCTCTATTCTCAGCACAGTGCAAACGCTCTACTGAATGGTACTTTGAGGCATCTTCAGCAAGACTTAAACATTTATATTTGTCAAAGTCGAGAACCCATCTCAAAAGAACAGAGCAAAATTTTGTGACCTTATTCTTTGGGCACTCATCTCTACCTCCATCAACTGTTACCAGCAGCTTTGAAATAAAATTCCAATCAAGCAGAAAGTGATGTTCATACTGGTCCAAAGACATGATAAACAGTAATTCATTCGTGTGTCTGAATGCAGTAGACGGCTCAAAGTAATGCATTTTAGCTAGCGATACCCCACTGCCTTTCACTCGCGTTTTTGTTACTCCAACTGACCCAATGAAAGACACAACTTCAGGTTCTTCTATAGTCACTACTTTAACAAATTGATAGGTTGTTATTTGTAAAGTTTGTTCTGTGCTTTTCTGCCAGTCATGATCTGAGTAACTTATACGTGTCCATGACTTTGATGGTCTTTGCACTACTTCCACATCAGTGTGGACTAGAGCTTTATCATCTCTAGCAAGCACACTCCCTTTCCTACAGAATTCATTCAAGGCCAGTTGCAGGTCACACATAGCGTAATGCGAATTGATAGACTGATCATGTTTGTCTCTTGTAGACTTTTTGAGACTTATGCCTGGATTGATGTTTTTCCCTTCATGATGGCGCTTCGATTGTATAGACTTTGATCAAAAATTTTCTTTATATGTGTATGCTGCAGACAAAGAAATTTGAATTCCAAATGCTTGTTGCAAGATTGAAACTGCACGTGGCATATCAAGTCATGATTTGTGTTGAAGAAACAGTGTTTCACAGATGAGACGAGGATGTGATTGCAACCCTTGTCCACTACTATCAAATAACATGAGCATGCAAGAGGCAAGCTCAGGGAACTCTTCTGCAAGAGACAAGCGTCCAGATCCCGGCTGACGGACATCCAACTGAAGTTTATTTTTCTTACATTGGTAACTTGTATTTGAGGCCTCCTTTATTTTACTGAAGCATTCTAAAGAATTTTTCATTTGAATTTCATTTATCTTCAAACCTTTTTTGTCAAATTTCACTGAACAGTGTTTTGATAGATAACTTGCTCCTGCTAATTTAGTCGGGAGGAATTTGAGTATTCTGCGATCTCTTTCCGAAGTTGCAAAGCTAAGAGCAGGGGCTATAAGAGAATCAAGACTTTTCCAAGTTTTCATACTGTTCTGAACAGATGGCCAACTCAGTTCTTTAATAAGGTTCTTCCATTCTACATCTTTGAGCCATTTAATTATGTGACAAACAGGACCTCTCTCACTTGGTTTGTAAACAATGATCACTGGAAGGTTGTTACAAAAAAAATCTCTAGCTACACCACTCTGGTAATTTAATGCTGGAATTTTGTCCTCTGTAAAGTTTAAAGCCTTGTACTCAGTTTTACAAGCATCTGCATAAATACCCCAGGCTTTGGTACTTAACACAATGATTGTTCTCTATATAATCTGCAGCACGCACAGTGCCGAAGGATCTTACCCTTGATTGAAGATGATGTTTTTTGTTGTTCATTATTTTAAGATGAGTCTGCACAGTCTCTTCCCAAATTGTCATGCAGACATTTTGGTCAAACCACATGTCATTTTTATCAGCCAATGCTCATTTTGCATCTTGTGTCAAGTTCAAGTTTTTAAGTTGTCTTTTTGATTGCTGTATGGCATCCTTTGAATATACAACCTGTGGAATATCTAACAGTTTTTTTTAACAATTAGCAGAACTTCTCCTTTGCAGGGATCACATCTTATCAGTTTGATGTACTTGGTCAAGATATATTCAGACAAGGATTGCGAGTGTGGACAAAAGATTGCCATAGAACCACGCCCAGCCTCTTTAGCATGGTGGAATGTTTCCTCTTGGTTCATGTAATGGATGTGCGAGTTGTAAACAATTTGATTGTTTACAATGTCAATAAGAATGACAAATGAATGCCCTGGCATCAGAGTTATAATGATGGCCTTTTTTCCAGGAAGATTAAAGGCCGTTTCAAAGATCGACTTCAATTCATTGGTTCCTCCATTTTGCCACCATTTTTCAGAGTGTAATGCCAAGTTGTTAATTTTCAACTCTTTAGTAGCTTCGTTGAAGAGGGATGGACCAAGATCTCTTTGTTCCCATATTTCACAAATCTGTTTGATTTTTTTAAGGTACAATGACATCGATTCATCCGTCAGCTTCAATAGCAGATTGCAATTCTCTGCAAAGAAGTCACTGCACGTCTCGGCAACAATGCCCATGCATGCACTTGACCCTTTATCATTATGAATATTAAGGCCACAGTTAAACTGGGAAATATTCGACACAAAGCAAGTCATTCCCTCGATCTCTTTTCTTTCAATTACTGTACCAACTACTGTTCTTTCTGTTATGCATGCATCTTCAAGAATAGACGTTTCAGCTACATTATTAAGAACAGAGGTTTCAGAAGCATCTTCAAGAACAACAGTTTCTGAAGCATCTTGAAGAACAGCTGTTTCGGAATCAGAAAAGTCAATCATCTCGAATTCATCATACTCTTCATCAACTTTGTCGACACTATCTTTCTTTTTAAGCTCGTTTGCCGTTTTAAAAACAATTGCAGACTTCAATTTTCTTCCCCTTTTCTTTGGAGGCCCTGTTCTGATCCATTTTCTCATGGCTGCATCCCAGTTTTTGGCGATAACATCTATTTCACTGATCAGGCATTCACGTCGTTGTTGGTTCATTCTGATTATATCGTTTAAAGCTCTTCCTCCTAAAACGTCAAGGGTGCCTTGCCTTAATCTTTCAATTTTTTCTCCAACTTTCTCCTCTATTTGTTGATCCAGCTGCTGGACCTCAGATTGCTTACGTTTGTATTGTTTGTCGTATTTTACAAATGGGTCAACTGACACAACATCATAGTGAATTTCAGAGTGATTAATCTTTAGCAGTGCATCCCTTCTGCCATACAACTTCCAGTTTAAGAGAACAATGCCATCAATCAGTTTGGTTTGTTTCCCCTGATTTACAAGCTTGAGTGACTCCTCATTTCTGAACTTGTAATATTCCTTACGAAGGGAAGGTTGTTTCTGGAGGAATTCTCCTTCATACACTTTCATGCCTTTAACATGTAATGGATGATATCTGAAATAGCAACATTCACTCATTACAGTCAGACAACTAACCCTTATATATATATATATATATATATATATATATATATGGAGATAATTATTTGTGAATAACCAAGACATAAATGTACAGACCAGACTACGGCGAGTGCGCCTAGCTACAATGCAAACCAAAGATACAATATCAAGGCCTCTGCCAAACCAATAAATTTGGTGTCGACCATGACTTATATACTATGGAATTACATGCAACACATCTGGACAGGGTGGACAAATTTACATACATGAAGTGATAGCTTTTTATGAGTAGGATCCAGTTAAGGATTCATTACTACTCACAAGCTATATAAAAGAAAGATTTATAAACCCGTTGGATCATATAGATACAGTGAATTCATATATATTAAAGATAATTAAATTCACAACAACGGAATTTACGATTTTTGGGATATTTTCAGATGCTCATTCACAATGCACGATATATATATATGGAGATAATTATTTGTGAATAACCAAGACATAAAGGTACAGACCAGACTACTGCGAGTGCGCCTAGCTACAATGCAAACCATAGATACAATATCAAGGCCTCTGCCAGTATATCTATATATATATATATATATATATATATATATATATATATATATATATATATATATATTTATGTCAGGGCTTCTAAAATCTTCAGTCCGACCGGACATAGTCTGGATTTAACAATTCATGTTCAAAAATTCATTTTAAATTATGATAAAAAGCTGGTCATATATTTTCAAGGAACTGATATAAAATTCTGAAAACAACCGTAATCTTGTCTTAAATGAACTGTTGAAAGTGTGAAAAATATACCTCGGAGCACAGTTATGATCGCTAATCCCTTTGTTTTTCATATTAGCTTGTCACCTGCTGTGATTTGGACGAGTCTATGACTGATTTTAGGGAAATATCTTGAAAGAGTCTATTGAAGCATCCTTTAGATGCGTGATCATTGACATGTATTAAAGAAACCACGTGACCGATTTCTATGGCTACGTCATCATCAAATTTGATCAATCATTCGGCCGTAGACTTGTTTTTTTTAAATGATGGAAAACGGTATTATTCAAATTTATATATAAGGCCACACTTAAAAATATCTCTGTTTCCCCTTGCCCGACCCTAGATTTTAGAACTGGGTAGGTAGGTAGGCTTTTTTTTTTTTTTTGAAATCCATAAAAAACATACATGTATTGATAAACAGAGAAACTCAACATTTTATTACCTGATATAGCTATTCCAATACAACAACATAATTTATATTACATGTATTAAATGTGCTCAATACTTACTGCATTGCTTGTAAAAGTGTAGGAATGAAAACTAAGAAAAACTGTAAAAATGAATAGTATTTGTATAACATTCATATATAATAAACTGAACTGTGTTGATTTTGATTGACAAATGAAACTGTATACAATATGACTAGTATTAGTAAATCGGACAGCAGTTACTTAAACTGTTTGCATTTAAAAATGCCTACAGAACTATATCAAAAAATGAAACTGTATATAGAATAATAAGTATTAATCTGTTGGCATTATTTAATATAGTTCATTGGCATTTTTAAATGCAACAGTTTTAGTAACTGCAGTCAAATTTTCTAGTATTAGTCATTCTATATAATAATACAGTTTCTGAACATTGTTTATCAAAATAAACTACCAGAAGTAGTACTAACTTGCCTTGATCAAAGATTCACTTGCCCAGATTTTTATTACCAATAAATACACTTTGCGGTAAAATATAAAATAATTAAACATAAATAGACCTAAATGTATTAATATTTATGTAAGGTTAGCTCCTTATAACATTATGCATGTGTAAATCACAAGTTTTAGAGTTTGAACAAGACCGGGAGAAGTGAGAGAAATTCAGGGAGAACTGACTTTGTCTCTATCAGTATGACCAACTTATTAAGTTGTATTTTGTCTTTGTTCTTTATTGACTATCATATCTGTTCTGTCTCTCTGTGGCAGTGTGGGAGCAGGTGTTAATTCGAAACATTATTTTAAATATCTTTCTCTTTTCTTACGATTACTAAATGTCATAACACACAACAATGGCAATGTCAAGCCTACAAAGCTATTCAATTCATCCAAGAGAACTTGGCAGTCTATGATCTAGAAAAGTGCAACTAGTAAACTATATTTCAAATATTAAAAAGACAATTTATCTGAATTGTTTTTTCAATACTATATTTAAATCATGACATGACTGCCAAAGAAAATTATACGCTGAAACCACACAACCAAAAAGCAATAAATGTATTACTATAATACCCCTATCACATTTTTCTTTACCGTATACTCGATTTAAATATCAACGTTCATGTTTTCACAACAGGGGTCGGGAAAAGCTTTTAAAAGCACTCGTCTGTCAGGCAAGTGGACTGGTAAAAAGTACACATCCGTATGGAAAACTCACTTGTCCAAAAAAGTTATAGTAAAATAGTGTCTATTTTGGAATCACAAATAGTAAAATAGTGTTTATTTTGGAAGCACGTTGTGATAACCTTATCTTACCTTAAATAGTTTTATTACTTCATTTACAGTAAGTACACCACTAGTTTTAACCGTTATGATCATGCAATAAGTTTGTTGATGTTGATATATCGCTTTTGTTCCGAAAACAAACAGCTTGGGGTAAACATAAAAAGTAAATGTATTCAAGCCTCCGTAACATGTAAAACCCAAAAAAGACTGTTAATATTCCAGAGACCGGGAAATATTCAGAAGACTGAAAAGTCCGATTTTTAAACCGGTATTAAAAAGCTGCGCATGCGCGTCTCGATACCTTATAAACAATTATGCCGAATGGTTTTTAAAGAAAATGTCCTTGGGACTCGACAAGAAATTGCATAATAAAGTTATCGTTGATGATGGTTAAATGTCACATTTACAAATTATATTCACAGCAATGAAATATAGAAAGAATAAATAACGTAACGACTTTGGATCATTACCTTTTTTACAGTTTTCAGATTGTTTATTTTTCGATCTCTGCCAAAAGGTTTACTCGTCCGATGGACTAGTTACTGGCAAAAATCACTCGTCGGCAGACAAAAACCAGTCGTCAGGACGAGTGCTTTTGCCGGCCCCTGGTCACAGAAGAAAATTTACATGCAGTTCCAATTATTGTAAATCTACGAAATATTTATTAAAATACCAGAACTTAACGCTGTGTGTACCGTGGTCGTAGATATCCGACCAATCATAGCCGTTATTTAAAACATTAATTTATGTTCAAAGCTACCCCCCAATCACATTAGAGGAATAAAAATAGATAACTGAATATGCATGAGAGGTTTTCCGAAGTCGCAATATCGGGCATGCGGTTAACACCGCAGGGGTCAATTGTTTCTACTGATTAGTTACGGTCTATAAGCAACAGTTTCACATGTGTTGTATAGAATAGAGATATTTGCAGACCTGTGTATTGTGAAAACTTGCTTGTGGGTAGTTCTCAGTTATTCAGCAAATTTCCAGACACAATGATGGATTTATTAAATTATAACTTAGAGTAAATATTTTGGTGTTAAAATGTAGTTTAAACATTCCTCTGTATGATTTTAATAATAAAAAGATAGTTTGTGACAAGAAAATCATGTAAAACAAAATTTATGTATGGTAACCTCAAGGTTTTGGATGTTACATTTTATTTATTGACAATAGTTTATGCATTTAATGGATGATTTCAATACAATAACTTATGATTATTAGATAAGACTGGAGAATACATATAAAATAATAAGCATAGAAAAAATCAAATATGACCAGAACAAAAGTAATTATATATATTTTGTAGTTGTGGATGTTACTCAAAATTTATATGATAAAAGTTCATCGTGTTGCTAACTATATCCGAACAAACTGAAATAGTACTCAAAACTTTCAAATAGAGAACATATCCTTGTGATTTTTCATTTTAACTTCAAACTGACATACATATATCAGAATAGTTTGTCACAATTCATATGGACGTTACTCTTTGACAATTGACAAATATGAAAATATGTAACGTCCACAACTTTAAAATAACGTCCACAACATACACAAATTACAAGATTACTTCTGTATTGTTTTATAATTGTTGTTATATTGTTGTTAATAGTGTACATCTTATCACACTTGGCCATGTGTTATAACATTTTATCCTAGTATACATATTTAAACTTGTACTTTAGTGGTTTGAACTCGTTTCACTGCTAACTACTGAACTAGTAACTACTAGTAATATTAAAGGGTTATATTAGTAATATTGAAATAAATCAATTATGTTGTCTTACTTCTAGTATTTATCTACATGTGCTAACTGTATTATAAGAAGGATTTCCCAACATCTGTGTACTAGGCTGCTAGTAGTATATACTATAGGTAAAGTTTATGAGCCCCACCAACCAACTAGTATAGAAAATCACTTAAAGCCACTATCTGCTCACTGTATTAATACAGTGCTTTCCAAAACTTTGTGAACTAAACTAGCAGCACTTAGTATATCTACAGTATATAAATGAGACACCCAACCAGAAAAGGTATTGACAAAGTATACAAGTCTCTTCTGACAAATGACAATTAAAATTTATTGGAAGAACAATAAACTATATCCATATGTCAGTGAATAATATTTCAAAGTTTTTTCAATTTTTGATCCCTAAAGAATCTTTTGTTGCTATTAAAATGGCATCTTCACAACTTCCAGAGACATCTCAAAGGTCTGAAAATACAAAAATGAAAGTTTTGATATTATTATTAAGTATTTTATACAGTCAAAAAGTTTATTTGTAAACATATAACTAAGTTATAGCGCTAAAAAAGTAAATTATTAGTATATTAATCCTATTGGGAGAGAGTAAGAAGGCAATTTACTTTTATTTAATCTAAACTGATATTAAATTGTCTTGGCACTGTTCTTACCTTTGAATACATAGAAGAATCTCCTAAGCCCACTCGTAGCCAAATCTGGACAGGAGATAACACTCACAATATCCTCAAAGATCACTGTGCCTGGTCTCCTAGAGCTGCCAAAGATCTCCACACTCGAGGAAATGGTTTTAGTTAACAAACCCATGGCCATTGATCAACCTGGACATAAAAAATTGTTTCTTGATAAATTTGTAGTTATTTTTTGTCTGTATATTTATTTAAATTAAATGATAAAGCAACATAATAATTGGCATGAGATTTTCTTAAAGTAATTAAGAGAACAAAATTAGTATCGTTTGTAGTTATTGTTTTTAATATATATATATATTTTATATCATTAATACTGGTACTAAGCATTATTATTTACAATTAAATTTTTAAAAATTAAACTGTTAATATGAGAATTACATTCTAAAGGATATTTTGTAAACTTAGATCAATTAATTAGTAATTTATGTTTCAGACTTTAACACATAATTGTTTGTTCCAAAATTCTTGTGTCAAATGTAACATCCATAACAAAAAAAACATCCATGAATTGATAATATTTCTTATTTATCAGGAGTACTGGCAAACTCATACTTACCGTATATCGTCGGCCATAAGGCGAGTCGGGCCATAAGTCGAGGGGACTTTTTGACCTTCAGATCTCAGTTTTTTGCATTGCCCCTTCCTTAAGTCGACCCAGAATTTTCGAAAAGGAAGTGGGTGAGATTTGGGTCACCTAAATATTAAAATTCCTACAGTAGCGATTGCCTGCACTCACAACTGACCTTACGCATGTATACGTTCATGTACCGTTATCGAATCAACGGCAAATATGCAGCCGACAAACAAATGCAGTCTTCTGTTGAATATTTGTTATATTCTGTAATCTGCGGATAAGTGTCACCACATATGTGGAAATGCAAATTGCAATAATCGGTTACTTCTGACCCAAATATCCCAAGGCAATTTTCGGCATATATGTTTACACCCCGTGTAGGCAACGCAATCGTTCGGCTGACCAAGATCAAGGTTTCCCTTGCATAGAGTTAAAACATCAAGCGTCTAATTGAAACCGATCATTTTTTTCAACTGTCAATCAGAGTTTTCCATGAACAAAGTAACTTTCCACGTATGACGTAATCATCCTTTGTGTTTGCGAGATGCATAGTTGATTGACAAGAGTGTAATTCAATTCTGCACTTTGGTGTCATTGTTCATATAGACTGTTGCTGAAACTGAAATTCGACGATCAAAACTTCAGTAGGAGCTGACCGTTGGTAAAAAAAATCATCACTCGGGACTAGGACGGGGCCATAAGTCGAGTAGGGATTCAGAGAGTGATTTTGGAGTCTGAAAAATTCGACTTATGGCCGACGATATACGGTAGGTCAACTCAATTTCTACCAAAAAAGGATAATTAATTGTTAATCTTCTTGCCTCTCATATTATTTCAATGAGAGATAATATAAAATCAGTTTTAGATGTTACACATTCAAGTAGAAACAAATGTCAATGTCACATCCACAACATTACTAACGTCTGCAACCGTAACGTTCAACACACGACGAAGGAGATATTTGGTGACAGAATAGACAAACTACAATTGTTGTATTCATTTACAGAGAAAATGTTATGATATCAAATACTGGGGTATACATCATGGTTATTAATTACATTAAAGCGTAGGACATTTGGTATAGACAAGTTGACCATGTCAAATAGTAACATCCAAAACACGATAAGATGTCAAGGTATAACGTCCATATACTAATTTCATAACACGGACCGCTAGCTGCGTCAATACGGCAATTTCCGTCTTTTCTTTCAATTAACATTCATTGTTTATTGTTTGCAATCATCACAATAGTACATGGATTCACTTTAGATGTTTTATCAATAGAGTGATGAAATGTTCTGGACGTTACTCTGACTTTTTGATTGACCGACAACACTTACCTCTATATTCTCCCTGCAGGTGGTTGAGTTGTGTACACACAAACTGATGACGCGTATTTGGACACGTTTATTTATCCATTGAGGGGTGTTAGATATGGTACGATCATAAAATTGATAATTAACGACAGTTCGTTTTGGACGTTACAAATTGACCGACATTTTTACATTGAGGAAAGTTCGGTGATATTTTTTTATTATGAAATCCTGTATATCACTCTACTTTACAAGGTAACTTTAAACAAACAACCTAACACCCCCACATGCAAATGATGTTGTCCATGCTTGTAATGTCTAAAAATAGATGTCAGAGTTTCTTACAAAAATTGACCGACACCGTAACGTCCATACGCAGAATTTAATTTCTATTAAAATCAACTTTTTATCAGCATTTTAGTCTTTTAGAGATGCTTATATTTTAATTTTATTTATGTTTTTACAGTTACCATAAATAATGACTTTATAATCCATCGGAAAGTAACAATACAACTTTATTGTATATACTGATGGTAAAATGTCCCAAAATGGACCCTGTCAAAACTGGCATTTTTCAATTTAAAAATGTTGTAATTTTTTTCTTTCTGACCATGTCTCCATAAAACTATCTTTACTATTCATTCAGATCATATGTAAAAGTATTAACACAACAAACATGTCAAATATGCTTTATTTTTATTACAAATTATAATCAAACTTCCATGGTACTGAATTGGTGAATAACTGAGAACTACCCTTGTCCGATTTTTAAGACAAGCCCGGAGCGGTCGAAAATTTAAAAAAAAAAAAAATCAGAAATTTTCCCGAATAAAATTTTTTCATTCGGTACTTTTTTCGTGGGTCGGTCGCGCAAGGGGAAACAAACACTTTTTTTATTTAGGCCTACACTTGTATAAAAATGTCAGGTTATAATTTTTCTTTTCAATGAAATCAAAATATAAAATAGAACAAGAGGCCCAAGAGGGCCTGAGGACGCTCTACTGACTCATAGTGGCCATAGCACAGTATCTCTATGTAAAATTCTAAGTCCCCTTACAGGGCCCCTATATATTTTAGCCCCTAAATTCGTATCAAGCCCCTACACTTAGGGATAATTTATATCAAATATGTACAAATCTGACATACCGGTTCCTAAGAAAACAATTTTACTAATTCCCAATTTGTACCCTTTTGGGGCCCCTCCTGACCCCTTAAGACATAGGAACCCAGTCATTTTTACAAATCATAACCTCCTTTACCTAACAATGCTTTAATGAAGATATAGGCAAAATTATTTCCATTTAAAAAAAAAAAAGAGAAAATATTATATTGACATGTGTCACCTAATTGAACTCTCATCTCAAGGTCACTTTAACCCTAGGGACACCATTTGAACAAATCTAACAGAACTATAGTTGGTCATCATTACTACATAAACATTTTGAAAATCTGTTGGGCCGTTCATGAGAAGAAGATTTTTTAAGTTTTTGACTATTTTTAGTAATGGCGGCCATCTTGAATTTCAGATCTATAAAAAAAAATCTTCTGTATAGTCAACTATGCAATAGAAACACCAATGTAAAGTTTCAGTTTAATTGGCCTAGTGGTTTAAGAACAGATGAAAGAAAAAGAATTTTCTGTTTTCCCATAGTATCCCTATGTAAAATTCTAAGTCCCCTTACAGGGCCCCTATAAATTTTAGCCCCTAAATTCTTATTTGCAATCAAACCCCTACACATAGGGATAATTTATGCCAAATATGAACAAATCTGACATACCAGTTCTTAAGAAAACGAATTTAGTAATTCCCAATTTTTACCCATTTGGGGCCCCTCCTGACCCCTTAAGACAGTGGAACCCAGTCATTTTTACAAATCTGAACCTCCTTCACCAAACAATGCTTCTGTGAAGATATAGGCAAAATCATTTCAATTTTAAAAAAAAAAAAAAAATATATATAATAATGACATGTGTCCCCTAATTGAACCCTCGGGGCGGGGTCATATTTAACCCTAAGGACATCATTTGAACAAATCTAACAAAACTAAAGTTGGTTATCATTACTACATAAACATTTTGAAAATCTGTTGGGCCGTTCATGAGAAGAAGATTTTCAAGTTTTGGACTATTTTTAGTAACGGCGGCCATCTTGAATTTCAGATCGAAAAAAAATAAATCTTCTGTATAGTCTCCTATGCAATAGAAACACCCATGTGAAGTTTCAGTTTAATTGGCCTAGTGGTTTCAGAGAAAGTGCTGCTAACAGACGACAGACGTCAGACGACAGACGACGGACGACAGACAACGCGCGATCGCATAAGCACTTCTGGCCTTTGGCCAGTCGAGCTAAAAACTAAGAAATGTTGATTTAATCGCTCAATAGTCCGTTTTGTAAAAAAAAACATTTTCGCTATTGAGGGTAACTGGACTTCCGGTTATACAATACACACGAGTTTGAAGTTGAGTCTGAACAAATTCTTCATTTATTAAGTAAAAACATGATGTCAGTCATTAACATGAGCTGTCAGAAGACAACAAAGCTCGTCTCTGTGTGTTTAAGTCCAAAAAGGGCCATAACTGTGCCAAAATGCAACCCAGAGTTATGGTTCTTGTCTGTGTGTGTTCCATTGATGATGGTGAACACACATGTGAAGGTTCATTCACATCCAATGAGTGGTTGCATAGATATCTTAAACTTAAACGCAACTAAACTCAAAGTTTAACCTGGGTGTCTAAGTCCAAAAAGGGCCATAACTGTGCACAAAAAGCAATCCAAAATTATGGTTATTGTCTCTGTGTGTTCCATTGATGATGGTGAACACAGATGTGAAGTTTCATTCACTTCCAATGAGAGGTTGCATAGATATCTTAAACTTAAACGTAACTAAACGCAAAGTTTAACCTGGGTATCTAAGTTCAAAAAGGGCCATAACTTGTATTTTATGATTGCAACAGAGTTATGGTTCTTGTCTGTGTGTGTTCCATTGATGATGGTGAACACACATGTGAAGGTTCATTCACATCCAATGAGTGGTTGCACAGATATCTTAAACTTAAACGCAACTAAACTCAAAGTTTAACCTGGGTGTCTAAGTCCAAAAAGGGCCATAACTGTGTCAAAAAGCAATCCGAAATTATGGTTCTTGTCTCTGTGTGTTCCATTGATGATGGTGAACACACATGTGAAGATTCATTCAGAAATGCAATGTGAAGGTTCATTCAGAAATACAATCCAGAGTTATGGTTCTTGTCTCTGTGTGTTCCATTGATGATGGTGAACACACGTGATGTTTAATTCACATCCAATGAGAGGTTGCATAGATATCTTAAACTTAAACGTAACTAAACGCAAAGTTTAACCTGGGTGTCTAAGTCTAAAAAGGGCCATAACTTGTATTTTATGATTGCAACAAATAAAATGGCAATATAGTCTGGACATCATATTATGACTTGAATATTGAGAATGTTATCCCTTTTTGTGCGTCTGCTGACCCTTTCTGGATATTAAATACCCTTCAAACTTCGAAGAAACTCATTAGGTGATACTACATGCAAAATATTAAAGTTCCAGGACTTGCACTTTCAGAGAAGATTTTTGAAATTTTAAAACAGAAATACTGACAAGCCCCTAGGACGGGGACAAATCTGACCCAGGGTCACCATTTTAACAAACTTTAGAGAGCTTTGTGTATTTAAGAATACTTTGCACAAAATTTGGTGAAAATCTGTGACATGATTTCAAAGAAGTCGTTAAAGTTAACGACGGACTATGTATGACAAACATCGAGTGATCACAAAAGCTTATCCTGAGCTTTCCTCACATGTCAGAGCTTATAAAGTCTGGCTATCAGTACTATTAAGAGATTTGAAAATCCATTTCTGAAATATCATGTTGAAGTTTGATACATTGCAGTTTTTAAAGCTTTTATAAATATTTGGTTTAAGAGTTCTTGCAAAGATCAAGGGTGGAGTAAAATTATACACCCAAATATCCATGATACACTTTTCAAATCTGTGGTTAATATCAGTTACCTGACAATGTTGTGTTGGCGTATTTTTCATGACTGAATATAAAATTACCTATCATTCATTTTTTCAGTGGTGCCCATCACGCCTATCAGTTGCTGGACCATCACTGTCTGAGAAGACTGTTTGTTTTCATCTTCTGTAACATCTAACACCTACAAAAATAAAATGTTTAAAGTATTAAGAGTCTTCACAATGCAATCAGAGAATCTTTTTAAAGACAAATAATGACAGAGAATATTTTGAATGAGGATTTAAAAAAATCCCCACCACCCTGACCGGCAAGATTGTTATGGGTCGGTCGGAAGCAGCAATTTTTTTTCTTGATTTAGACCTAGTGGTCCAAACTGGCCGGTTATTATATTTTTTTTTTGTCGTACACATTCTGTTCGTTTGGTTTAGATCCCATAAAATTTACCCTTTATAATTGAGCAGACATCGATGCCATTTTCATGTCTGTTAAGGGTATTAAAAACGTGTCCCCGTTTTTTTCAAAACAAGCGTATAAAAGGGACAACATAAAGTCAAGAAGCAAGAAAAAGAAACTATTACACATTTGCCTTTTCTTTAAAATAGACTTCAATTACCTGTGCTCTACTCTTTCCATCCAAGCATGCTGGTGGACTTGTCAAATGATATGGTTCTGGTAAGTGATCAGACTCCAACTGATCTAAATGATCGGACCCTGGCTGATTTGACTCCGATCCTTTATTTTCCTGTAAAAAAAGACATACATTGTAATGCAGACAGTGTTTATAAAATATTTTGATATTAAATTTTATCTGCGAGACTGTACTAGTCCTGTGAGCCCCACTTAATATTTTATATCAAATAATAAAAGCAAGAGGGCTTTCTTTTCAGATATTATTTTTTAACTGTTTTATTATAAACATATATCAAAACTGGTAATTCACATATCTTATACAGGTTGAAAGTATAACCATACAAAATAATGTTGAGTGGAACACTTTTCATTCAAGTGGTGATTTAATGAAGAATAATGAAGAAAAGAAACCGACAGAAAAACACTAAATTATTTTTATACTAAAACATGTCATTTTTGTTTGAATGGGGTTTCACTCCCTTTTCAACCAGCATAACGAAAGTGTACCTAATCATCGTCTGACCTTGGAAACTTCATAGAGTTTACATCATCACTTTTTGGACAGTGAATTGAAATTTTTATGAAATACATGGTATATTTGAAAAATCCTATTTTCAAATATATAAAAATCATTTGCATTTTGTGCTTGTATTCACAGATAAATTGTCAACTAAAGGGAAAAAAAATGCCATGTGAATTATCAATGTTTCCATTATGATAAACTCTTATTCCTCTCTATCAAGTTCATCAAATAAAAATACCTAAAACTTGGTGTACATGCCGACACCACTTTTTTTAAAGTCATGTTATAATTATAACATATTTATTATACCTTCACGGAATGCAAGAGGGCGCGGAAACGGACCCTTGGCCCTATGTTGGGGATTAAATCCTTCAGGTCATCGTTGGTCAACAACACCAGTGCTGCTCCATCAATGTCCTCATCTGAAATAAATTTGTTAAATGTTGACAAAAAATGTTAAGAAAAAATCAGTGGCTATGAATATACTGCTGAAATGTATTTTCTTTTTAATATTATATGAAGGAATTAAGCTACAGCAATACCACATTACAATGGAGTAACTGCCATCATGGCCATATAAGAAACAGTGAAAATACATATAGCTATTTCTACCACCACACCCATTGTGCTTACCTTTTACTTATGTTTTGCATTGTTCTACAAAAGTGAAAATAAAACACATGTACATATATATCGTGGAGTTACCAGTTTCGGTGACCCTAAGATTGAACTTGAATTATTATAAAGATAGAACCATCAAATATGAAATAACTTAATTTTGCTGTTTAGTGTTTTCATGTTCTCACATTTTGTAGAGTTTTAATATATTTTAACATCATATTTTGAGAATTACAAGAATTTAAGTGGAGGCTTGTTTAAAAAGAAATATACATCATTAGAGGTAACCTGTTTCAGTGACCTGTAGCTATTTTTCATGAGTGCATCTTTCAAGGAGGTAACTTAATAATGTCAGATACACTGCAGAAAGGCTAAGCCAGGGGTTGCAATATAAAACAAACTGTTTGAGAAAATGACATAAACCAAAGTATTGTTTTTAATAGAAATATGCTAAAATATATATATATATATATATATAAGAATGGGGTGTTTTTTAAAGCATTGCTAATCCTATGCTTTTAATTTTGACTCACTCATTTTCTGTTATACACAATAATGAAGCAGTATGAATGAGTATGTAGGTTAATCATTTGGTCTGTTGTGTATTAGGAAATGTATGACTGTTTTAGAACATATAAAAAAAGTAATAAGAAAAGTGGGAAGTTTTTCACACAAGTCCTTCAAAATGTACTGCAAAATTGTTTTGAAGACAATATTTATATTAAAGATGACCTTTTCCATGCATGTATATGTATTCAAGACACTTGGGAAGTTATAGTCTGTTCTGACAAGCAGAACTTCCACAATTCATAAATAGCCAAAAGTCACCAAAACATGTACATTAACGGTCGGTACAAAAATCTGATTTCAACACACTGTCATTGTCTAACAAGAAATGTCACTGTTAAGTGTCACATGCCCCCCCCCCCCCCCCCCCCAACATGTCATGATGTTATGTTGATCATTTGTAGCAAGTATCATTAAAATTCATCTATGCATGACAAAGTTACAGGCCAGAAACGAAATCTCACATAAACTCAGTGTTGTCAAACAAACTCAAATTGTGACCTTGACCTTTGAGGTACGGGTGTGGGTCTTAGTCGCGACACGTCGTCATGTTCTGTTGATCATTTGTTGCAAGTATAAAAAAAAATCCATCTATGCATGACAAAGTTACAGGCCGGAAACGAAATACCAGACGGAAGGACGGACGGACGCTGCGATTACTATATGCCACCCAAAAAATTTTTTGGGGGGCATAAAAATAGTTTGCGTCGTGTTACATGTGTATCAATTTATTATTTTTTTCTACCATTTTGAAGTAAATCTACTAAGAAAAATCTTATAATATATGCTACGACATTAGTGTTAAAATGTTTCGGCGGCACGATTTACCCAATACTACCGCATACTACCCAATACTACCACATACTATCGCAAACTAGCTATAAATACATTAATTTAAGTGTGTTTATGTTAATTCTTGCTTTATCTTTAAAAATTGTCTTTGATAAAAGATTTAACATACATTATTATCGACTTCTTTTATTTATTTTATTCGGCAGATAAACGTTTATTCATACGAAATACTTATCAGTGATAATCACTCAATGTGCGTTGATACATATTTCACTTTTTGCATGAATAGTATAAATAAGAATGGGATTAAGAAGGCTACAAATATATAGATGTATCTCCTGTATTTTGTAATAAAAGCGATATATACCTGGGAATTTAAAAAAAAAAAAATTTGTTTGTAATGAAATCATATTGTTTTATATTGGCAAAATACTGAAAACAAAGGTTGCCTATGGATGGTACCCTCCGTTTTGTGAATTAATGAACTTAATCGTTTTATGAATGATGATGCATCTGAAAATGACAATAATCATGGCAAGAAAAGGAAAAAACATAAGCAAGCACTTAAAGCGTATAATTGTTTGCTTTCGGTGTTTAGTAGAATCAATGTAGATATTAAAACCAAGTTACAACTTTTCGATTCAATGGTTTTACCTATACTTTTATATGGGTCGGAAATTTGGGGAATATATGAATTTAAAGATTTAGATAAATTACACATAAAATTTTGCAAACATATTTTAGGTGTAAAACAGCAAACTCCGAACATAGCTGTTTTAGGTGAACTTGGTAGATTTCCTATATCTGTGATTGCTAAAGAACGTTCCATTATCAGGGTTTCCACTGGCCCTATTTTTTTTTTGGCCACCATAAAACGAAAAAAAAACAAAGTACGCGTGGGGGAGGGTTCGGGAGGGGGGTTTCCCCCGTCGTCCGCCATTTTTTGTTTAGCTGTATTGATATACACTATTTTAAGCATATCTAGCACTTTTATGGTGTGTTATGTCTTTGACTGAATTTTGTGATTTTATAGCTTATTATAAAGAGTATGGATGAATTACACAATTGTAAATAAATAAACAAAAACCGTAAAACATTTTCCATTCTTTTATTCTTATTATTTCATCATTGTTCACATACAAAAATGATCAGCGGTTCACATGCCCAGATTTTTATTACCAAAACTCCTTGCGGTATAATATGAAATTTGTTAACATAGACTTAAATGTGTTAATTATATGTAGGGTTAGCTCCCCTTAACATTATGCATGTCTAAATCACAAGTTTTAGAGTTTGAATAAGACCGGGAGAAGTGAGAGAACTGCAGGAGAACTGACTATGTATCTATCAGTATGCCCAACTTATTATGTTGTATTTAATCTTTGTTCTTTATTGACTATCATTTCTGTTCTGTCAATTCAGTATATTTAAAACATTATTTTAAATATCTTTCTCTTCTTTTCTTATTATTGCTGTCATAACATACAATAATGGCAATGTCAAGCCTACAAAGCTATTCAATCTATCCAAGAGAACTTGGCAATATGATAAATAAATGCAGTCTATGATAGTCTTCAAATATCTAGAAAGTGCAACTAGTCAACTATATTTCAAATATTAAAAACAACAACACATAATTGATCTAAATTGTTGTTTTCAATACTATATTTAAATCATGCCAAAGAAAATTATACGCTTAAACTACACAACCAAAAAACAATAAGTTCATTACTATAATACCCCACCCACATTTGTCTTTACCGTAAACTCAATTTAAATATCAATTTTCACGTTTTCACAGAAACTTTTTTATATACATACAGTTCCAATAATTGTAAATCTACAAAATATTTATAAAATTACCAAGACCTAACGCTGACATTTTACATAACGCGATCGATCGCAAATTATCTGCAAAAACCTAATCAGCTTTTAGAAATCGTTACCATTTTGGCAAAGGGAGATAATTTTATACTCTTCATACTGGAGAATTTGAGACACCCGCGAATTACGTCATCGTCTATTTTTTTGTCTTTGCTCGGGTAGGTGGTAAGAAACGTGTACCTTGGTAGTAGATATCCGACCAATCAGAGCGGTTATTAAAAATAGGTTAATTTATATTCAAAGCTATCCGCCAATCACATTAGAGGAATAAAAATAGATAACTGAATATGCATGAGAGGTTTTCCAAAGTCGCATAATCGGGCATGTGGTATAATAAACACTGCGGGGGTCAATTGTTAATACTGATTAGTTACGTCTTAAAAAAGTGCTACCTCAATGTTTTTTTTACCTGCATAATTAGTTTTGATTGACATATTAATAATAGAATCAAAGGCGCAATTTCATTTATTCGTTACAAACTGTAAACAATCATCATCACGTGTCGGTGTTTCAATCAACCATTAAAGATCTAAGTACAACCGATGTTTATTGTTTTACGAGGAGGTGATAAAGATAAAAGGCACCGTATTTTACCTCCCCTAGTCATGCTACTATATGGCATGTCACACGTGGGTTGTGTACTGTGTACTGTGTACAAGCTGTGTTTTCGGCTGTGTGATATTGATGTTAAGGCCAGATCGAGGTGTTTTGGAAAGGGAAATTTCGTGTATATAAAAAATTCTTCTTACGGCAAATCATTTTTTCGCCATTTTTTTTATTTTTTCGCCATTTGCGAATTTGGCGAATGACAGCGGAAACCCTGATTATGTACTGGACTAAGATCATGAAGCAACCGAATTCAATTTTGTATAAATCTTTTAATGAGCAATGTAACTTTCAAAATAATAAATGTTGGGCCAAATGTATAGAATCTTTCATAAATAATCTAGGATTTGGAGACATTTGGCAAAATTTCAACCCAATTATAAACTATTCTATCTTATTTAAACAAAGAATTAGAGACCAATACATGCAAACGTGGACTGCATCTGTCCAGACTATGCAAAAACTACAATATTTTAATAAGTTTAAAGTAGATTTTAAATATGAAGAGTACATAGATTTTATTTCAAATGAAAATAATCGCAAAAATCTGACACGTTTACGTCTTAGTGCCCATACTTTAGAAATAGAATCAGGCAGATATAATAATGTAGAAAGAGAAAATCGAATTTGTAAATTATGTTCCTTAAATGTTGATGAATCAGAGTATCATTTTCTCTTATGTTGTCCAAAATACAGAACAATAAGAACTAAATATCTAAAAAATATATCATTTCCAACAGTTAATAAATTTATAAATCTACTTTCATCTACAAATAAACGACTAGTGCGTAATACATCAAGATATATTACTGAGGCTTTTACACTTAGAAAAACTACCTTGAATACAACGACTGCTTCTTAACTATATTCACTCAAATGATTTATTGAAAATATAATGTCTAGATTTGTTATCTCACAATATTTGACTGTTTGTTTGTGAATGTCTTATCTATGTTTATTAAGGATGGCAACGAATGGCAATATTGATATTCGAATATTCGGTCATTCTTTCGAACGAATATTCGAATATATTCGGTCAAGATCTAAAAAATAAATAATAATCAACTTTCTATCCCGAACGTTTTTACTCGCCATATTTGTTACTTTCTCGTTCAGCGGAAACGGTGCTGATGTATAAATACTAAAAAGCAAACAATTGGAATATCATTGTCGTCAAGATTCAACATGACGTGGAACTCAATGATGCATAGTTAATAATAATAAATTAACAAATGCTATGTTATATTAGCTTTACTAAGTTAAATATTCGTATGTTTGTATAGTTTATAACTAATTAACTATTTATAAATGAAATTGAAAAACAAACATAAAAAAATGGTTATATATACATATATATAAAAGTAAATTCGTCAACTACTTGACGCATTTATTATTCACAAGTACATAAACGGCCTTCAAATCAAAGAAGTGTGCTCTTCAATTAGGTATAAGATTGGTAAATAAACAAACTTGCTCTCACCTTTTCAAAACAGGGTGATTTACAACAGACCGTAAAGGCAGATCGATGATTAAAATTGCCTAAGGCAAACAATTAAAGGATTACCGACCAGGACTCCTTATCACCTTGACAACGTCCAATTGACACTCGTCTTAGGAGGAAATCGATAATTACCGTGTCTTAACCTGGTTGATATAACACCTTTCAAAACCATTTGTGGCAAAAATATTGAAATTGAAAATAAATAAAGAAAACAGTTTGAATTTACTATATTTTTTTAATATTTTTTTTTGTTGCGAATATTCGAATATCAATATGACATTCGAATATTCGGACGTATGACCGAATATTCGAATATCCGAATATTCGTTGACATCCTTAATGTTTATATATTGTGTGTCTATGCCATATTTGTTTAAATATTCTCTGTAAATGGCCATAGGCAATTGTGTATTGTCGTTATGCCAATAAAACTGAAACTGAAACTGAAATATAATATACCTATACCACATGTGGCGCACTAACATACTTCCTGCTGTTTATGACAGCAGGTATTAGTTATGCTTCAATGACTTCTGTTTGCAATTTGCAAATGCCAAAATAGTGATACGAAACAATCTTCTCTGTTTCAATTATCCATGTTAAAGTTTTAAAAGATACTGAAAGTAAACATTTGTGTATTTGTTTTATTATTGTTGTTGTTCAATATGTACGACTGAATTCATACATAAAATAAAACAATTTAAGACCTTACTATTTTTAAAATCAATAAAAAATTACAGTTGACGTAAGTATCCAGGGCTAGAATTTAACTTTTTTGTGCACTGGCAATTTTGGCCAGTGCCTAAAATTTCAACTTGCCAAATTTGAAACCAACTAGCCAAACCAATTTTCGCAGAAACTTGTAGTCCTAAATGTCTAAATAAACCCAAAATTAATTGTTTCAAAGCCTGCGTGTTATTTAATATGCATTATTAGTTTTTTTTTATTCATAGACAATGGTATCAAGGTTATTATATATGTTAAGGTACAATTCAAAGCAGTACTTTACAAAACAAAATATTTAAAAAAATAAAATTGTCCTTGTTATTTATTATACTACCATAAATAAATGCATACAATGATATATCATAAATAAACACGTTTTACTAAACCAAAATACGAATCATGGATTCAACAATAACAAGTGTACAGAGAGGCTGAGATTGAGACATACACACATTTCTATTTATAGAATTAATATAGCCAATGGCCTTTCGTTTTAAAATAAGATTTAGATCTAGCTAAGGACGATTGTTTAACATGTGTTAATGTTGTGATATCATAGTAATATAGTTTAATCATTATGGATGATCTGTCGATCGCGGTGGTTTCTACAATTGACACACCATTTTGTCATTGTCAAGTTTATAGCCCTGTGTGATATTGAGCTGTCGCTCCCATTTCATTACAGTATTAACGGAAGGATAATTTCTCTTTTTTCTTGTTGGGACTCACTTTCATTCGTCGGTTCAATGGAGAAAAACATGTTATTTTATCTGCCACTTTAACAGCTGACAAAATATGTAAACAATAAATTTGACGGGTTTCAACTTTACTTTTATTTTATAGAGTGAGTGCGCGATAGATCAAACTAGACACAGTCTACTCATTATGTTGTTGACGGGTTTTAACTTTACTTCCTTTTTGCAGAACGAACTTTAGATCAAAAACAATTGGACTCAGTCTACACATATATAAATATTTAATACATGTCATTGACAATCGTGCTGCTAGGGGGTAATTTGGCGCGAGAAGCAAAAGAAATTTGGTAAAATTGACAAGAACTCGTTATTTTTACCAGGATAATACTTGTTTATTTTCAAAATTCAATAAAATGAATAAAATAAGTAATTTTCTCAACTTGAAATCCACTCGCATAAAAATGCCAGCTTAAGTAATTTCAACTCGCATTTTCAAAATACAGCTCGCATTTTGCGAGTGGCGAGTGCTTAAATTCGAGCCCTGGTATCATCTATAAAAATCAACGGACAGGTGTAAAATCTGGCGGTAGTGTTAAATTTGTTTTTTTAGAAAGAGTAGCTGGTGATGCATACTAACTTCTTTATTTATCAACTGATTTAAAAATTTTGTACATATAAAGCATAGAATAACTACTTAAACTGAAAAGATAATTAAAATCAAATGAATGTGATACAGACAGTCGAAAAGAGCTGGTCATTAAATTTAAATGTAGGTAATAAAAATTTATTTCGAATTAATATTTTGCTGGTGGAAAATCCTTATAGTTTCATTTAAATTTTATTTACATGATTGGCATGCTGATGTTTTATAGTTTTTTGTCATATAAACAAAATTAAAATCAGATTAGAAATAAAGAAGTTATGAAGTGTTGAAATTGAACAATTATTTTACCTACAATTGTGCCCATCGGGCGATAGTGGTAAACGGTTTCCTTAGTAAGGGAGAAAGGTGTGAAACAGAATCCGCCGTGCTATGTACAAATGTATATATATTTCTTTCAGATTCCTTACAACTTTTCAAACAAGCCCTGTAGTAGTTCAAAAGCATTGAAAATAAAAAAGCATACAAGTGTTTGTTTTTATAACATAATTGAAATAATTCAAAACATAATTAACTGATTGCCACCTAATAACCATGTTTGTAAATATACGGAAAATACCGACTGATTAATTTAAAGGCAGTGTGTATTTAGTTATATGAAATGGGAAAACAAGATCACTGACACGGCAAGAGTTATGAAGTCGACTTATAGTAACTGTTTTCTAACAGTTGAACAAAAGATTTATAAACTAAAAATAGTAATAATGAAAAACAAGGGAAAAAGGGTAAAATATGTTTTTTTCTTTATGATTTTTTAACCATTAGTCATAGTTTATATAAGCCAATCACGCAAAGTAAATATTGGCTTATCACCTAATTAATGACGGGGCAACAATGTATACAACATTCACACGTGTCACAGGTAAAACCAAATAGCATGAAAACCTGTTCCGGTAGTGTTTTTGGAAGGCATATCATTAATCCTATTTATTGAATGAAAACATAGATTTCAGTGTTGTATTGATTTTTTGTTTGCCTCAGTTTGTCAACCAGTTTGGTTGTTTCTGTCTCAGTGCTTTTGAAAGTTTGGTCTAGGCAGTGTAGATATTTTAATTGTATACATGTTTTAGCAGACTGGTCTATTTAAAATCATCTACACATGTCATGGCATCCAATATACATATATTTTCTTCTGCAGATGATCTACATGTAAAAAAGCTATTCAGCTGTTTTTTTTTTAAATTTTTACTCGCGTTGATGGTGCCGCCATAACAAACTGTTTCGCGTAAAATTACCCGAAACGATATAGATTTAACGACAAAGAAAAAAACGACCAAACACTGGGCGACATTAGAATATACTCAAACATCATGCTACTTGAGTTCAGGGTAAATGTGTAGAAGAAAAACCTACGATTGCCAAATTGGGGGGGGGGGGGCTTGATTCCGCCCTTGGAAATAATAAATGTAACACATGACATGCAGATAATAAATCAATATTTTGTTAGATTCTATCAAATTTGAAATATTACGTTATTTAAATACATACATTTGTTACTAGTTTCTGAGGTTGGACAAATATAAATAAAACACTTTGTCAAATATATACTTGAGTATATCAACAAATAAACATAGATGCATATATAATGTATTATGATTATACAAGGAATTGCGAGCCCTAAAAGCTTGATCAATTTAACATGGTTGAATACTTCTTACTTTGCATTAATACAATATGAATGACGAAGTGTTATTAAAGAAAAAAATAAATAGACACGCGCACGCACACATCCGCATGAACGCTCGCACACACGTTCGCGCACGCACATATTCATGTAAATTGAATTTGAAAAGCTGGAATCATAATAATTAAAGAAATCAAATATGAAATTATAAGAACGCACGCACCCATCGGTTATCAATAAGAATTTTCATTAAGGCCATAATAAATCAATTGCTAGTTTATCATCCTGCACCCTAATTTTCATGCCGCCCCGACCCATTTTATTTTCATAAAAAAAATTTTTTTTAAAAAAATTAAAAAAATATATAAAATTTTGCCAATATAAAAGAATATGAGTTCATTGCAAACAAAAAGGTTTATATTGGGTATATATTGCTTTTAATACAAAATACAGGAGATACATCTATATATTTATAGCCTTCTTAATCCCATTCTTATTTATACTGTTCATGTGAAAATTATTTTTTAAAGCTTAATTATCGTTACTTTGGAACACAAATGTAATGCGATATGAATCAACGCACATTGAGTGATTATCACTGATAAGTATTTCGTATGAATAACCGTTTATCTTTCGAATAAAATAAATAAAAAGTCAATAATAATGTATGGTAAATCTTTTATCAAAGACAATTTTTAAAGATAAAGCAAGAATAAACTCAAACACACTTAAATTAAGTGTATTTATAGCTATTTTGCGATAGTATGTGGTAGAATTTGGGTAGTATTGGGTAAATCGTGCCACCCAAATGTTTTGATGTCGCGAATGTACATTACAAATATGAATCATACCATAATAGCTTTGAAAAAAAAACGATCAACATTATAAGACATTAGTTAACAAATATGCTTACCGACAAAACGTTTAATAAACGACTTGAATCCATGGGCTGCCAGCCACGTTGAAACTTCGTCGACAGTTAAATTTTCAACATGATCCGTACGCGCCATTTTTCTAAGGGAGGTAACTCACCATTCGGAATGCCTCGGTCAATTCCAATACCCAAATAATGGGAAAGAGCGAAAAGACACGCAAATACGCACAAAGACACGCAGTGCACCCGATGCGCCTAAATAATTGCGTACGCGGAATTATCGAGCGTCTTTGCATGTTAGAGGTTTTTTTCAGCTTTTAAAATCATAGTTATAACCACCACCTTTAGAAGTGAAATACATTTTAACCCCACCCACATTATATATATTTTTTTTAAAATACCCCTCCCATCTTAAAGTTTATTATTTTGCCGTCCATGGGTGGGATGTAAGTTTAAATGGAACAGCACTTACAGAAAAACATCTCCCAATTCAACATTGTTGCAAAAAAGAGCCACCATTTGAAATTAGGCTCCTCCCATTCCTTTTTATAGAAAAGTTTGGGGTTTAAAAAAAATTTAAGAAAAAAAAAGCCAGTTTCTTGCAGAAAGATGGTGGTTCTATTCAGATACATTCCCCTGCATTCCTTCACCAAATAAAACTGGATATATATGCCAATTATATAACATGAAATGTGTTCAAAATGGTATTAAAGGGAGTATAACAGGGGAAAAGCATTAAAAATGTCTTAAAAATTCAATTTATTTTTGAAATGGATAAAAAACATCTCATTATCCTATGTAACTAAAATCTGAATTCTGTCAAATCCACCAAAACGTGACCAAATCGATATCTAAATTACCGTGGTAAACTTGAAATGGAATCCCCATTCTAAAAATAGACAGTTCTTAAGATACTGCTTGAAGACATTTACCTTATCAATCAGACCTTTTCTTAGATGAAACAATTTTCACTATGTGTAAACACATCAAATTAAAGTCTAAATGAAATCATGAGTCGACACAAAATATGTTGCTATCTAGTTAAGTCTTACCTAGGTGCGTAGCTCAACTTAAGAAATCCCTTTTCAATACATTATTTTAGCATGTTTAAAGAGATATCGTTTTGGCAATACTGGGTCAGTGAGTATACATACATGCAGGCAACCCCATTCACAAAAGTGCGAGTAAGAGCCCTTACAACTAAAGCAAAGTCCGTCTAATTATATACATATATTGAATAGTCCAAGCAACTAATTATAATAATTTGATTCATTTACATTGTTTTCTTTCTATATTAACTAGATTTTAAATGATTTGATTGTATATACTGTTTAATCCAAATTTAAATGTTGTACATGTTGAACTACAAATTGTATAATTGATTTAGACTAATCATATAAGTACAGTCAAAACTACAGGTAAGCAATCAACTCTACTGAGATGCCACATGTCTTACTCTTTAATATTCAGTCAGTCATATTTCCTGTTTCCCATTTCTATGCTTCTTAAACTGTCTTAAAAGGCCAATTTTGACCCTTCCATTCACTGACTCCTAAAGACAGGATTGGCTGTATGCATGTATATAAATTATCATCTTTTATAAAAGGAATTAAAATCAAGCTTAAGCATTTTTCTTGACAGTAAGTGTATACCTTTCGTTAGATGATAGGGATTCCTGTGAGCTTGAGGAACTATTCGTCTCCTGCGAGCTGATGAGTGACCCCTGGGAGAGTGGGCCCAGACTGTCCTCTGTCACATCGTCGCTGGATGGCATCTTCGATACTGTAGATCTGGACTTTCTCTCCTTTTTAACCTTATTCTCCTTGCTGGGCTTGGCGACCACAGCAGGTTTCTGTGTGGGGATACGCGACTTCTTGAGGGCATCTTTGATGTTTGGTTTGTCAACAAATGCCTGCAAATACAGCATATCAATGAATTAGCGAAAGTTCTAAATTTGTGCAAATGACTTTTTTGGACTTATTCAGTTTCAGAAATTATGAAAATTCATATAGTTCCATTGTAATATAAATAGTCGAATCAGACTAAATTGTGGAAAACTTTTGCAGTCCAATAAAAGCTATCCGAGATTAAAACTTGGCAATTTGATAAATTTTCTTCCATTCAAGGGTTAGACAATTCTCCAAGAGTAAATTGTTTGCCATGCTCACTCAAAATTGCAACTACCCAAACATTTTTGCTGATTTATCTTCTAATGATGTCTATCCATTATTGTTTATAATGTCTGTAAAATCAAAATTTAGAAGAAAACAAGAAATGTCACTGTTAAGTGTCACATGCCCCCCAAATGGTCTGTGAAATTAAAAATATATGATATGTTATGTTGATCATTTGTAGCAAGTATCAACAAAATCCATCAATGCATGACAAAGTTACAGGCCGGAAACGAAATCTCACACAAACTCGAAGTGTTGTCAAACAAACTCAAATTGTGACCTTGACCTTTGAGGTATGGATGTGGGTCTTACTCGCGACACGTCGTCATGTTATGTTGATCATTTGTAGCAAGTATCAACAAAATCCATCTATGCATGAGAAAGTTACAGGCCGGAAACAAAATCACACACAAACTCAAAGTGTTGTCAAACAAACTCAAATTGTGACTTTGACCTTTGAGGTACGGGTGTGGGTCTTTCTCGCGACACATTGTTATACTATGTTGATCATTTGTAGCAAGTATCAACAAAATCCATCTATGCATGACAAAGTTACAGGCCGGAAACGAAATACCAGACGGAAGGACAGACGGTCTCACAATGGGTATTTAAGTGGCTTCTTTGCGTCAATCGTATTACTTGTGTGGCTAAATTTTAGCCACGTAAGAGAAAAAAAGCCACCTAAGAGCTGTTTTTTAAGTGTCTAGAACAGCAACATAATGTTTTTTCAACAGTTTTTCAACTGTCCATAAAAATTACTAATTCTAAAACCTAGACACTTAAATACCCATTTGTCCGCCCGGAAGGACGGACGGACAGAGGCTGCGATTACTATATGCCACAACACAAATTTATTATTTTTTGGGGGGGGGGGGGGGGGGGATAAAAATAGCTACCTATCATCCCACATGAAAAATACTAGGCCAAAACACTGCAAACAAATATGTGTATAAGTATGGTCTCAGGCAGGAAACACTTAATACAGCTTTTATTTTAATTGGCTTTACAGCCTATATAAGCATACTTACATTTGTGATGTCTCCAAAAGCTGCCCTCCGCTTTTGTGTTGGATCCTGAAGCACTTCGCCAATTCTCTTACCAGCGGGAGCTTGCACCTTCCCGACCTGAAAATAAAGATGTAATATACCTGTTGAATAGACTTGCTAATTTTAAAGACACAAATTTTAACAGTGGCCAAGATGCCTATTTGTGTGATTGTCATTAACTGCTGATCTCCAATAAATATAGATAAATTACTCTCATGAATGCCAAAACATTTTTGGTACACTTCGTTTCAACACTATAACTTTCATAAAAAAATTGTAAATTGCAGAACAGCATATCATTTTGCCACCAAGTTTGATAATGTAAATAATAAATGAACATGAATGTAAACTTATTTTTGTCCGATAACTCTGGAAAATGGTATATTTACCATTTATTTAACAAGTTGCTTCTATAGGGAATGAGAAAAACTGGACATACAGGGCTCCAGATAAGAATTGACTGAATAGGGTGAAAACTCTTCTAAATTAAAAGAACTGAGTGAGATCTTATAATCAAAGAATTAATTGCGTGATTTTCACTCATTAAGTTTACAGTAACTGAGTGAAACATGGAGTATTGTCTAAAGAAACTATTTCAAATGCCTTCTCTTGATTAAACTAGTCTATATTAAATGCACTGTATTGAATAATTGTTGCTATCTGCAATTCTTGATTTACGTTATGAATATTGTATCAAATGTTGTTGAAGAAACTACACTGAAAGGAAAAAGAAAGTATACATTTTGGTTTTTAAAATTATTTCATGTTTATTCATGTGATGGAAAATGGACTGATTCTTTTCTTATTGTTTTGCTTTGAAATGAATTAAATGTTTGTTTTTTTATTCAACAATATGATGAAATTTAAATATACAAAATTTATATGCAATACATTTATTGTTCCTTGACCTGTCGACGTTTATAGGTATGTATATTTTCTTTTTCCTTTCGCTGTAGTTTCTTCTTGCACAAAATGCAGCTGCCCGCACCTTAGATTTTCTTATTTCATTCGTCGTTGGCAATATCAAATAATATTGTTTTAAAAATAATTATTAAAGAAATAAGTGTTGGAGGCAAAAGTTAATCAAAATCGTACTTTGATTTGGGTTCGCACGTGTTTAATCCTTTGCAAGCTGAGATTTTCGTTCTCACTGCAACATCTTGCCAAAGTGTGTGATCATGGATATGTTTTTTTTCTAGTGCGGAATGAAAGGGTGCAGGGCCCTGCCCCTTTGAGGCTCCGCCTTTCTGCCCTAAAAATGCTGCACTTCTTTGTTTAAATGCGCCCTGCTGCCCCAATTACAAGTCGTATATAAGCAAATCAACTGTTAATCACATGCATGTGTTAAACATTATCCGACAGTTTACTGATATGACATGCTTGGCCCGAATACACAGGTATTCCCCAGTCATTCTCTTGCTTAATATGTATCAACCAGCTGATCAGGTCCTTGTCGCGTGTGGATACAACAAATGTTGTCACACTCCAGTCACTTTTGAAGTTAGTTTAAGGGTCAAATATCATTCCATGTTTTTTTTCCGATGCGCATATTGCGGAAACTAATTGATTTATTCTGTTTACTGAGAATAAGCGTTTGTGTTTACTATATGACTTTGAAAGGTAAATTACAGCGGAAATTTAGGGTCCAAGCTAATGAAAATGTCGTCATATTCAACTTTTAGACTTCGCTCTGACAGTTTGGAAAAGCTATGTAGTTTGATCCTTATCCATATAAACAAGCAACTATCACATCAATTATCGGATTAATCGGCATCAAGCTGTGTTTTCCCTCAGGTCAAAATCAGCCAAGATTTGATCTAAAAATAGGTGATGATGTTATTGGTGGGTATCCCTCAAAATTTTAAAGGGAAATAACTTACTTGGTTTTAGCAATAAAAATATTATCTCCCTTGCCAAAATGGTGGCAATTTCTAAAATCTGAATATGTTTCTGCAGAGAATTCGCGATAGACCGTGATTTGTATAATGTCAGCGTTAGGTTCTGGTAATTTTATGAATATTTTGGAGATTTACAATAATTGGAACTGCAGGTATGTAAATTTTCTTCTGTGACAAAGTGAACGTTGATATTAAAATCGAGTTAAAGGTAAAGAAAATGTGGGTAGGGTACTATAGTAATTTAATAAACTTATCGCTTACTCGTTTTGTATATTCAGCCAGTGTATAATTTTCTTTTGACAGTCATATCATGATTTACATACAGTATTGAAAACAACAATTAACATAAATTATATGTGAAATATTATATAGTTGACTAGTTACAATTTTCTAGGTATTTGAGGGCTACCATAGATTGCATTTATTTATCATATTGCGAAGTTCTCTTGCATGCAGTGAATAGCTTTGGAGGCTTGACATTGTCATTATAGTATGTTATAGTATGTTATGACAGTTAGCAATCATTGAAAAAAAAAAGGATGATGTTTAAAATATTGTTTTAAACTAACTCCTGCTCCCACACTGCCACTGAGTAACAATAGAACAGAAATGATAGTCATTCAATAAAGAACAAAGACTAAATACAACATAATAAGTTGGTCATACTGATAGAGAATATTCACTTCTCCCTGAATTTCTCTCACTTCTACGGTAGACCTATTTTATTCAAACTCTAATACTTGTCATTTACACATGCATAATGTAAAGAGGAGATAACCCTACATTAAAAGAGACCACCAAAGAAAAGGTTTGACAATGAATATGCCAATCACGTGCAAACTTTGCTCCCTGCCCCTTTTCCTGGTCTAGAAAAAACACTATTGTATCATCTAGATGCTTTTCATTACTACGCTGAATAATATGCAAACTCCTGTATGACAGGATCATATGAGAAGTTTAATAAACTTTAAAGCGAAACAGCTGTTTGGATGCGCATGTATTGACAATATTTTTCGTGAAAGGAAAATTATTTGCTTAATTACATTTTTTTTTGCGTTTTCCATGAATTTATTAATAATTTCAGCGAAATATGCAATATCTAGAGGCATATTAGTTTCCACCAGTCGTCTTAACTTTTCAAAACATATCATTTTACCATGACAAATCAACATTTATTAATTCGAGCAAGTGAGAAAGTCTTTTACGTGCAACAACCAAGGTATAGGGAAAACGCAGAGTGATGAATCAGAAGCACTGATAATACACTAGGTTAATGTAAAAATATTTGTCATTAAGAGGTTTATTACAACCCTGCATTGCAAGTTATGGTGAAAAAATGTCACTTAAACTGTTTTTGTAATGTAAGCAAAAAAAGCTAAAACATGCACCGTACAATACAAGAGAGAAACATAATGTTTTGTTATACCGATGTTCCAGACTTTGACTTCTTCACCTCTCCAGCAGTAGTTGGTCTCGTCTTCCTGCTTCCCAACATCTTTCAAATATCTGAAAAATTTAAACACACAATTTGAAGATATATTTACATATCATTTCACCAATTGTATTAAATGAATTCAAGAAACGAGATGACAGTTTACGAAAACAACATATATGACACTAAATTCTAAAGAGCAGACACAAAGACTGCAAGTAAGTCCAATGAAGTCACAGAGCTATGCTGGTTTAGATTTAATTTCGCTGCTTGTTTTGTGATAAAGGCTGGAAACGCAGTCAGTGTGCACTTGTTCTTTCCTCAAATATACTTCTACCTTTCCTTCTTCTCCAAATACAACACAATTTTGTGCCAGTGCCATAAAATGTTTTAAAACTGTTAGTTATGATGAATGCAGTGTATACAGTTTGAAGTGACTAACATTAAGTTAGTATTCACGTAGTTGCAAATCACAAAGAGGAATAAACACACAGAGACCATAGTTAGCTGAATAGTGACATAAAGTATAAACAATATGTTACTTTTAAAACTATGCACATTTGATGATGGTATTATCTTCTTTTTACTTTCCCTTTCTCACGTTTGTTCACTGTTACATAATAATCAAGTGTGACTGGATCGGCGTATTATAAATGTGTAGGATATAATTTTACATGGAATATCTTCTGAAAAAGTCTAAACATAAAATGAAGTATAACCACAAGTCTTGAAGACAACTTATGTAAATCTAGTTAGTAAGTCAAGCTGGGAGAGTCATGTAAAAGGCTCAATGACATTCTGTATTCAACAATGTCTGAAATGCCTGTAAACCACATCTTAAAACTGTAATAAAGTTTTGCTGGGGTACATAAGTAGAAGGAATGACCGCGAAATAAAATAACAATTAGGAAATTTAATTTTTTCGAAATTCAGTCTTTATGTCGCTCGAAAAACATCGTGTTTGGGTCAAATCAGAGATAATAAATAAAGTATTATTATAATATTGTTTTTGCAACAGCACAGTTCTTTAAAACATGATTTTAATCAGACCACCTTTTTTTTAAAACAAAGCCAACAGCACTTCCTCCGTAATCGATTAATAAAGAGCAAATGGAAATTATACTTACTTTTGAAACAACGAGTTAAATATGAAAAGAAGAACTACTCTTCAAGTATATTTCCCTTGAAAAAAGGTTTATATGATTAAAACGTGTCTTAAAATAAATAAGTAAACATTACGCCATACGCCAGTGCAATTTTCACAACCTTTAAATTTGGTCGACAGGATGTGACCTTTTCATTGGTCGAATTTCATAAACAACTCGCCACGCGGGGATTTTTCAGAACCAAGAGCGGTAACTCTAAAATTAAAAACGTGACAGATCCCGCGGAACTTGAAAGGTATTTTGTATAAAAAAACTCACCAAAAACACATACTTCATAAAGCCGTTGAGAGATAGAAAGTTGTAAGCTCGATCCTAAGAGTTAAGGGTTATGAAAACACATGCCAATTATGACAAACTGGTAGGTATAGTTTCAATTCGTTAAACGCGCACGTGTTCTGGTAAAAGCCATTATCAAACCGCATCAATAATTTTGACTTCCGAGTGTCCGTGAATGCCAGGGGAAAAAAGTTATTTTGTTGGGTGGTGACGGAATGACATTTTAAATAAGTTATTCTTTTTACTTTTTATTCTAGTTTTGTGACTTTTGACATTGAACGATAAGTCCTCGAGTGTGATCATACTGTTTATTTATTGTATATAGCAGAGACATATAAACAAATAGCATGATTAAATAAGGAATGAATCGACATTTTTTATGATTTGGATATCCAGTCTACTCTTCATAGCTCGTGAAATGAATAATTATATTATCTTTAAAAGATACAGTTGGTACAGTGGTGGTCTGGTGGTGTAGCATCCACCTATGTGGAAATATATGGGTTCGAATCACGGTAGGTCATGCCAGTTGCTTGAAAAATGGTACAAGAAAGGTAGTATTTCAAATAGAAATGAAACATGTTCACTAATACTTTTTCTTAATATTTTTTTAAATATCAGTAATGTCTGTTTAAGTATTTTCCCCACTGAAATATAATATAAATGTACTTTTTAATGTGTAAATTAGGGAGTAAGTATATGTTTTCCAACAATTTTTAAAAATTTCATGGGTGGGGCTTGACCATCTTTCTCCCTCACGGGGTCTGGAACCCATATTCCCAGTCTGGACCATCTCTCCCGACCCCTGGGAGTCTGGATCCCCTCTCCCTATCCCTCACCTTCAGTCACAGTGTATTACACCACCACAATGCATTATTTTTAATTTTATATTGTAACACAAAGTTTATAATGAAAAGAAATGTATTAAAAAGTATTTGTACATGTACACAATTTATGTTGGTGGCAGTTGCTAAAATTGATGGTTGACAGATTTAATGTGATAATTGGCAGGTATTTTTTAATTTCTATTGTTACATTCAATTATATTATTTCCCCTGCAGCAGTCGTATCTATTGTATTTTTATCAATGTATAATCTACTTCCTTGTTTGTGTTCAATTTCAGAATGTTTTAATTACATTTTTTTTCAAATATGACTTTAATTCATAATTATTTTGCTATAAAATATCTAATTCCTTGGTTAAACCAGAGACATATAAACAGAAATTTTTACACTTCCATTTATTTTTTTGTGATAACTTTTAGCCCATTTTAAATGGGAATATATCAGGATTTTTCAATCTTTTGAATTGGCTAAAAACTTTTATTTCCAATATATAATCACTGATCCCGCATTGCCAAAAGGATTCTATTTTAACATGCCATAATATTATATTGAAAAGGTATTCCTAACTTTGGCTACGCGCCTAGTATAGACTAAAATAGATTTTACTGCTTAAAATTGCAGCCTATTTTGTGAGTATTAAATGAGCCACTCGATTACATTTTGTTTTCAGTATGATCCCTTATATAGGTTTACACGTAATACAAAGAATTTCATTTTAGAAAGTGTCCGAATGACGATATAAAGGTAATTAAGTGCTGTCTATTTTTAGAATGGGGATTTCGTGTCACGTTTTGGTGAATTTGACATACCAAACCATTTAGATTTTATCTATTAATGATAATGAGATGCTCACTAGCTATTTTTAAAATAATTTTATTTTTTAGACATTTATAGCGCTTTTTATCCCTGATATAATCTCTTAAAGTAACAATATAAACGTCTTTAACAATCAGTATGAAATTTTTGCCACCAATGGAAAACTTACTTCTTCATCTTTTTACATATTTTTTCTATTTCTATTGTTAAAATGTATTTGTTCAATCAAGTACAACACTGTTATTTTTTGTTAAGAAAATAAATTTCAACAATTTTCATTTTCAATCCGTAATAATTCAAATTCAGATTTTTTTTTAAATAATTGATAATTGGAAATGTTTACTTTGGTACCCAAATTATTTTATTCAGACAAAAATTCAAAGAATTATTAAAGAAATGCAAATGGTGCCACCTGCAATTTCAACTGTGTACATTATATTGCTTGCCAGTCTGTAATTAAGTCACTCAGGTTAAACCAGAGACTTTAAAACAGACATAAATGACTGCAGGTGCTTGTCTATTTTATTGGTGGCACACCTTGGAAACATAACTCCTCCAGAATCAACCAACATAGTTTTGTGATTTTGATACAAAAAGGGCTTGATTGCAACTGTGGGTGTTAAACTTTTCTTTTTTAAGTTAAAGAAACAAATAAAAAAAATCACTTGCAGTTAATTTTAGTCCACCAAGAAATGCCATTAATAGCTGACACATCTGATGAACAGGAGATTTTTTGTCCACCTTTTAAACTGCAGGAGAGTTTTTGTCCACCTTTTAAAACTGCAGAAGGGTTTTTGGCCACCTTGTAAAACAGCAGGAGGGTTTTTGTCCACCTTGTAAAACTGCAGAAGGGTTTTTGTCCACCTCGTTAAACTGCAGGAAGGTTTTTGTCCACTTTGTAAAATTTGTTGGAGGGATTTTGTCTCATCGCAGCTCTGTTCTTTCTTTGCAAAGGGATACTAAGAAAGCTCAGTTTATTAATTCGTTTGTTCTTTCATTCATTTGTTCATTCAGTCAATATTTCCTTTTATTACCCATCTGTCCATCCTTCCATTTATTGATTGATTGATTGATTCATTGGTTCATTCATCCATCGATTGATTTATTGATTGATTGATTGTATCATTCATTCATTCATTCATTCATTCATTCATTCATTCATTCATTCATTCAATCAAGTTAAGACCACATGACTAGCAGGTTTATCGAGGTTAATGCTAAAAATTGGTCACAAAATTATTATGTACAGTACGCACTGCACATTTGCAGAATAGTGAAGATGCTTTAAGCGTTACCCCTGTCCATTTGTTTGTGCATGCTTATTTTAGGATGCATATATCTCAGTAACCACTACCCCTACATCAGCCTTCAAACTTAAAGTTTTTAAGTGAGGCCGTTGTGTAATGGATAAAGTGCTGGCCAGAGGTTGCAGGCTTGATCCTAAACTCAAACACGATCGATGCCTCTCATTAAACAACACTTAGTACTGGTTCTAGCAAGGAAGTGGACTCAAGTGGTTCATATAAGCTCTGAGCTTCCATCGCAATTGAGCTTAAATGAATTAGTATAAACTAAACTTCAGAATTATAGCCTGTTTTATAATCTTTTTTTTTTAAGTTTTTAGTCAAACACATTTTTCTTTGACCTTGATTCTCTTCAATGATCAATCATAAAGCTTCATTAAAGAAAACACATTTGCTGTGCTTTTTCCTACTCACTCAAAATTGCAGCTTCCCTGTTTTTAAAGACTTTCCAGGTATTGAATTTCATTGTTTCTGTTCATTTTTGTTTAAAAAGAAAATCTTACAAAAAAATTTTAGGTACCTACGTTCTCAGAGTTATGACCCTTTGATTCTGTCAATTTCCAAATCCTTGTTTGTTCGGAGTACATCCTCAAAAATATGGAAGAGAATCCAATTTGACCTGGAACATGGATCAAGGGAAATTTGTGCAGAAAGTACAGAGAGAACATTTCATAAATTGTCTTAAATAACAAAAGAATTATCTCCCCTTCGTTTGGCCAAAATTAGTCTTCAGAAAGTATGGTAAGGAATCCAAAGACACTTAGTACATGGATGTAGGTCAATGTGAGGAAATGCAGAGAGCAAGAACCAAAAATCTATTCTCAAAATTATCTTCCTTTTTACACCTCCTTTCCTTTTACAAACAAAGTTCGAATCCTCGCCCGACCACATTCTCCGTGATGGTTGATATACGACATTGCATCTTAAAATTATTCGTTTCTTACCGCTTATTCAAGTGGGAAAATTATCAGTTACCTGCCTACCCACAAGAAAAATACTGTGTCAGAGCACAGTTAACAAATATTTTTTTAAGGATAGCCTAAGGTCAATGTATCATCGGTCAATCACTGTTGATTGTTTGTTAAAGTTGTTGACATTGCTGGAATATGACTAGTACATGTATATACATTGTATGTATAAAATGTAATACACCACACAGATAGGGCACTGGTTCTTGGGTCAGTGCTCCAGCTATGATATGGTGGAGAAAAAAGACTGATCAACAAAACTTTCACTCACTGGTTTGAATCCCATTTTTCTTTAAAAACTTATTTATTTATAATTAATTATCATTTTTTGTATTATTCCTTCTTTATATGACTCAATAGAGAGGAGTGACACATGTCTTATTCACCTGACTACATACAAGTTCGGAAATACCGTTACTTGGCTATGGAAGATTTATTTGATTGTCAGTTTAGTGAATGTTGTATTGTATAAAATGTCAGTACTCTAGCTGCGCTTTATCAAAGACGTTAGAAATGGTAAATTGGGGTGTCATTGAGCAATACACTTTATCTGCATATGCTTAGTACTGGTTCTACCCAGGAGGACTAAAGTCTTTGAGCTGATTTAATTGTCTGAGTTGTAAAAACAATCAATGTAAAATATGTAAAAATAATATAAAATATAAAAATGTAAAAATTTTAAATTTTTTTGCAAAAGTAAGTCAGATATGAAAAATGATAAATAACCACTTATGATAGTGCAACTTAATATATCAATGTCACTCTATTATGTCTTAAAGTTGAATACCTTATTATTACAGTACCCTCGATTGACCATTTTTCATTCCCCCTGTTTTGGAATATAGTATCATGAGTTTTTCTGCATGCCACAGATATGATGCAAAGTGAAAACAGCGTGAAAATTCCCCTCTCAGAAGGCCCTCGGGGCCCCACTCTCCTAAAGTGAACGGAGAGACCTTAAGGGAGTGCCCTTAATGATAACCTAAATCTTCTCACAGGTGTTCTGTGGTCTGAAGGAGCTGTTATCTAATGACAGTTGGGTCCAAGTTCATCTTGGTCTAAAATCGAAATTGATTGTAGAATGTTTTTACTGAGTATCAGTGTGGTCTAGTGGATGAAGGGAGTTTGATGCCATTATCAACACGTTTCAGGCTATATATGGCCTATCAAGTTTTACTGGTGGAGGAAGATCTCAGGCTGAGCAGAACCACTGTCCTTGCCCAAGTAGCTGGAAACTTCCTCACATAAAGTTTTTGGAGCAAGTAGGACTCGAACCTACGACCTAAGCTTCAGTGGTAGAGCATCCGATCCAGGATCAGGGGGTCATGGGTTCGATCCCACCACGGCTATGTGGGTTCAATCCTCCACCATGGCTATGTGGGTTCGATCCTCCACCACGGCTATGTGGGTTCGATCCTCTACCATGTCTATTTGGGTTCGATCCTCCACCACGGCTATGTGGGTTCGATGCTCCACCAAGGCTATGTGGGTTCGATCCTCCACCAGGGCTATGTGGGTTCGATCCTCCACCACGGCTATGTGGGTTCGATCCTCCTCCACGGCTATGTGGGTTCGATCCTCCACCACGGCTATGTGGGTTCGATCCTCCTCCACGGCTATGTGGGTTCGATCCTCCACCACGGCTATGTGGATTCGATCCTCCTCCACGGCTATGTGGGTTCGATCCTCCACCACGGCTATGTGGGTTCGATCCTCCTCCACGGCTATGTGGGTTCGATCCTCCACAACGGCTATGTGGGTTCGATCCTCCTCCACGGCTATGTGGGTTCGATCCTCAACCACGGCTATGTGGTTCGATCCTCCACCACGGCTATATGGGTTCAGTCCTCCACCACGGCTATGTGGGTTCAGTCCTCCACCACGGCTATGTGGGTTCGGTCCTCCTCCACGGCTATGTGGGTTTGATCGTCCACCACGGATATGTGGGTTCGATCCTCCACCACAGCTATGTGGGTTCGATCCTCCATCAACAGCTATGTGGGGTTGATCCTCCACCACGGCTATGTGGGTATGTGGGTTCGATCCTCCTCCACGGGTATGTGGGTCGATCCTCCACCACGGCTATGTTGGTATGTGGGTTCGATCCTCCTCCACGGCTATGTGGGTTTGATCCTCCACCACAGCTATATGAGTCGATCCTCCACCACGGCTATATGTGGTTTCCTTAAGCAAGACACTTTTTCCGCATACGCTTCCCAGGAAGAACTCAAGTGTGATTTGCCTTAGTTGTAATAATTTGATGCACAATCAAAATAAATTAAGTAATTTTGTTTAATAACAAAAACTCAGTCAGTTTAATTCTATAGTCTTAAATTACTCTGCAAATAAAACTAAATATTTGCCATAATTATATAAGCAGTTATGTGATAAAAAAAAGTGTAACACCACCAGGCTGTTCACTACTTGTGATAATGCTACTGACAGGCAATTTGATTGTACTTTGGTAGATGACTATGATACTTGTGACACAAGTGACACTGGCTGGACGTATTAATTGCCAATTAAACATGATACTTATTACATGTATATAAATGTGGTCGTTCACGCTGATTATTTCAGAAGACTTTCATTATACTGTAGTTATAATGTTCATTTAAATCTTCTTGTCTAAAATTTTAAAACTTTTAAATACATTAGAGTTTGGAAAATAAGTGATATTTTTAATGTGATATTGTGACAAAGACGTAAATATTCAATAAATTCAACATATTTTTTATTTTTTAAAAGTAAGCATTGGATATGATGGTACCAGTATTTTTTCTAATGTTAATTTAATCTAAGATTATTTCTGATACACTGCCTACTGGTACCCTAACATCTGGTACTCTGATAACTGGTACCTTTACCACTGCCTATTGGAACCCTGTCTACTGTGACTACTGATACCCTGCCTACAGGAACCCTGCCATCTAGTACTTGTGACTACTGATACCCTGCCTACAGGAACGCTGCCATCTAGTAATCCAACTTCTGGTACCCAGTCTACTAGCAACCTTTCATTCAGTTCTCTGACTACTGGTACCCACTGGCAACCTGACATCTACTGGTACCTTGACTGCTGGTTTCCCCGACTCTTGGTACCTTGTGTACTGGTACCCTGCGTTAAATTATGATGCATCCACAGCTGACGCACAAGCTCAGCTCTGTAGAGCTTCAGCTAACTGCATCTAGTGACACTGTCGTTGGCCGGCCAGTCAACACCGTCATCTACCATGCGTCTAATAGAGACAAACTTGAAGTAAGTTTTATGTTTCAATCAACAGGCATACGATCATCCCATCCTTTCAGCCACATGATTATAATAGTGGTTTTCAATCTAAGGCTCGTGAGTTCAAGTCACTGCCCAGCCACAGTTTCTGTGATGATTGACATACAATGTTTCATCTTATTGTCCATTCAATTAGGAATAGTGTGTAGATGGATGTGTTGGAATACTGGTTAACCTTTTAGGATCTGAGGATAGAGTGGTTATAGATTAACTGATTGTCTTTAAGGTCTATGCTGTACAGATGACGTTTTAAATATTCAAACAATAATGGTGGTGTAAAAGTGGTAGTGTATTTTTCATTTCCATATTGGTTGTTAGGTTGTGGATTTAATAACCAACCAAGTCGTTCCTATTTGGACAAGAACTCTATAAGATCCAATCTTTCGTTCTGATCTTTTTCATACTGTGTACAAATATATTGTAATGTTGTAATATACGAAATAATATATGTTAAAACTGAGTCATACCTAAGAGCGTGTGGTCCAGAAGTAGAGCATTGGACCCATGATTAGAGGGTCGTGGGTTTAATGCTTGACCATGTGTTGTGACCTTGAACAAAACTCTTTATCAGTATATGCTTAGTACTGCATTCACCCAAGAAGACCTCGAGCATGAATTATCTCAGTTGTTATAACTTCACAATCAAAGCAAAATAAATAAGTTTAAAACACATAAGACTTGAAAATGATGCGAGTTGCACTCACTTTGACTTTTTGTTAAGATCAACAACAACCTTATAGATTAGGTTTGGTGAAAAAATTCATTTCATTATTTTGAGAAGATAAATTCACAAAAAAATTTTGTGTACTACATTATTGCACAATAGGAAAGCTATATTTTTATATGAAAATAAAAATGGTCAGGGAGGCATGAAAATTAGGTAACAGATGGGGATGGTAATCTAGCAGGTAGTTTTGTTTTATAACACTTGTTACTGAGTACTGAATTTTTGTAATATTAATAAAAGACTACTGAATATTCATAATACTTGACAAGATGATGTTATATACTGAATTTGTATAATACTTGGCAAAGTGCACTGAATATTCATTAAATTCTTGGTAAAGTGCATAACGTAATACTTGTCAAACAGTACTGAAGTTTTATCATACTTGGCCAGGTGAAATAACAGTTGGTTGTTTTTCCAATTTATTTGGCTGAAGTTTGCCCCATTCTCCCTCCAAAAAAACATATTTTCCCCCCTAAATGTAAGAAAAAGTTCCCCTCAAATCGTTTTTTTTAATTGTTTTAATGGGGTTTTATCGCAAACAAATATTTTTTTAAGAATGGCCTGACAAGTAGGAAGTTGTACTTTAACTTCTCCCCGTGTGGCAAGTGGCAAATTGTACTTTAACTTCTCTCCGTGTGGCAATTGGGAAGTTGTACTTTAACTTCTCCCCGTGTGGCAAGTGGGAAGTTGTACTTTAACTTCTCCCGTGTGGAAAAGTGGGAATTTGTACTTCACCCGGTGTGGCAAGTGGGAAGTTGTACTTTAACTTATCCCGGTGTGGCAAGTGGGAAGTTGTACTTTTACTTCTCCCGTGTGGCAAGTGGGAACTTGTAATTCTCCCTGTGTGGCAAGTGGGAAGTTGTACTTTTAACTTCTCCCCGCGTGGGAAGTGGGAAGGTGTACTTAACTTCTCCCTGTGTGGCAAGTGGGAAGGTGTACTTAACTTCTCCCTGTGTGGCAAGTGGGAAACTGTAATTTAACTTCTCCCCGTGTGACAAGTGGGAAGTTGTATTTTAACTTCTCCCCGTGTGACAAGTGGGAAGTTGTACTTTAACTTCTGCCCGTGTGGCAAGTGGGAAGCTGTACTTTAACTTCTACCCATGTGCCAAGTGGGAAAGTGTACTTTAACTTCTCCCCGTGTTGCAAGTGGGAAGTTGTACTTTAACTTCTCCCCGTTTGGCAAGTGGGAAGGTGTACTTTAACTTCTCCCTGTGTGGCAAGTGGGAAGGTGTAATTTAACTTTCCCCTATGTGGCAAGTGGGAAGGTGTACTTTAACTTCTCCCCATGTGGCAAGTAGGAAAATGTACTTTAACTTCTCCCCATGTGACAAGTGGGAAGTTGTACTTTAGCTTCTCCCTGTGTGGCAAGTGGGAAGGTGTACTTTAACTTCTCCCCTTTGTTGCAAGTTGTACTTTAACTTCTCCCTGTGTGGCAAGTGGGAAGATGTACTTTAACTTCTCCCTGTGTGGCAAGTGGGAAGCTGTACTTTAACTTCTACCCATGTGCCAAGTGGGAAAGTGTACTTTAACTTCTCCCCGTGTTGCAAGTGGGAAGGTGAACTTTAACTACTCCCCATGTGACAAGTGGGAAGTTGTACTTTAGCTTCTGCCCATGTGGCCAGTGGGAAGTTGTACTTTAACTTCTACCCATGTGCCAAGTTGTATTTTAACTGCTCCCCGTGTGGCAAGTGGGAAGTTGTACTTTAACTTCTCCCCATGTGACAAGTGGAAAGCTGTTCTATAACTTCTCCCTGTGTGGCAAGTGGGAAGTTGTACTTTAACTTCTCCCCATGTGACAAGTGGAAAGCTGTTCTTTAACTACTCCCCATGTGTCAAGTGGGAAGGTGTACTTTAACTGCTCCCCGTGTGACAAGTGGGAAGGTGTTCTTTAACTTCTTCCCGTGTAGCAAGTCGGAAGGTGTACTTTAATTTCTCCCCGTGTGACAAGTGGGAAGGTGTAATGAACTTTCATCATTCTTGGCAAAGTGTACTGGATTTTGTAGAATATGTACTTGGTATGAATTGTATGAATTTCATATCTCAGTTGAAAGGTAATGTTTTATCTTTGCCTGTCCATTTGTTTCTCTGCTGTGTTGTGATCTGTCTATTTGTCTATTTGTTTGTTAGTCTGTCTGTATACCTATCTGTCTATGTCAGTCTGGTGTGACAAGACGTTAGTGAATATGTCATGCAGTTGTGGGGTGGTTAACCAAAGATATAACAGTTCTAGTATCTGCTCTCTTGCATCATTATCCTCCACTTCAGTCATATGTGGTCCACCACACTGTTACGTTTACTGACCCTGATTTGTATCATAGCATCTTTAATGATAAAATTATACACATGTCGTTAATTAGTGTAATGATTAGCATTATACAAGACTATAATAGGGTTCAAAGTTTGCTTTTACACATCTAGTGAAGATGATATCTGATGAACATCTCATTGTAGTTTTGTTTGGACACTTACTATGATCCAGTCGGATATTTGATCATCTTTACATACGTACAGTGTCATGGCAAAGGTTTGTCGTCTGCAGTTATTAAGTTTTAATTTTGTTATTTGTTTTCAGATTATTAATGGTACTACTCATGGCCATTATAAATTAATTGCTAGATTATCATCCCTCCATGCCCTCTAATTTACATAAAAAAAAATATAAAAAAACTTAAAAAAAAAACATCCCCCTTTTTAAGAAATGTTTGGATATGAATCTAGCTATTAATTTATAATTACCTTATTTATTTACGTGAAATCTGCGCGTAGTACAATGCCAGTACTGCGTTGTAATTTGTAAAATATGTGCCAATATGGTTGAACCTGTTCCGGGTTGGAATGGGGTCACTTTAAGTGTCTTGTTTGAATTTTAGCATCATTTTAATGCCATTGAGGGCTAACAGATGATCAATTAATTTAACCACTCTTTCTTGGAATTCTGTATGGTTAAATTTCAAACCAGTTATGGAGCATTCATTTCCACAAGTAAATGGTAACTCTCCCACTTGTATCAGTGGTGAGAGACAAATGACATGCCAGTATCTGCAAAAGGATGAGAAATCCACCAAATGGGTTCCGTGTCCCTTCATGCTAGTATACATGGACATTAAATAAATTAATAAATAAAAACATAACATAAAACCATTTTATACTTGCAAACTTTATTAACTACCCCCGATTAGCTCAGTTGGTTACATGTCTGATCAATCCAGGAGTTGTGAGTTCAAGTCCCCGCCTTGAGAGATGGGGTGTGTTCAAGTACTTGTTAACCTTCATGGATCCTAGGAAACAGTAGTTAGGTTAACTGATCGTATGTTAGCGGCCGATGGCATTAAAATGAGGCTAAATATTCAATCAAACAATCAATTATTAACTACTGTTAAATGGGTTATGGGTGCGTGGTTGCACGTGTTTGGACTTTTTATTCGCAATGACATTGTAAAGTGGTTTAATATATATGTTCTAGATAACACTAGAGAAGGTGTTCTTTGGTTACAACTTACTCATAAAACAGAAGATATCGTGATTTTACCATGCGTATGTTACCTTCCTCCCGAGAACTCGTCCCGTCACGTAGATGCTTTTAATTTTTACGATAATCTTTTGACGGATATGTATGAATACCAACATGTAGGAATACCGTTTATATGTGGAGATTTCAATAGCCGTTGTGGCGATAACAATGATTTTATTGTTGGTGTTGATTGTTTGTGTGAAAGAAATGTCGTTGATTTTAAGACCAATGCATTTGGTGATATTTTAATTGAATTTCTTATTAATGCCAATATGTGTATTCTTAATGGTCGTAATTTTATAAACAATGATTTTACATCTATTTCTACTAAAGGTTGTTCCGTTGTTGACTTCTGTTTAGTAAGTCATGATAATTTATCACTGTTCGATGATTTTTCAGTTGTACGTGCTGTTGATGCCGTCAACCTTTGTAATAATATTTGTGCAATTACTCCAACAAGTATTCCAGATCATTCAGTATTAACATGGTGTATAAAGTTTGAAAATCCAACTGTTTTTACGAATAAATCAGATGTTACTGATGGATACGATAAATTTGACGTACATAGTATGCCAAATGATTTTTTGGCTGGTACTGATATTGTTACCAAGGTTAATGCCGCAATTGCAGACTTGGAAGGCAGTCTCCGTTCACAAACTGATATCGATGTGGCTTTTAATGGCTGGTGTGACATTGTTAATCATGAAATGTATAACCGGCTGCCTTTTAGGTCTGTATGTTGCAGCATTAACAATAAGAAAAGGCGCATTGGAAAGCCTTGGTTGAATAATACTTTGACTGATTTATGGAACTCTGTTTGTAAGTCTGAAAAAGATTGGTTAAACTGTAATGTTATTTATCTAAAAAATAAACTCAAATCTGATTACTGTTATGCTAGAAAGTTATTTGATAGAGAGGTTCAACGCTCTAAACGCCATCATTGGTATAAAATACAAGATGATATGTTAAATGATATAAATAATGATCCGAAAGAATTCTGGAAATCTATTGGTAAAATAGGCATACATAATAACAAGAAAAAGTCAATTCCAATGGAGGTTCTTCTGGATGATGGTAACTTGACTTCAGATGTTAAGGATGTTTTAAGTAAATGGGAGAAAGATTATAGTAACCTTTATAACTCTACTATTGATTCCATAAGAACTAATGATCATAATAATGTTGGTAACACGAATACTAGGTTTTTTTTGGATGAGCATATATCTATTCTAGAAGTAAAAAAAGCTATTGAAAATGCTAAAAAAGGTAAAGCACATGGTATAGATAAAATACCGGTGGATGTTCTTAAAAATGATACTTCGGTATACATTTTACATGTTCTTTTTAATGTTTGTTTTAATAAAGGTTGTATTCCATCTTTATGGGGTAAATCTATTATAAATCCTATACCTAAGTCAAGCTCCGCCGACCCAAAAGACCCACTCTCTTATAGGGGTATATCATTATCATCATCCATGTATAAATTGTATAGTTCTATATTGAATAATCGTCTATATATTTGGTCGGAAAATAATAATAAAATTGTTGACGAGCAGAATGGTTTTCGGAAAAAACGTAGCACAATAGACCAACTTTCATCTCTAACAAATATTATAGATACTAGGAAAAAGCTTAAACGCTCTACATTCTGTGCTTTCATTGATTTTAAAAAAGCTTACGATTACATCAATAGAGACAAGCTTTGGGAAAGATTGCAGTGTATTGGTGTTTCTAGTAAAATGCTTGTAGCTGTCAAATCTTTATATGCATCTGTTTCCTCCTGTGTGAGGGTAAATAATTTTTATACCAACTGGTTTCCAGTGAATTCTGGTTTAAGGCAAGGCTGTTCATTGTCACCCGTATTATTCAATTTGTTTATAAATGACCTAGCATTACGTATAAAATCCCTTGGTAAAGGTATCTGTATTGATAATGAAAATGTTAGCATTTTAATGTATGCTGATGATATTGTACTTCTTGCTGAAAATGAAGAAAACCTGCAGCATATGCTTAATGAGTTAAATAGCTGGTGTAGTATTAACAGTATGACAATTAACTTTACTAAGAGTAGCATCGTACATTTCAGACCATTGTCAATTGCTAAATCAGATATTGTATTTACTTGCGGTGACAATGTTCTAACTTATACTGATAAATATGTATATCTTGGATTAACATTGACAGAGCATCTAGATTTTAATGTAACTGCAAAAATAGTGGCTCAAAGCGCTGGTCGTGCTCTAGGTTTACTTATTGCCAGGTATAAAAGCTTAGGTGGAATGCCCCATAAAGTATTTACAAAGTTGTTTAATTCACTTGTTTGGTCTGTTATATCGTATGGAGCTACAATATGGGGCGTTAAATCTTATTCGTGCATAAATTCAATACAAAATAGGGCGATGCGATTTTTTCTGGGAACTGGCAAATATACACCTACTGCAGCCATTTCAGGCGATATGGGTTGGGTCCCTCCAATAGTCAAACAATGGAAATGTATAGCCAGACATTGGGTTCGCAACATCTATACAATTGATACAAGATTAAATAAAAGAATATTTATTTGGGCACGAAATAAAGCTAATAACTCTTGTAAAAATTGGGTTTTCACAGTTATAAATCAATTTGATAGTTTACAGCTTCATATTCATACATACTCAAACATTAACAAAATTAAATTTGTTGATACTGTATTTGAAAAGATGATGTCTATATATATTACGGAGTGGAAAGCAAGTGTAAATCAAACAACTAGTATACGTGGTAATGGACGTAACAAATTAAGAACTTATAGGCTTTTTAAAAATGATTATGAAGTAGAAAATTACTGTAAAATTGTGCTACCAATGAAGCATAGATCAGCGTTTGCAAAATTCAGATGTGGTGTTGCGCCATTAAAACTAGAAACTGGTCGATATGAGGGTATTAATGAGAATGACCGGTTATGTCCTTTCTGTAATGATGCTATAGAAGATGAGTGTCATGTTATTTTAAAATGTGCCTCTTATAAAGATATTAGGACAGATCTGATGCTTAAAGCAGTAAGCATAGATGCAAACTTTAATAATTTTGATGACTGTAATAAAATGAAGTTTCTCTTTTCCAATAAAGATATGATAAGAATATGTGCCAAAACCTGTTTTACAATACTACAAAAACGTAGAAATATTTTATATAAATAATGTATTATATCTTAAATGTAAAACAAATTAATTTTATATTATGTTGAGAAATCGGTGCTAATCAGGTCATTCCAGATCTGATCTGGGGTGATAACTGATCTTTTAAAATATTTTTTAAAAAGCTTTTGACTGTATAGCGATGCATTTGCATTTATTTTTCCTTTCACGATTTAACAAAAGTTATTTTAATAATCTTTTAGGTCTCGAGCCAAGATTAGCGCCGGTGTCTCAATTCTTAGTGTATAATGCTTTATAGTATACATCTTTTTCAAAAATAATGCATGAATAATCTGTGATAGTTGTATATATTTTATGTCAATATTATAGCGATAGTCTCTTGTAATTCTAATATTGAATGGCTATGTACGTTGTATGTGTTACTGTATGTTTTATTTATATGTTTGTACATAGATGAGACTTAAATAAAGATATATATATGTTTGTGTGTGTATAGTCAATTTTTAGTTTGTAATATTATAGCAGGTTTTTCAGTTTGTCTGCAGTATCGACAGTTAGTCATTTCACTATTGTGTAGATAGAAAATTGTTTATTTTTGTGTTGTTTTGTTGTTGTCTTTTGTCCTCTAATGAAGGCGTAAAGCTGAAAACTAGCTCATATGATATGTTTGGGCACTGTAAAATGGTAATTCTCTCTACTGATGATTTATAAATACACGTGCAAAGAAGAAAAACTGCTTAGGAACTGCAAATTATTTCTAAAATTTGGATTACATTGTATATTACTTTTATAATGGTCCAATATTCAAATCGTGAATCAGTCAAAATAAATTTTGCATAATAAGGTTCAGCTATGTTACAGAGTAAGGTAGAAGAATAACGTTGTGTAGTTTTTGTTATTTATTCGCTTAAGATGTTTTAACTTTAACTTCTCCCAGTGTGGAAAATGCACCACACTGGTGTGTGTGTGGGGGGAGGGTGTGGGGTATTTATTTGGAGGAATACGGTAGCAAGCTAAGATTTGATATTATCATGGTTCAGGTATAAATTATTTGTGAAGTGACATTTGTCCTTGGTGCACATATCTGTTAAACCTTGGTATTAATGATAATTAATGATTGATAATTTCAAGTGCAACGTAAATTATGAAATCGCCATGGTTGTCAAGGTCAGGTCATTGTGCTATCTCTACAATCATGGCCTGGTTAGTCGCATGTTTGACACAGTTTACAGATACGGTCCATGAGTGCTGCATTTGGAGTTTGATAAGTACCAGTCTTGATCAGGCAAACTTATTGGGTGGGGTTATAAATGTACATACGCAGGCTGTGTGAGTGAATTATATAACTTACTGTAAAATTTCAGGGGTCCTCCAAGTAGTCTAAGGTGTTGTTTGAAGATCACTTCTCACTGCTTATGTCATAAGTGTGAGTCCAGCTCGCTCCAAAAACTTTGTGAAAGAAAGTTTGGATGTTACTTGTGGAAGGACGGTGGTGGTACTACTCAGACTCAGTCTTGGTGGGATATCGTAACATGTGTCTGCGGCATGATACTTCAGTGTAACACACTCCGAATACTGTCTCAAGTAGTCATTGTTGCGATATGACTGAAAAGTTTTTGAAAGAGACGCTAAACACCATACAACAACAGCAACTTCCTCCTCTAATAAAACTGGATATACCTGAAATGTATTGAAAATGGCATTAAACGCCATGAAAAAATAAAAACAACTAAAATTTCAGAATTTTTTGTTCTGATGTTTTGATTTTATAACACTTGAATTATCCTATCTCTTTCCTTCTTCAATTCAAGGATGAGTCACCATCTTCGGAAGGTTCCATCAATGTTGGCTATGCGTCAGACGACAATAATGGCCATGACCTCATGACCGTGTGTTCGCCAAACCATGTGAGTGCCCCGACTCCCTCCAGATCTGAGATTGAGTTGAGTCAGGAGCAAGAACTACATTACACGAGCTACATATCTAAGTCTCAGTCCAGCAACGTGTCAAATAAATCTACAACGTCCACTCTCAAAGTTGAAGTAAGTCTCACATATTTTGAATTCTGGACTTTTTTACCTTATTAAACAGAAGCGAGTTATTTGACTACTTCCCAATTGAAAAATCAGGCCAAATCAAATCCCAAAATAGAATTTTATGCCCCCTCTCTAAATTTTTTGGGTGGCATAAATGTAAGGTAATGAGAGGCAGTGTCGTATATCAATCATCACGTCTGAGACGGTTACCTGGCTGGAATTGGAACTTTCGACCCCTGGATTGATAGTCAGACGCGCTGCTGACTAAGCTAATTGGGCCCAGCCGTGTGCAAAAAATGGTATTCAGTGATTTATGATACTGGCAGTCACTTTTAAAAAACATTAAAGCTACATACACTTTGTTTAACCTAGTAGGAATGAGAGGTCGGTGGGTTGTCTTTACAACACAATACAATTCACGCCTGACGCCATAATAAATTAATTGCAAGATTATCATCCATTGTTTTCTTAAAAATTGGGAGGCGGGAGGATTTTATATTAATTTTTAAAGATGTTTAAAAAAAAAAAAATTATGAAAATAAAAAGGATTAGGGCGGCATGAAAATTAGGGGGCGGGCGGCGATTATAATCTAGCAATTAATTTATTATAGCCTTACTGTTTATTTCTTATTCCCAGATTGCAGATATTGATGGGGAAGAGAGTCTCAACCTGACAACCACACAACTGAAGCGATGTAAACGTCAGGTGCTACGGCCATACTGGCGTCTTCTTATGTTTGTAAGTATCATATTAGTGTATAATACTGAACTGCTAATGTTTTCATTTTTAGCTCGCAGGGACGAAGTACAAAGAGAACTATTGCCATGACCCCAGCATTGTCGTCGGTGTCGTCGTTGTAGACCTAGGTTAAACTTTTGTGTTTAAGTTTAAGATATCTATGCAACCACTCATTGGATATGAATGAAACTTCGCATGTGTGTTCACCGTTATCAATGGAACACACACAAATAAGAACCATAACTCTGGATTGCATTTTGACACAGTTATGGCCCTTTTTGGACTTAGACACCCAGGGGCGAGCTTTGTTGTCTTCTGACAACTCTTGTTACATTGCTGACCACATCAATTCAATATTAATATTAACAATGTAGGCTCAGATCAAATTGTGAGTAACTGTCAGTTTTGATCAGACAGGGAATAAGAATAGAGCAAGTACGAGGTTCGGGATCTTTGATTTTTGCTGTTGAACCCTTGCAATTTTGCTTGAACTAGGTCCATTGAACCTTTCAGAAATTGAAAAAATAATAAATTCATTTGGGTGAAAATTATATCAATGCCTATGGTTGTTCTATCTTCTGTCATTTCAAGGACACTTAGGCCAATGGAAGCTATCAAAAATGAAATACACAACGCAAATTTTATCAGCAAGGTTCGGACCTTCTAAAATTCTTGTTGAAGCTGGAAGGTTTAGGCTTGCCAGTAAAAGTCATTATTTTAAGCCCGTGTCAGAATTTGCTGGTACTCGGTAAAATAAATTAATGAAGTTTATATCAAATTTCATTATAACCAGTGAGGGTTTGGCTGGGAATTAATTAATGAAGTTGGTATTTAATTTCATTATAACCAGTAAGGGCTTGTTGGAAGTTTATATCAAATTTCATTATAATCAATGAGGGCTTGGTTGGAAGTTTATATCGAATTTCATTAAAATCTGTGAGGGTTTGGTCAGGAAAAAAATCACTGAATTTTATATATAATTTCATTATAATCAGTGAGGGTTTGGTCAGGAAAAAATCAATGAAGTTTATATATAATTTCATTATAATCAGTGAGGGTTTTGGTCGTGAATAAATCAATGAAGTTATATATATAATTTCATTATAATCAGTGAGGGTTTGGTAGTGAATAAATCAATGAAATTTATAAATAATTTCATTATAATCAGTGAGGGTTTGGTCATGAATAAATCAATGAAGTTTATATATAATTTCATTAAAATCAGTGAGGGTTTGGTCGGGAATAAATCAATGAAGTTTATATATAATTTCTTTAAAATCAGTGAGGGTTTGGTCGGGAATAAATCAATGAAGTTTATATATAATTTCATTATAATCAGAGAGGGTATGGTCGAGAATAAATCAATGAAGTTTATATATAATTTCATTATAATTAGTTAGGGTTTGGTCGAGAATAATTCAATGAAGTTTATATATAATTTCATTATAATCAGTGAGGGTTTGGTCAAGAATAAATCAATCAAGTTTATATATAATTTCATTATAATCAATGTGGGTTTGGTCGGGAATAAATTAATTAAGTTTAAATATAATTCATTATAATCAGTGAGGGTTTGGTCGAGAATAAATCAATTAAGTTTATATATAATTTCATTATAATCAATGAGGGTTTGGTCGGGAATAAATTAATTAAGTTTATATATAATTCATTATAATCAATGAGTGTTTGGTTGGGAATAAATTAATGAAGTTTATATATAATTTTATTATAATCATTGAGGGTTTGGTTGGGAATAAATTAATGAAGTTTGTAGCAAAACGTTACTCCTATCGAGCTATCGATACGTTTTAACATTTCCATGCTACCTGTTCTAAATATAGCCTATATCATTACAATGGACACTTACTAGCTGACACTACTAAATTAGGCCACAACAACCTAATTATTTTATTACAAAGTTTATATCAAATTTAACCATAATCAGTGAGGGTTTGGTTGGAAATAAATTTATCAGATAATAGATCAGATGTTGGGGGATTAGTTGAATTTGAAGTATATACTGTTATAACCATGTACTTGCAGGGTTTGATTGAGAATAAATGAAGTTTATACTGTTATAATCATGTACTTGCAGGGTTTGATTGAGAATAAATGAAGTTTATACTGTTATAATCATGTACATGCAGGGTTTTATTGAGAATAAATGAAGTTTATACTGTTATAATCATGTACTTGCAGGGTTTGATTGAGAATAAATGAAGTTTATACTGTTATGATCATGTACTTGCAGGGTTTGATTGAGAATAAATGAAGTTTATGTACTTGCAGGGTTTGATAGAGAATGAAGTATATATCATTATAATTGTGTACTTGCAGGTTGGCTGGACAGGGTTAAGTTGAGAATTGATACAGTTTATATCATTATAATTGTGTACTTGCAGGTTGGCTGGACAGGGTAAAGTTGAGAATTGATACAGTTTATATCATTATAATTGTGTACTTGCAGGTTGGCTGGAGAGGGTTAAGTTGAGAATTGATACAGTTTATATCATTATAATTGTGTACTTGCAGGTTGGCTGGAGAGGGTTAAGTCGAGAATTGATACAGTTTGCATCATTATAGGTGTGTACTTGCAGGTTGGCTGGAGAGGGTTAAGTCGAGAATTGATACAGTTTACATCATTATAATTGTGTACTTGCAGGTTGGCTGGAGAGGGTTAAGTCGAGAATTGATACAGTTTATATCATTATAGGTGTGTACTTGCAGGTTGGCTGGAGAGGGTTAAGTCGAGAATTGATACAGTTTATATCATTATAATTGTGTACATGCAGGTTGGCTGGAGAGGGTTAAGTTGAGAATTGCATATAATATAAATGTGTTTTTTATATGGAATAGCAATGCTAGATTTCTGACTGTATCCCGGCACTGCCGCTGAACTGCCCAAAAAGCGCGAAGTACTCCACCATAAAAATGCACGATGAAACATAGTTCAGTATGAATTGAACTGAACTTTATCATTATGACCACTTAACAAAAAAGACCACGTAATTATGTTTAAATGATTATATACATTAATGGACCATTATAAGAAATTAAAGCACGACTAGAATGCACAATATGTTGTGAATTTCCGTGAAATAACATATTTACCGGGGATAATACTTTTTTTTTCTTTTAATAAACAACATAATCGTGCAAATTATAGTCGTGCAAACAAACTGCCAAATATATCATAGTCACTGTTTCTTCTCCATGGTTACCATGAAGGAATACTATAATGTAGCTACTACTCGACCAAGCACTTATCCGAAGAGCACCTATGCCCTTGTTCACGTATATTGCAGCTTGGTTAACTAAATCGTAAAGGGCAATAACTCAAGTCATAAAGGGGAACAACTCATGTAAACATATTCCGGTTATCCATAGAAACGAGGCATCTTCAAATAATGATTACATACTTTAAGAACGATCATATAAGCTGTAAGAAACTGATATGATTATTACGGGACGGACACACGTACGCACGGAGGGTACATATGCCTTACGCACACATGTTCAACTATCAACATACATATATGGCATGTGCAAATATTTTAAATGGCTACGTGTTTGCTATGTCTTGTACTGGTTAACAGCTGAAACATTGTCGAAAAAGTCGAAACATCCATACAAACAAAGACAGAGACTGAACAAATATATTACGGATACATGGGCGGATCCTTGAATTCCAGTGACTGGGGGTGGGAGGGGATGAGGGGCGTCAGTGCGAATTTTTGTTGGATAGGGTTGGACTGGGGGGTCTAGACTCCATGTTACCTTTCATATCACTTCCACCCCCCCCCCCCCCCCCCCCCCACACACACACACCCTTGTGAATATACCAGTTGGTAACACTACAGCCAAACTTCCAATACTTGGCTCGAACAACCCTTAACTCCAATTATTTGTCCAGTCCCGTCGAGAAGCTCTTCTGTATGTCTGAACATCACCATATGTTTAGAAGTTGTATCCGTAATTCGGGTTGAAATATGCTGTACTTTTCACACAAAAACTGCCTGCTACTGCAATGATATCAATGTCATACTAATGGATACGTCTATTGTTTACAACGATAATTGTTAATTTGCTTAATTGACTTAATTATCTTAACTTAAATTTGACTGAATTATTAGGTTTCAACTAAAATGTCCAATCAATGAAGACGTCCGACCTACTGGGCACCAGTACAGGATCATCTGGTGTCCAGACACGATGCCCTAATTTAAGATAAATGTAGGCCAGTTAGGTTCTTAATTGCATATACTTAAATTGATATTGTTAATGGATTTGTGAACTAAAAAATCAATATACCCTATTTGTAACTTAATATAACTTAATTATACGTGTTTTCGAACAGTTTTTTAACATCGACATAATGGCGTAGTATGTGACTCTTCAATATTGGAACTAAGAAGGTTAGCGTTAGAGTTAGTTTCCGGTTGTTTTATACCTCGATTGTGGTGTAACCCCACCATTGATTTTTGTTCTTTATTCTATAGTAAATAATAAAAGTTTGAAGGCTTGTCATTCATAGAGGATCCCAAATGAAAGAAGTGAAACCTACATTTTACTGTTTGTCAACCTCTGCACTATCAAAATATGATGAGAAAAGTAGGGGTCATGTGTCATATAAGAGATTTTTTTTCTGCTCAGTGTGTACACTGGTGACAAAGTGAAAGTAGACTTCCGAAATCATGAATTCATACCCCAATTTCCAAGCATCATTTTTTTTTTCTAAATTCACAATTCAAACATGACAATGCTATCAAAATGTTCAAAATACATCAATAATGCCATTCAAATAAAAAAATGAGCATTAAAATAAGGAAAATGCATTTTTAAAGAAGAAGAATTGAGGATTATTTATAACCGCCATTATGCGACTACCCCACGGAAGCACTTCCTTTTTGCAATGGTGGCACTATGCCTTGTGAAACAAGTTATTACAATGTCGGCAAATCACGCTCGATGTCTTCCTGGGTAGAACCAGTACTAAGCATATGCGGATAAAAAGTCTGACTCAACGGATGCACCGCACATAGCTGTGGCGGAGGATCGAACCTATGTCCCTCCGATCCTGGGTCCGATGCCATCTACCATTGGACCGTGCGACCGACACTTTTCGGTTAAATAACGAAAGATGAACCACGTTCTGTCTGTCTTCAGTCTATCAATGTAATTTAAATAGTTCAAATAATTATCTCGAATCATTTTTAAGAGGCCTCAGCTTTATCGCCGATATTGTCTCGATCTTAGCGGTAAAACTGCACATTTATATTAAAACCATATATTATGACTATTCTATTCAATAACTTATATAATATTTTGTCTCCATACTGTAAACTTATTAAATCTTGTTGATAAGCTACTTAATCGCTGCGCGATATAAAGTTCCTCATTGGCCAGTATCGGGTTATGTTTAATCATTGACGAATAAAACGGTAAATGCCGACCTGTGTATTTACGATTTTTTTCATAAATATGATAAATTACAAGGACGGAATCAACCATTATTTTCAAATGGGGCCTTCCTCTTTGTGGTTCACTAACATTTACTGAGCAGAAAGTTACAGGTGATGCATCTTTAAGCGTCATAGCTACTCCGAAGTGTCGTAATGTAACAGGTGAACTAATTAAACGTCATCATCACTAAGGCAACGACGTCTAGTTTTCGTCTTTCGATATTTAGGTATGCAGCTCTACAAATTGAAAAAAGCACAGAAGGCTATGGTTAGTTGTATGCTGAATATCGAAATACGAATACCAAACAATGTTGCTGTATATAAGCTTATTTTACATGGCAACCGGTTTTCTATGTGGGCGAGCTCCCAGGAGAGTGTTAGTCTTTTTAGGTTTGCAGGGTATGTACAGAATACAGATAGAAACCCATCGTCACTTGTCTCTTGTTCTTTAGCGTGTTCGGTGTATAGCGCTGCTACACGAGCCCTCGGTTTAAAGTTCAATCCGAGCGACTATTACAGTTTTTAGTATGCTATCCCCTTGAATCGAACCCGCAACCACAAGGCTAGAAGTACCATGCTCTACCTAACAATGTTCAGTATGTCGGTTATATATACGTGTACTTTTTTATTTCTTGTGTACGTCCTGTGTTTCCAAGGGAATCTAGCTTTAATAATAAAGTATTATTAAATCAGATAGTATTGTCTGTTGTATGTTATAATCGTTTATAATAAAGTAACATTAAATCAGATAGTATTGTCTGTTGTATGCAATAATCGTTAATAATAAATATCATTAAATCAGATAGTATTGTCTGTTGTATGCAATAATCGTTTATAATAAAGTATCATTAAATCAGATAGTATTGTCTGTTGTAGGTAATAATTGTTTATATTTAAGTATCATTAAATCAGATAGTATTGTCTGTTGTATGCAAAAATCGTTAATAATAAAGTATCATTAAATCAGATAGTATTGTCTGTTGTTTACGATAATCGTTTATAATAAAGTATCATTAAATCAGATAGTAGTGTCTGTTGTATGTAATAATTATTTATATTTAAGAATCATTAAATCAGATAGTATTGTCTGTTGTATGCAATAATCGTTAATAATAAAAATATGACAGCAAGCTTGTTCTGTTATGTTAGGCCTGTTTTGTTAAGATTGTTTTGTTAGGCCCGTTTTGTGAAGTCTGTTCTGTTAATTTTTTTTTTTTGTTAAGCTTGGTTTGTTTAGTTTTTTTTGTAAAGTTTGCTTTGTTAAGTTCGTTTTGATAAACTTGGTTTGATAAGCGTGTTTTGTTGAGCTTGGTTTGATAAGCGTGTTTTATTTAGATTAATTTGCTTAGATTATTTTGTTAAGCTTGGGTTAAGTCCGCTTTTTAGTTCGTTTTGTTTTGTTGAGTTCGTTTTGTTAAGCATGTTTTAATAAGATAAGTTTTTTTGCTATTTTTGTTTTATTTAACAAAACGATCGGGCTCTTAACAAAACATCTAGATTTCAAGTTAATGGTCACTTCTGAATTGCCAGAACGATAATATAGTAGTAGTTGTTATCCACGTCTGAAATCCCCCTTAATGTCGCAATGCCCTAACACCTTACATTCTAAAAACCTAATGGCCACACAAACATTATATTCTGTCACCTTCAAATATTTAAACGAATCGAAGTATTTCAAAATTATATAACACGATCAAGTTTTTAAGTTTTTAGAATCTATTCTAATCTAATTAACATGTCCCCGGTTTCAGTAAATTTTACACAAGTAAATCTAAATGAAAAGTTTTGTAAATAGAAATATATCTGATAATTGATTTTAAAATTGATCAATATCAGGCTTGCAAATTACGAACTACATTATTTTGTGTCATCGCTGGTTCGCACAATGTACGATGACAGCGTATTTATTATTGTATTTCATAATCAGAAGCACTCTATGGCTGTGTCAACATATACTGTAGGGGAAAATCTATATTAGACAGAGAAATCGCGCGAAAGATCGGTCATGTAGCAACGATGATGTAGTCGCTATGGACATGAAAAGAAATATAGAATACTTAACAAAATATCCATGTATGGAATTTATAAATCAATGGAATTGGCTGCAGAATACCTATTTTTCTGGTCTTGAAATCTGCTGCGCAGCAGTGGTTCTGCTCGACGTCCTATGCGCTCATCGCGGAGGTCGTGGGTATGATCTCAGCGCGGCCCAAACATGGTTCCAAGTTACTTGCTGAAGGTCGGTGGTTCTACTCAGATTTTTTCTAAGATCTTCCACCACCGATAAAACTGGATGATATATTTAACTTCATGCAATGTGTTGAAAATGGCGTATTCGAGACATTCTGCAATGAGCCCAGTAGTTATAAAAATAATATTTTTTAAAATCAAAATTAATTTGGTCATTTGACAAAAATAAATTCTGATGGAAACCGAAAATTACCGCTGTGGAAATAGTTGCTAAATAAAGTGAGACTACCGGCACAGTATTTGTTAACTGGGCAATGACACGTGTGTTTGTGGTGTTGTTTTCTTTTTGAAAATGTTAGCGTCATTTATTTTGCCATCGAGGGCTAAAAGTCGATTTGTATAACAGATTACCTTATAAAATTGAATTGATTAAATATATTTTTTACAGAGCATGTATCTGTGTTATATTGTTAACATTTGAGTGACAAACGTTTCATGTAAAACACGCACCTATAATATACTACAAAGGGGAACATACATGTCTTAATGAAGCTAATGGGTTTATAGTTACATGGTGTGAATATATAAAGTCACTTTATAATAATCACTTAGTTCCATGTATGTGGTTAAGTGGTATACCATTAAACCCGGAATCAGAAAATTGTGGGTTCGATACTCCGCCATGGTCATCTGTGGTGTGTCATTGATATACTTAGTAATGGCTGTCGCAGGTACCAAGTGCGATTTGTCTGAAATTGTAAATAAAACATTACGATCGATGTAAAATAAAGAAGTTTAGGTTTAACTTGTTTCTCTCTGGCCTTATGTAATGTATGCGGTCGGGTAAAATGTATAAAGTTCAACCAAGCTAAATTTTATCCGGAGTTAAGAAATATGTTAAACATCGATTCAATGTGCACAGTTTGCGACACTCGATTAACGTATCGCATATTATGTGTTTACCGTGGATCAATCAGTCAAATGGATTATATTTCAATGTTTTAAGTACAATATTTACACGACATTGGATGCACTGTGTATGTGGCGACTAACTATACAGTCATTTGTATAATGTATTTATTTTAGCCAAGTAAACAACACAAAGGACCGTAAACATTTGACAAAGGCACTTGAATTACCTGTAAATGTTTTAAAAAGAGTTACGTGTACAGTCTTAAAATTTACTACATCAGTTTATTTATTGAATTGAATTTTGTAGAAAAGAACACTTTGTTTACTAATTACAAATGATGATAGTCTGCATGTAGACCAACTTATTTTGCTCTGTTCTTTAATTTAACGTCATTTTCAACGTAAGTACAGATTATGAAATGGTTGATGTAAAACTGCAAATGTATATGAGAAAATCTACCGATCTTTGACGCTAGTTCTCACATGTTTTGTACCGAACTGGGCTCGAATCCTTGATCTCAGTGGTGAGTGGTACGTGATCATGAGATAGAGTGGAACGCATCGTCCAGTGGTACTACATCGGATCCATAATCGGAGAGTCATGGGTTTGTTCCCCCGTCACGGCTATGTGTGGTGTATTTGAGCAAGACAAGTACTGGTTTTACCCAGGAATACGAATATTTCCGAGTGTGATTTGTATAATTTGTAATTTGATTGCTTGTCCACGACCACTAGATGGAATGGTATATGATCACATGGTTACTTACAGAAATGTTAATTTTACCATTATCTTTTTCGTTTTCTCTACTTACAGATAACGTCCTGCACGTGTCACTTATCTAACAGTCACATGAGGCCAAGTGTTACCTGAAGGTCACATCAGGGGTCTAGTGTCAAGCCACAGCCGTCGTCCTCAAAATGAGTGCACGGCGTAAAAAGAAGGACGATAAGCCGCCGCCGGCGACGGGTCCGGGCAGCAAGATCGTCGCTCTCAACGATTCATTAAAGAAACACATCAAACGGCTGGAAAACAATAAGGTCCATCTGAAATTTGGCACGTGTAATTTGAAATCGTTGCCCCTTGAGGTCTGGACAAACGAGGAGCTATGCGAATTAACACTAAAACTCAATTGTGAAAACAACAGACTGAAACGATTACCGAAGTCGGTAGCAGCTCTTGAAAACATCGAATACATTAATATTCGAAACAACGCCCTCGGTGCCTTTCCTGGCTCTGTATCGCGTTTGAAAAAACTAATATACCTGGACATTACAAACAACAACATAAAAAAGTTGCCCCCAGCAATACATAAAGCCACGGGCTTGGCTACGCTTTATGCCTCAAACAACAAAATCCGTGCCTTACCGAAAAACATAGGGAAATCCCCATCGCTTTTGTTTGCTGACCTTTCCTATAACCAGATTAAATCGTTCAAGAAAGGAGTTTACGAACTGACGGCCACAATCATACTGTCTCACAACAAGCTTACGGACATGCCCCCGGCAACCGTTAAGAAACCCAACATCCAAAAAATGGACCTGTCTCACAATGGAATCAGCCACCTGCCAGAATCCATAGAAAAGCTAACAAGACTGACATGGCTCGACCTTTCCCATAATTCCATTGACGAACTTCCGCCACAGATAGGAAAAGTCCGCTTTTTACATTACTTCAATTTGTCTCACAACAATATAAAAGAACTACCAGAGGAACTCTGGTACCTGGGCCCAGCGCTCGACACATTGCTTCTGGGACACAACGAAATGCCCGTACTTCCGGACGATATTCAGAAGCTGAAGAAACTGCGAGAGCTGGATATATCCGGAAACCAGCTGGAGTACTTACCGGAAGGACTGAAGGAATGCAGTTGTCTGCAGACATTGGACGCATCTGAGAACAAACTGAACTCTATGAAGTTTTCTGTGTTTCTCAAATCTCTGGAACATTTAAATGTATCCAAAAATGAAATTGATGTGATACCACTTGAGATCTCTACCATGAAAAATTTGGTAACATTGAATGTTTCCGACAATAAAATAAAAGTGTTGCCAGACTGTGTTGGCAATATCCAAACTCTTAAAAGATTGTTTGTGGCCAAAAACAAGTTAACCACTCTTCCGGACACAATCGGTGTTGGTCAAGTGCTTACTCATTTGGATATATCTCACAACAAGTTGACTGCTCTACCACCAGATTTGAGAAAGTTGAGGAATTTGGAAGAATTCAAAATGAGCCATAACGAGATAGCAGGTATGCCACGTTCTATTGACTTTCTTTATCAGATTCGCGTCCTTGACATTTCTAGCAACGGTTTTACTGAGCTCAATATACCAAAGACACTCTGTGAACTGAACCTGTCAGACAACCCTCTCACAGTGAATCATACCGACCATCGCTCAGCTCTTGTTGTCATTGGCGACAAGGACCATCTGCGAAACTTAACGTCATTGGAACTGTGCAATTTGGGACTGGACGAAATCCCACCGAGTGTTTATAATTTGCGCATGCTTAAACACCTCAACGTGTCAAACAACAGTCTCAAATCCCTCGGAGACAACATCTGCAAGTTACGCGGTCTTGAATCGTTGGAAGCCAACCAAAACGAGATGTCGTCACTTCCGACAAACATCAATGTCATGTCAAAGCTTCAGAATCTGTCCATGACTGATAACCATATAGAAGAATTTGCTCCGGCACTGCTCTCGTGTATGTCGCTGCAGACGCTTAATCTGGCTTTCAACAAAATGAAGTTACTTCCGGAGAACTTTGGTCGTCTGAACAAACTCACAGACATGAACTTATCCAACAATGAACTCATCACATTCCCGACTGACAGGATCGATGTCCTCGCATCGCTACTGGTGCTGAACCTGAGCCAGAACCATATAGACGAAATGCCGATAGGTTTTCCGTACCTTTACAGGTTGAGAGAACTCAAAGCCGCCGGAAATGACCTCACTGCACTTCCGGGAGAAATGGACAAGCTCAAGTCTCTCAAAGTTCTCGATTTGTCCGATAACATCATCGAAGTGCTGCCCGAGAGTATATGCAAAATACCAAACCTAAAAGAGTTAGATGTTACATCCAATAAGATTACGCGAGGTTTCCCCAAAGCTTGGGAGAATTTGCGGGCTAAAGCAAACGTCGGCATGGCAGAGCAGTCGTCCGTAAAAACAAGGCAACCACGTGATCGCCCAAAGCCAGTCACATCCGAGACACAAGTCAGTCCGAAAGCACGCAGAAAGAAAGGCAAAAATTCACCGAAGTTGAAAATGAAGAATGGCGCCAAATCTGCTCCACCAATTCCGACTGGTAGTGCTTCCGGTTAGTGAATGACGATTTAGCTGAGTTGTAGATAAAATAATAAAAATGTAATATTAGAGAGAGAGAGAGAGGTGACTTTATAATTAGACTGTGATTTAAAATATTATTGTTATTAATATTATTAGAGAAACATGTATCAAATAAATAAATGAACTTTATTGTTAGAAAAAATATTTCATAGACATTTGCATTAAGTGAAACTTAAATATTCAAAACATTGTTTGTGGCTATATTCCACTGATATTCCACGCACTAACTGTCTCGATGCCACATAACAGTTATTTGTTGATCGTTTGTTGGGCACATATAATAGCAATATACGTGTAAGATATGGATTGGTTAAAAGGTAATTAACACATGCTGCATTGAACAATATTATTAATTAACGACATATCTTTCCATATGTCTGTGTGTGACGTCATACATGTAGATATTCAAGGTTAAATTGAATTCTAGAAATCTTAATTGTCTAGGGCCTTTTTTATATTTAGCATTATTTTTTATTGTTATACACTTTATAGTACTGTATACCGTGTTATACTTTATTTTATTGTTAGAAATAAATATGTGATAAAAACATGATTATAATATTATACGCTACGATTTGTTTGTGTTTCATTCGTTCACCATAATAATTTATGAAGATGGAGTTCTTTAAAGATAATTGGATTAAAGTCGCTCATCTTATTTCACCTGTCACTTCTTTTCAAATTTTCAATGTACTTATTCTGTGAAGAACTTATAGATGAAAAAATGATAACTACATGTATCTGTTATTACATAGAATTCCCATGTAAAAATCAAAAGTCCCAAAATCAACCTTGCCCTATACCTTGTTATTTTTCTTTCAAAACTTGCTGTTGGGGTGTTTTTTAAATTTTGCTTTAGAATCAAATCTAAACATTGTGTTTGAAACTGGTTTGCACAAGATCAAAACATCTTTATGTAGGAAAGAGGCATATTTGTAAAACAAACTGAAAGCAATAGAAAAATATAGTACACCTGTTTTAGGTCCAATGCAAATACACATTTCAGATTTTAAGACATTCCTTTGAATTCAATGACACTTGCTTTTTGTGGTTGTTTCTTTTTTTCTGTTAAAATAACGGGGAAAAAACCCACAATAGAACTGAATATCTTCTTCTTCTTCTTCCAGTTAAAGGTCAGGAGTCTTCTTAGACTGTAAAGTTGACCTGGTTAATATATCTTCTTCTTCTTCCAGTTAAAGGTCAGGAGTCTTCTTAGACTGTAAAGTTGACCTGGTTAATATACATCATTAAAAAAGAAAGAAAACTATTTGGAAAATGGTAAATATGATGCAAACCATTTATTGCTTATTAAAGTTCACGACGACACATGTGTGTTGCTTTGTAAACCAAAACCAAGCACGATGGAGGTACAAAGCAGTTGACATGGCGATTAGTAATACATGGAATTTACATTTAAAAGAACTCTCCATCGCACAGTGCTGATTAATGACTGTTTAATTGGTTCTCGTCAAACACCATGAATACAAAACCACATGACGGCCTTCAGTAATCTACTTTTGGTGTTGGACAAATTTGGAAAAGTAATTGGATAAAAATCACAACGTGATCAAACCCCGGAATAGTCAACTTAAAATAAACAAAAGGCACATAAAACACAAGTCCCGCAAACAGAATCGCGATGCCGTACAACAATTCTATTCGAGGACTCGAAACGAACGGACCGATAATCAAAAACAAACACATTAGAATGGAAAGCAATGGTATAACAAGAGGGGTCCGGAATACCTGATCCTCTATTTTCACTTTTGATCGTATCCTAAGGAGGGAAATTGTCGTTAACAGGATGACGACGGAGCCTATGAAACTGAGCAGGTTTATGAGAGGTTCTATTTCTCCGGGAATAAGCATTAGTAGTGCTATACCGTGGGTTGATATAATTGAAATCACGGGAATCGCGGTATTCGCATGGAGATACGAGAATACTTCCGGAAACTGGTTCTTGCGCGCAGCCGCGAACACGACTCTTCCGGTTGCAAATCCCTGTCCGTTAGATGCTCCAAACACCGAACACATCACGCTGATTGGTATGATAATAGCGGCGGGTTTTATTACCTTACGTCCCCAGTCGTATGCAACTGCCGAAGATTTTAAAAATTCCGACTTTGAAATTAAAGCAAAGTACGAAATATTCGCTAATATGTATATCACAGTTGAGCCTGCAACGGATATCACAATGGCACGTGGTATGTTGCGTTTCGGATCAACGAGTTCTTCGGTTATTTCGTTGATGCGCTGAGCTGCAGAGTATGCAAACATGCAACTGTACAATGCCAGTACATACGAATCGACACTTGTTGATGAGCCTTCAAACGTGTCTTGAAGGTTCTCTGTCCTTCCTTCAGCTAAAACAACTATACCACCAACTGAAATAATCGCAAGTGCTGATATCTTTGCTATAGTAAAAATAATTTGTGTTGATTCTGCAATCTTGACGCTAATTATATTAGTAATACACAAGGTAGTGAGCATGACTGCAGCTATTGTTTTACGTAAACCGTCAGGGGCACCACAAGAACCAAATATTGGCGTACAAAAATAATCCGCGAAAACCAATGACAGTACAGTCAATCCAGACGAATTTCCAATCAGTTGTTGGGCCCAAAAGATCAGGAAGGCTGGAACGGCACCGATGCCCATGTAAATGTACGTATAGTCGCCACCAGAATGCGGTACTAACGTGCCCAGTTCGCCGTATACAAGGCCAAACACCATGGTCATAATGCCGGATACAGACCAAACCACGAGGCTCATTCCTGAAAGAAAACAGTGTTTCAAATGTAAAGATGAAATTTACGATAGAAAATATGTATTCGAATGTTTCTCTTGGTTACTTTTTTATAGACAAGAAATACATGCCATCCGCAACCTGATCGAATACTTTACATTAATCAACTCTCTGGATGTTTAAAACTAAATAACTATTTGAAGTGAAAGATTACATAAAAATAATTTCCGTTGGTCAGTCTAATACATTGAAAGCCTTAAAATGAATTATTAAAAAAAAATAAAGGGAATAAAGAGAACAAACACGCCTCCCATGCAGATAGCTCACACGATAAATGAGGTGTTATCTTGATCAACTTTGATGTTTGCTTTGCTGGAAGACAAACGCCTTTCAAAAAAATTGAACGCGATTCTGATAAAGTTTCTGATTGGTTGATTAAATTCATCAGACTACCTCGGTGATTTGCAATATCCTGTTCTGGGATAGACTAGTATTTAGCAGAATACCATGTACATGTTTTCTGTATTTATATCTTTGTCAAATTGCTGTAAAATACTTTTTATTAGCGAGAGACAACTTTATTTTTCACTTTTATTCGCGAGTTTCAACCCTCGTGAATTCAAATTTGCTATTCACTGTTTACAATATCCGAAAAAAATGCATTTCTGACGGTTTTCACTTTTCGAACGTCACGAATTCAACATTTCGCGAATAAATAATACTGTACAAATAACAGTAAATTTGTGAAATAAAGGTTATCAAATCACAAATGAGTATAACACATATGGAGACTACTAGGAAGGTACATTTGCCTTACAAAAAAATAAACACAACAAGGCATTTATGGTTTCTATTCTATTCGAATCTTATAAAATTCTAATGGAAAGGCACTACTCTGGTAATTGTATTCATCGCACAAATTTAGACAAATCACGCTCGAAGTTTTTCTGGATAGAACCGGTACTAAGCATATACGGATAAAGTGTCTTCCCAAGGACACCACACATGGCTGCGGCGGAGGATCGAACCCCTACCCCCTCCGATATTGGGTCACCGGACCACACGCTCCACATTGAACACTGACCTACAACTAAACTGAAGTTTATTAGATCATACCTTTATCAATTCAAGCAATGCATGCCGGGATAAAAAAAACGAGTGCCTTACCTACAGACCCCGTGTACTTTAAAGCTCCTTTTGGTGAAATAAATATCCCTGAGCCGATAATGCAGCCCATGCCGAATGTTGTAGCACCCAGAAGTCCAATCTGCGGCTTGGGCCGAACCATGTCTTCATCTTTAACAGTATCATCACCAGGGGCAACATTAACCGTTCTTGCAGCTGAACCTGCAGCTCCCGTTTCTAATGCCGCCATTACGCGAATATCTCAATGAGTTGACCGGGATGCAGCCTCAGAGTTCACACCAGTTTACTTACTAATTTGTCTAAATTTACCGATTAATTAAATAGAACATGGACTGCGCTCGAGTCGTAATGCTTCTAATAAACATGCAGGACATGGTAGTTATTATAAAGACTAGCAATACTATTTCAGCTCACCTCACCTGCTCGTGATGTATGGGATAACGATCTCGGAGAAAGAGTTCTGAAGACGCAAGAAAGAACATTTCAAATTCGTTATCATTTTCCACCACTGGGTGTATGCCTGCGTTCATGCATGTATTTTCTTACGTTACTTTTATTATACAAAACGATGACCATGCCGACAGTATTAATATTTCGCAGCATGGTTTACAACTGTAACACATCGTATACGGTGACGGATTAAGGATTTCATGTTTGGGGTGTATAGATTTTCAATAAATTTTCAATATGTGAGTGAGGGCAAACCGTGTTTTCGGTTAATTTATTAACTCATAGGCGTAGGCACCGGGGGAGGGGTTGCAAGTGGGCCGTCTCTCCCCTAATATTCAGTTTCAGCATTGTCTTTGGAGCCTGGAAGTACATTGGCATACGCCTGTTCCTCATGAGTTGACATGAGATGACAGTTTAACATTATTTAGATCATAACAAATCAGCATTTTTTCATAATTATTTTTAAACTTGGTTTATACATCGGACTAGTTTGCACGGAAGTATATGTAAGTAAATAGGCATGTTTAAAAATACACTACAGATTCCAGATGGAATATGTTAATATAGCCGTGTCCTAATGTTCGATGCACGAGTGATCAAGTGTAGGTTAAATATTGCAAGACACTTCCAACATTGACCGAGGACAATGGAGCATAGCACAATGAATTCTGGGAGAAAATGCTGGCAGACTACAAATGTAACATTCGACTCGAGTCCGACTCAGAATAACACTGAAAAGAGCCAACTTTGGACATTCTGCCCGAGCTTGGCTTGAAATGACGCGTGGGAGAGATAGACACTGGTCTCGAATATTTGCTTGGGAGAAATTCAAATGTGAGCAATTGTGCTTTCTGAATCACTTGTTTCAACTTTGTTTTGGAGACGACATTTGGGTTTATTTTAGACAGCATGTACAGTACTAACTACTAACTATTTAAAGTACGGAGCAGTCAACAAGCTAACAAACGGCTAGCCACATTTGTTGGTTTCTAACAACCTTCGTATTTCAAAAGTTACCAACCGCTGTCGATATGCTTATATAATATACTGCTTATACTCGTAACAGATCTACATGGATTTAAAGGGAAGTTAATATATTGCAGAAGGGGAAATACTTGCTTATTCCTAAAATATGGGAAGGTTAGCAAATGTTTAAAACAAGAGGTGACTGATTGCCCCTATTTACTCATCAGATTCAGTATGTATATAAATGAATTTATTAAACAAGTTGACAACAATATGTTATATTTATCTCTACCGAGCAGCATATTATTTTTGCCTTCGATTTTAATAAAACAAATATTTTTTTCCAACGTATTTAATCGTTTTCATCACATAACGCCGGGCTCGATTAGCTCACTCGGTTACACGTCTGACTATCAATGCAGGGGTCGTGAGTTCGAATTCCCGCTCGGCAACAATTTCCGTGATAATTGATATACGACATGGTGTCCAATCATTCGTCTCTCGCCGCTGATTCAAGTGAGGACGTTATCAGTTACTTGCGAAAATGGGGTGTACTCGAGTACTGTTTAACTTTTCAGGATCCCAGGAAACAGTGATTAGGTTAACTGATCGTCTGTTAGCCCTCGATGGCATGAAAATAACGCTTAATATTCAATCATTCAATCGTCACAAACTTCGAAATATGTAACAAATCATCTCTATAATGAACGAAACTAAATCGGCCAATTAAGTTTCAGTCAGTCGTCGTATGACGTAACGTCTGAACATAACGTCAAGTTGACGTATTTTATATATTCTGTATTAATTAATATATTCTGGCAAGTCGAAAAGTAGTTCGGCATCTCACATACTGGAACCGAATTATACGGAAAAACAACGAGCTTAGCATCGGAAATAATATCACACGGGTTTATTACACTCCAACACCGTAAATTATGTGATAAACATGTATATGAAATGTTTACTGAATCATACAAAACTACGATAGTGTGTTAAAAAGCTGTTTTGTCACATGGCATACTTTGCCACACCCTAATATAAAAAAAACCTTAAAACAAAGGGGTCCAACACCATGACGATCTCTCCTTGCAGCATCTGAATGTTTTTATTGTAATACATACATAACAAGGTGTGTCAATTGTTTTCAGTAACTTAGCTATGAAATGCCTTCAGCATATTTCAATGCGAAATCACGCTATTTATTGACCAAAAAACATTTTCTGTTTTTTTTGTTACAGTTACCTTGACCTTGAGTCATTGACATAAAAAGTAATACCAATCTTATTTTTTTCATAAAACAAACTTACTTATGAAAGTTCATCAGAACCCTCAAACCATCTATTCTTAGCAACAGTGACCTTGACATTGAGCGAAATCAATATTCAGACTTCTTTCATATATCAACAAATTGTATAAGGGCAATTCTTATAGTTCAGAATGGGAAATAAATCAGTTATCCGATTTGAGTAAAAAAAATCACGATTTATTTCCCTTACATTACAAACTATTGGAGTTTATACTCTTTCTTGCATTTCTAAAAGACAAACGTCTTTGACAGTTTCTTCTTGGTACAATCTTGTAAAGGTTCTGAAAAATGTGTTTGATTTGTTAATTCAAATAATCAGATGATATCATTGAATTCCACTTATTTTTCGCTTTTATGATTGTTTTTAATTTTTAACAAACAACCGGCAATCTTTTGTCTGAATAAAATATATATTTTTTTAATTTTATTTGAACATAACTATTATGAAAGTGTTTATCTCAGTCAATCTCATCGTATTTTAATATTCAAACATTTTTCTGCCCAAATAGCGAAGATGTTTGTCTTTTATAAAAGCAAGTGTCGATGATGATCAAGACGATTAGCCCGTTTCACAATCGGAACACCGCTCGGTAATTTCCGTAAACGTTCGAAATATCGATGTTCTGATTGTCTGTTTTATTAATCTCTTCCCAGTAGAGTATTTATGACACCTGAAGTTGTATAAACCTCTTCTTAATCAAATGCAAAGAACATATTTGTTTCTTCCTCTTCCAGAAGTGTTGTTTCTTTCGAAGATAGATAGCTACAACAAGAGGCACAAGAGGGCCTGAGGACGCTCTACTGACTCATAGTGGCCATTGCACTTTTTGAAATTCTCCTATGCAATAGAAATATCAGGGCAGGGTCATTTTTAACCCTAGGGACACCATTTGAACAAATGTATCAAAACTATAGTTGGTCATCATTAGTACATAAACATTTTGAAAATCTGTTGGGCCTTTCATGAAAAGAAGATTTTTTAAGTTTTGGACTAGTTTTTTTAATGGCGGCGATTTGGAATTTCAGATCGAAAAAAAAAATATTCTGTATAGTCTCCTGTGCAACAGAAACATGCATGTGAAGTTTCAGTTTAATTGGCCTAGTGGTTTCAGAATAGATGAAAGAAAAAGAGAATTTTGTTTTCCCATAGTATCCCTATGTAAAATTCTAAGTCCCCTTACAGGGCCCTTATAAATTTTAGCCCCTTAATTCTTATCTGCAATCAAACCCCTACACATAGGGATAATTAATACCAAATATGAACAAATCTAACATACCGGTTGTTAAGAAAACGATTTTAGTAATTCCCAATTTTTACCCTTTTGGGGCCCCTCCTGACCCCTTAAGACAGTGGAACCCAGTCATTTTTACAAATCTGAACCTCCTTCTCCAAATAATGCTTCTGTGAAGATATATGCAAAATCATTTCCATTTAAAAAAAAAATAAAAAAATATAATGACATGTGTCCCCTTATTGAACCCTCGGGGCGGGGTCATATTTAACCCTAGAGACACCATTTGAACAAATCTAACAATACTATAGTTGGTCATCATTACTACATAAACATTTTGAAAATCTGTTGGGCCGTTCATGAAAAAAAGATTTTTTAAGTTTTGGACTATTTTTAGTAACGGCGGCCATCTTGAATTTCATATCGAAAAAAAAAAATCTTCTGTATAGTCTCCTATGCAACAGAAATATGCATGTGAAGTTTCAGTTTAATTGGCCTTGTAGTTTCAGAGAAAGTGCTGCTAACAGACGACAGACGATGGACGACAGACAACGCGCCATCGCATAAGCACTTCTGGCCTTTGGCCAGTAGAGCTAAAAACATATGCATCCCAACCTACTTTGTTTTTCGAAGGCAATTTTAACGACATTAATTATTCTGACAACAAACATTACTTAGAGCTGTTGGCGGGACAGCACGCTCGACTATTTCGTGCTGTTCTAAATCAACAGCTTTTTCAGAAAACAAGTACCAAATGGAAGACAATTAAAAGTTAGGGGTGGTAAAGTTAAGCTATAATTATTGCTTGTCTAGCAAAATAAATCACAAACACTATTTATTTTCATTATCAACACTTATGTATTTTTGAAAACAACAAAGTGAATGGATGGGCCGTATTGCCTTAATATTATTTAATTCAGCATTTGTCATTTGTTACATTTGTCTTTCAAGCTTTAAATTGCTTTATAAATTCATCAACCATTGCTGACAAACAATCTCAGTAGGTTTGCCAATACCTAACTTAAGGCACGTCATGTGCGTATAATAACCCTTAATACTTCAATTGCATGGCCAGAATAATATGAATTGGTCAAGCAATGCTAATATACAAATTAACATTAAAATATGGTGTAAGCTATAGTTGAGATGATCTTCTGTTTCAAGAATAGTTTATCAATGTTTTACATATGAGATACAATAATGCACTACCTTCAAATCATGGTAACATACCAGTTGTTGTTAATGGATCTATAGTCTTGTACCCACACATACAGTTTATCAATGCAGGATATCCTTCTACATTGTAAGTTTCAGTTTAATTGGCCTAGTGGTTTCAGAATAAATGAAAGAAAAAGAGAATTTTCTGTTTTCCCATAGTATCCCTATGTAAAATTCTAAGTCCCCTTACAGGGCCCTTATAAATTTTAGCCCCTTAATTCTTATCTGCAATCAAACCCCTACACATAGGGATAATTTATGCCAAATATGAACAAATCTGACATACCGGCTCTCAAGAAAACTATTTTAGTAATTCCCAATTTTTACCCTTTTGGGGCCCCTCCTGACCCCTTTAGACAGTGGAACCCAGTCATTTTTACAAATCTGAACCTCCTTCACCAAACAATGCTTCTGTGAAGATATAGGCAAAATCATTTCAATTTAAAAAAAAAAAAAATAAAAAATTATGACATGTGTTCCCTAATTGAACCCTCGGGGCGGGGTCATATTTAGCCATAGGGACACCATTTGAACAAATCTAACAATACTATAGTTGGTCATCATTACTAAATAAACATTTTGAAAATCTGTTGGGCCGTTCATGAGAAGAAGATTTTTTAAGTTTTGGACTATTTTTAGTAATGGCGGCCATCTTGAATTTCAGATCCAAAAAAAATACTTCTGTATAGTCTCCTATGCAACAGAAACATGCATGTGAAGTTTCAGTTTAATTGGCCTAGTGGTTTCAGAGAAAGTGCTGCTAACAGACAACAGACGACGGACGATAGACAACGCGCCATCGCATAAGCACTTCTGGCCTTTGGCCAGTAGAGCTAATTAAGTCCAAAAAGGGCCATAACTCTGCCAAAAGGCAACACAGAGTTATGATTCTGTTCCTTGTGTCTTCCATTGACGATGTCAAACACACATGTGAAGTTTCATTCATACTGAATGAGTGGTTGCATAGATATCTTACATGATAAAAAACTTTAACCTGAAAAACCAATGCCGACACCAGCACAAAAGCCTCCCCCCCCCCACATTCTACGAATAATCGAGCTAACAAACAAAAATAATTTTCCATTAGGTAATCAAATTAAATTTAACCAGCCCTTAGCCCAGTTTGATGGTTGTCTTGTTAACAGCCCCTTTCAAATCATTAACGTACATTTTTACATTAAACAAAGAAAATAAAATCGCTTTTGTAAACTAATGTTTTTTTAGCAAATATACATATCCATACATCATACATTTCATTATTTACTCGAGTTTCATCATTGCCTGCCATTTTTATGCACTTTTAGTGTGAAGATTTATTCTCCCGAAAATCTTCTGCTACTGTCCCACTGGAAGAGACTCGATTGATTGAATATTTAGTGTCACTTTTATGCCATTTAGGGCTAACAGACGGTCAGTTAACCTAACCATTCTTTCCTTGAATCCTGGAAGGTTAACCACAATTCGAGCACATCCCATCTCCGCAAGCAACTCATAACTTTCCCACTTGAATCAGCGGCAAGAGACGAATGATAATGAGATGCAATGTTGTATATCAACCATGTTGAGAGACATAAGAGCTTTTACGGTCAGAAGATGGTCAAATGAAATGATCAGAAGACTTCCTCTAGCTACAGAAGCATTCTGAACAGGCAAATGAAAATGGCTACTGTTGTTAACAGCTCAAGAGCATTTTTTGTTAAAATCCAATCAAAATCTCCTGCATTTGTAAACATCAAGAGTTGATGAAAGGACAGGTTTAATTGTTTATTTGTTGGTAGGTGACCACACTGCACAGTAATTATTTTATAGCTAATTTTATAAGTTAATGCTCTTTTGGTAGTAACTGCTCAGCATATATCACCACACATTACAAGTTATAGTCCAAATATGGCAATCTAGATTCTTTGTAGGGGTGGGGGAAAATAAATGTATTGCATATAAATTTTGTATAGTTATATTTCATCATATTGTTGAATAAAAAAACAAACATTTAATTCATTTCAAAGCAAAACAATAAGAAACAAGAAATGTCACTGTTAAGTGTCACATGCCCCCCAAATGGTCTGTGAAAATAAAAATATATGATATGTTGTGTTGATCATTTGTAGCAAATATCAACAAAATCCATCAATGCATGACAAAGTTACAGGCCGGAAACGAAATCTCACACAAACTCAATGTGTTGTCAAACAAACTCAAATTGTGACCTTGACCTTTGAGGTATGGGTGTGGGTCTTACTCGCAACACGTCGTCATGTTATGTTGATCATTTGTAGCAAGTATCAACAAAATCCATCTATGCATGAGAAAGTTACAGGCCGGAAACGAAATCTCAAACAAACTCAAATTGTGACCTTGACCTTTGAGGTATGGGTGTGGGTCTTACTCGCGACACATCATTATACTATGTTGATCATTTGTAGCAAGTATCAACAAAATCCATCTATGCATGACAAAGTAACAGGCCGGAAACGAAATACCGGATGAATGGACAGACGCTGACATTACTATATGCCACCCCCAAATTTTTTTTGGGGGGGGGGGGGGGGGGGGGGGGGGGGTCATAAAAATCAGTTCATTTTCCATCACATGAATAAACTTAGCCAATAATGAAATAATCTTAAAAACCAAAATGTATATTTTTTTTTAACTTTCAGTGTGCATATGCTGTACATAAATCTGAGAAGAACCACAATCCTTCATCAAGTTGCTTTGCCAATTTTCTCACAAAAAGTGTTTGGACCAATCCCATGACTTATTGGTGAGATTTCTTGGGGCAACATTTTGGAACACTTGCCCACAGAGGACCCTCATATACAAATGAATGACCTGTTTAGTGTTGGAATGAGTTACAGTTAAATACACATTCCCATGAGAAAAACACACAACAAAGCTTTAGATATTTTAAAATCAGATTTATTTTACAACAAAACTATGTCATAAATACATAATGATGAGGACTGTAATGGTAAAGGGAGAGAGAAGGACAGAAACGGATAGGTAGAGTTGACTAAAATGGAAAGAAAAGATGATAAATGGGTTTATAGAACATGTAGATCAAAAATATATATTTAAAGGGAGCATTTCAGGAAAAAAGATATAAATCCTAAAAAAAAAAAAAAATTATTTCCAAAATAGATAAAAAGGCATCTCATAATACCATTAATAAATACTATCCGAATGTTTTGGAATTTATAAACCACCAAAATGTGATAAAAGTGATATTTGAATTGTATAATGGATCAAACTGAATCAAAATAAAATCTCGTGACTCATGTAACAGGTCACAAAATATGTTGCCATTTTAAGCGGGAAATCTGTTTTAGTCTAACCTTGGTGCATAAACCAAGTAAGGAAAGCACTTTTAAATATATTATTTTAGCATGTATAAACAGATACCCTTAAGACAAATTGGTGTCAGTGGGTAGACACAGGCATAATATATTGGGGAAAAAATGTTTTAGACATTTTTGAAATTTTAAAAAATCCTGACATATTCCCTTTTAAAAACTAATATAAGGTTCACATCAGAATCATCAGGCTGAAAATTAAACAAACATGTTTTTAAAGATTGAAGATGATTGAGACAATGATGTTTTAGGTACCTTTTATATTATATTTTTTAAATATTTTTTAAAATTGAACTTTTTGTTATTTAGCTTATTAAACAACAACCTTTTAACTTTCACCCTCCTCAAAAAACTAGCGTACAGAAGTAATATTGGAGATTATGCAAACTAAATAAAACGAAATTTCCATAAGAATTTAAAATATATATTTATTATTCAAAATTTCAGAATTTTAAAAACCAAAATTATTTCGATGTTTTTAAAAAAAAAAAAAAAAAAGAAACATCAATGTTTATGTCGACCAGGATTTGTTGGTTAATTTTGAGCTAAATCCTTCAGAAACTAAAAAAATAAAAAGACAAGAAAATGTGATTTAAGTGTTTGAAATCTGCTAATATTATTGAAACCAACAAAACAAATGAAATTTCTGACACTTAAAATTTATATGAATGTAATTACTCTTGTATATGGAGGAAAAACTGCATTAAAAAATATTCCATGTAATGGAAACTGATTATGTATAAAACTAATCATATATCGAAACTATTTTTTTACACAACAAATATCTGGAATAACCCTACATGGTTGCCAACCTTAACTGTATGTAGATCCATATCCCAACATAGTATTTTACTAGATACATTTTGCTCTAAGTCAATTAAAACATTCACAACTCCGTAAAACCTAGCCAATATTAATGCTACTCGGATGTGTAAATTTATATCATAAATGCTCCAAACAGAACATACATCCAAGAGTCATGTAGTTTAACGTACCATCAAATATGCATGTATAATTTTTGCTGATATTCTTTTGACCAGTTTGACCAAAATTTAAAACCGAAAAATCGACATCCTTTAACAATATCAAGTTGGTATAAAACATAAAAGAATCTTTTGTCCAGTTCTAATCATTGTCGACCTTAGTTTTACAGGAAAGTGAACATATTTTTACATGAAACTGAAGAACAGAAAAAGAAACATCTAAAATGAGCTGCTAGACGAGGGCTTAAAAACTGGCACTACTCTATATCATGCGCACACTATCTCGCTATACAAGGGTTGGTTGTAACTATGTACAGTCCACGTATCCAGATGAACATCTGTATGTTAATATTATGTACAATGAATCCTGCATATTGTTTATATACATTGTTGTGAGGTGTGATAATGTAATGTAAAAGTTTTATGAGGTGTTGATGATAGAACATTTAGAGACTTTTACACAAACTTTCAAAAAATCAAGCCATGCACACAGTTTTTAAACATACATGAACATGTTAATATTTATGTTAATATTACTTGCACACACTTCATTCATGCATTTACAGTTATATTTGCCAATTGACCAAATAACTTCTGCATATGAATCTTCTAGTCCAAAAATTCTTGGTACTGCAGTCGAGAAATTTTGCTTCGTTAGCTGACAACATTTGCAAGAAAATGTAAAACCGTTGCAAATTTTCCACTCGTAACAACACAAAACGTCTCTCTACATTCTCTCTACATTTATTCAGCGTACCATTTATATTCATAACACATACATGTGTAAATAGCAGACACACCATCCGCTTGACCCTGCATTTAACCATTATACTACATTTGCACATTATACAACTTCAATTACTTATTTATCTCGCACACAAGTAAATTATATTTTGCAAGATTTTTTTCATTAAAATTTTGTTTAAAACATTCTAAAATAGCAATGTCTCTTTAATATGAAAACACAAGACAATCAAACTATTTCAATATTTTTTTGTTTCTTTCATTTAATTTACCCCAACTTCAAGAATGCATATCTCTATTTCCCTCCTACTTGTATACCACATAAGTTTAATTAACTTATGCTATTATTATTTATTTTCTTTGTCTCTTTTTTCTTTGTTTGGACGCCAAAGTTTTTATTTATTGTACTTAACCAATGATAAGTTCCACATACTGGCAAGGATGATTACAGATGGAAAACTTTAGATGCAGATATATAAAAGCATTTTCACGAATCAATGTAGAACTTATATTTTTAAAAACACTTTTTGAAACATCGTTCTGTACTAAACTGCAGGACCTGCACGTTTACAACAATGAATTAATGTATTATACTTACCTTTGGTGATTAATATATATTAAATTTTCATTTCATTAAAATCATTTGCTCAGAAATTACACATAAGCTCTTTTAAAATTTAAGACTAGATATAAAAAAGCTTAATTCAGTAGTCTGATTTCATAACACTTAACAATAAAAATGCTACTCATTTTTTTTAATAGCTTGGAATGGAAATGTTGCTTTAAACACATTCTCAATACAAAATAAAATTCATGGAGACTAAAATGTTTTAATGCTTTTTTTTTAAATTTCAATAAAATATTCTAGTTTCTAAAAGCTTTTATAGTAAATACATTTAAAAAAATAATATAAATATAATTAAAAGTATTTTACATGAAAACCACAAAACAAGTGTAGGCTTATATTGATCATTCAGATGTGTAATCTATGTATAGCATATTGTTTGCATATAATTGCAATAATATAATAATGAAGGTAAAATAACAAGATCTGGGGCCCTGCTTCATTATCTGGACAAGTCCTAGATTTGGAATGGAAATGTTGCTTTTTACACTTTACTAAACAAAATAAACCCCTATGGAGGCTAAATTATTGTAATGTTGTTTTTTTAACTTCAATAAAATATTCTAGTGTCTAAAAGCTATAGTAAATACTGATTAAAAATATACATATTTTATATTAAAGGTGTTCTACATGAGAACCCAAGTGTCTAATCGCAGTTTCACCTATTAAGTAGATCAGTCAGATATACTATTAAAGTAAGTTTAATGTATATAATATTGTCTGCATATAACTGCATTAATATAATCATAACAGATCTGGGGTCTGTTTCACTCATCTTTGCAAGTCTTAGATAGTCCTTTGAGCAAACAAGAAAACATCAGCGTAGAATTTGGGTGAATTTCTCATGATATCATTTGTGGAATGATGAATGAATTCTATAACCCTTTTCTCTCTTGACTTTCAGGGTTTTCCAGGACCATCAAATTTTGCATTTTTGTCAAACTATTTAATCAACCTCAGACTCTTAAAATTCTTAAATCTCTCTATAATGTGTCATCATATGGGGAACAAATGATGCGCAATTTCCAAGTGTGAGGGAAAACACTGGATGTTTAATCTTACTTTTTAAGAAGTTTGTTAACATACAGATGTCAGTGAAACTGGACACTTGTGTTTAAGACCAACCATACAACTACTCCAACAAAGCCTAACATGTAACTTTGTGTCTGTAAATAGTGTTTAATTTTCAATCATTTAATTAGAAAATTTGCCCCATTAGAGCAATACTGTACTAAATGTATATGAAATAAGAAGGCACTTGGTACGTTATTGCCCCAATGGGATGGAATATTGTTGGTTTCAATGAAATTCAATTGAATTTTAATCAGGAGCAATGAAACTTAGCAAGTTCACTGAAGGCTTCGCCACTTTCGACTATACCACTTCCGTGCTCTTTGAACAAATTAAAAATGAAATTTAACTGAAACGAACAATTCAAGCCCATAGTGCATCAAGAAGCTATATGTGTTCATGTTTCATATACAAATAGCATTTTGACGCCCTAAGGGTTCAAATTATTCCCTTTATTTTAACTTTATTTTTCTCGTATACCGTCACTTTGTCTTTTCCATCATATACTCATATGTTAGCAATATCTAAAATGTACTAGTAAAATAAATATTTAATTCAAAACATGTAAACGTGTAAAAGCTGTATATAAAAATAACAAGACTCTGCTGGACCATGATTAGCTATTGTATAATTATCAATCTTCGTACAGATTCTTGATTGTTAGGTATGTCATATGAACACAAAATGGTGTCCTTCCCATATTGAACTTAATATTCATACAAGTTAAAGATAACAAAAATTCAGCTTCTCATCATTGTTTTTTCTCTTATTATACATTCGGCCTCATAAATAGTTAATCAGACAATATATCTAAATGTCTGCATATATTATGACTTTTATGGATCGTAAGTGTTCATAAGATTGAATTTAGAAAAAATATTTATCTGCCAAATTGATCTAATCTTGAGCTCTATATAAGTGCAGAAATAAACCAAACATATTTGCACAGGATTTATTTTTTAACATGGTAAACAGGTATATATACTAAACATCTAAACACAGTAGATCACTTTTCTACCCCAACCCCAAACAAAACAATAGTCCTATTAAAATGCATAGATTAACCCCAACTAACATTATTCGAAACTGATATTATTTTGATTCCACAGGTACATTCAAGTTTTGTGTCTGAGGTCTGATTCTTCAACTTAAATACTTGATGAACATTATTCCAAGAACTCCGGGATAGTTGTAAAGAATAATCCTAATGCAAAGTGTATAAATTAATAAATCTTCAATTATGTACAGCCTTCCCAGCTCCATACTCAACCAATCAACACAGTTCTCCGACAAAATATTTCGAAACAAAATGGAGCATCCACTGGTAAATGTACCACTGATGTACTTCCTACCCAGCGCACTGGTATCATGTTAGATATTCTGTCCCATCAAAGCCCTAATAATCATGAACACACGACAAATCAATTTTGAACACAATTGGTGTGTTGAACACAAGTCTGTCCGACCTCCATCAGGACTTGTATCATATAAAATCTGCATCACACAACGTTGGTATCTTAGCAACTTCATAAAATACTCTGGAAAAAACAAAAATGAGGCAATGTTTAAAATCTGAGCAACATCAGAGTATTACATGATTAATACATATAATGATTGAATATTTAGCGTCATTTTTATACCATCGAGGGCTAACAGACGATCAGTTAACCTAACCACTGTTTCCTGGGATCCTAAGAGGTTAACCATTACTCAAGCACACCCCATCTCAACAAGTAACTGATAACTTTCCAACTTGAATCACGGTGAAAAAACAAATGGTAATGAGACACAATGTTGTATAGCAATCATCATGGAGACTGTTGCCGGGCGGGGATTTGAACCTATGACCCCTGGATTGACAGTCAAACGTGTTATCGACTGAGCTAATAGGGCGCAATTAATACATATAAATAATATCGTTTCTTCAATAGGGGTTTCACAAAACTGTTTTAATTAAACTGCTAATTGCATGGAAGATTCTATGAAATAATGAATTCAATCTTGCAATAGCATTTTAAAGGAAAGAACTTATTATTCAATCAGACATTTTGTAAATCTTTGTCATAAATACAATATTGTATACAAGAATTAAAACACCAATTTCTGTGACAACAAAAATCATCTTGTCGTTAGATTTGAAATTAACAATAAACAAAATGTGGTATCTTTCCCAGACAACCTTGGGTGAGATTTTTCTATCCCACAAGCATATTGGTACTCATGATGGATTTTTTTGTTTGTTTCTAAGCTATGTTTCTATTTGTACTACTACACACCAGGCCAGCCTTTATTTTTGTATAAGTTTATTTACACAAATTCATTATTTACATATAAAAGAACAGTACATAAATTTATGTAATCCTTGCACATTATACTATTTGAGAAAAAATAAATATGTTCATTTCCATCTTGTTGTTTCTTAAAAGCAATAGCACTACCAAAAATATGCAACAATATATTACAAATATAAGGGTGTTTAGTTCACAAGTGTAAAGTAAGCAAACAAAATTATTATTGAATACTTACAAATCGTTTGATAATTTTCCGATTTTGTTTAATGTTTTGTTTTTGTATGAAGATTGTAGCATTGAAAATTTGTGTTTGAAAATGTTAAAAGTGTCTTCATGTTTCTGTCTACAATATAGATACTGAAAACTATTAGAGAGAAAATAATGTTGATGTGCATACAGTCCGTCAGATCTATTTGTTTTTAAGTATTTGAACGTTATTTGAGATACCTATAGTTTTGAATACTGAAACAACATTTGACCAAAACGCTTTTTCATCGCAATCGATAAAGATGGATTCTTATTACCTTTTTGCAAAACAACAGAATGCAGACAGTAATTACAAACCATGTACAACAGGTAGAAGCTGAAACTACATTCATGTGGTCAGATGGTTGTCAAAACTTACTTGTGGGAGTACTTGGACTTGATGGTGGTGAGCTGTTTTGGAGATGACTGTATGTATGTATTCAACTTCTTTGCGATCGTCATTAATGCACTCTCTTTGTAACCAGTGTAGTATTCCAGGGTCTTTGTCTAAAACATTGTAAAAATTTTCATGCATATGGAAATACCTTTACTTACATTTTCCAACACTATAACTTTTGCTTTGAATAGTTTAATAATGTGACTCGGCAATTCTATTATTTTATATACACTCGGGTCCTGGTCCCAAATTTAAAATTGATATTTTCAACCAGATTCATTAAAAACATAGTTTAATACCTGATCCAAAATCTCAGCAATCGCTATGTGTTTGCAAGTTTGTTACGTTTTTCCAAACTGTGACCATGTATTTGTGCATCAATTACACGCTGATAATTCAGATCGATTTCTTATTGTTATAAACAACACCCCGTTAATCGATTCATGCTGACAAACACTGGTCTGCCATATTTATCACACATTGTCATATATTAGTTTATGGTAGTTTGACCGGATTGCCCAATAGTGTGTGTAGCCCACTGCACCTTGGGATATTTATAATACATCCGCGTACATTGCAGTTTCATTCCATGGATCTCACCATCTGCATTATAACGAGTCACAATGCACTTTTTTTGTAAAAGGTATTCCTTTCATATCCAACGGCTTTTTTGCTTAAATCTCAATATTATTTCAAACATTTACTTTCTGAACTTTGCAAACAATGCCACACTCCACAGCAAACATACTTTTTTTACAATTTGTTAAATCCCAAAACTTATTAAAATTTTAATTAAATTGTTGGCCTCCATCCACCTTTTTATCCGTCCCTTACCACCTTTTTCTTTTTAAATATTTTCACAGCTACCTTTTACACTGAGTTTATCAATAGCTGATGCTGATTTCATCTAATCTTTGACCTTCAACCCATATTTTCAAATTTCCTGGACATTTGCTTTAATATCAAATTTTCCCCGACACTTAACACAATTCCCTGACCTTAAAAATAAATTAACTTTCCCAGACACATGACACCATACATCCCCAAAATGAAAATGTTCAATACAGTTGGACCATAGAGCTGTTTTATTACATTTATGCTCCCCACTCTCATATATGTATAAAATATTTAATATGGTGAATCCCACCAATTTTGGCATGTGTTGTCCCCTATCACTCCTGAACACTTACCCAATCTCCTGCCTTCTTCATCCTCAGTGCCAGACAGAGAGCTGCAGAGGCCATTTCTGACTCTTTTTTATTGATGAACTCGTACTCCATCAGAGACATTTCCAGGATGTATCTGGCCAGAGTGAGCGTCTCCATTGAAGCACGGCAACACTGTTGTAAGAAGATAGACATATAACTTGTTGGTAATATATTATCCGTCATCTTTTTCTTTTTGACATTGTAAATTGAAAGTGATGTTACAACAGATATGTGCTTAGCCTTCCAAATTGGTCTTAATATCCGTTTGAAGTCAGTATTGAAATATTACAATTACTTGCAAGTTAGGAAACATTTCTTTTTGTACTGTATTTTAGCTCAATTGCGAAGAAAGCTCAGTGCTTATGAGTCATAATATGGAGTCCGGGAATTTGCGTTACATCACACAAATTCTACATAAATTAATATAAGCTGCAGAAGTATATAATAATTTAAAGTAATTTGCAGAACCTTTTAAAAACAAATAATTCTCTTAATTGTCATGAAGGGTACTTTTTTAACAACTTAAAACTTCTCTTAATTATTATTTTATTGTGTAATTTCTTGGTTTCGTGGTGCTCATTTGTGTGTGTGTGTGCACTAAACACGGTATTACTCTAATCTTCTAAACCAAAACAGCTTGTGTTTTTTTTGAAATAAACTTCAGTTTCCTCTTTATATGAATTGATTAACTTGTGTTTTTTTATTTGCGACGTAAATATGAGAATTTGACTTAATATTTTTCTGTAATGTGGCGTAACCAATCGTGTCCTCAGAGTTATGTCATGACAAAATGTGTTGTAGCTTACAACCTTGACATCGACGATCTCGTACACATGTTGTTTTTAAGTGATCGACATTGTACTATGAAAATGACGTATGCATGGCATTCTAGAAACCACCACTTTAATATTGCATACAGCCAACATATTGGTTACGAGAAACGTGTCCTCTTTTGTTACGTCACAGTATCTGAGCATAATGAAAAAATTACCAAGTTATTCGCGTACGTAACCTTTTAAAAAACCTCGAGTCTGTTTACGACACCAATACCAGTCAGTTCTATGGCTGGCAGCGAGAAAGAAGGTTGAGGAATCAACTCGATATATGGCGGACGACAATGTACACACGGTCAGTTTTCGAAAAAAAGTTACGACGTCAACATTGTTTTGATTATTCCCCGGTCTCTTAAATGCATTTAAAATGCTTTTAAGCATTACCAAAATGATATGTGATGTATGCAAGTACCATAATGAATAGTTAATTCTATGTAACAAGGTTTTGTTCAGTTCTGCCTGACAGATGTAGTGTATCGTATTACGTTGACAACAATAATCTCATGGTTAACAGTGATTGACATGCTGTACCCGTAAAAATGAAATGAGTTTGAACAATAAAGATGTCTGAAAGTACAAGGGAACAAAATGAACTTTAAAATATATATTTGATGTATAATTTACTCTCAAATTGTTTGTGTGTAACAAGTGAAATCAGGACACAATTTTCACTGTGTCCAGTGTTACACCTGTGCCCGATTTATTCATGAACACAAAAATCCAGTTCAATTAAATGTTTATGATTGGTCAGACATTGTTAACAGAAATGTCCTGTGATTGTTTTTGCATGAAGACAGAGTTGAAACACCTGAATCAAATTGTAAAGATGCATTGAGTCTGCAATGGTGTAACTTGGTGTCTTTTATTGGGGTCTATATTGGTGTCCTGTTACACATTTTGTGTCCAGTTACATCATACTTGGTGTCTCATTACATCATACTTCCACCGTTGGCACTAATTGCTTAATATAGAACTAAATAACCAGTTTTACATTTGAAACAATTAAACTTAACCTGGTAATTCATTTAAGTAGACTTAATAGATGCAAGAAACTAACATTAAATAGTGTAGTAACCTAATAGCATAAAATTTAACAAGAATTAAATATTAAAATAGAGGACACCAAAGGGTTTGTGATGTAACATAAATTCCCGGACTCCATATTATGGCTCTGATATGAATCGTTTTTGAGTCCGTTTCCTGGTAAGAACCATTACTGAATGTTAATTAAGAGGGGTTACTGGGCCAAACATCTCATCACACCAGTAACCTCTAGAATGAGTAGCCAACGCTCTATCCACTGCACTACCACCCCATTTTAGAGACATTCATCCATTCATCTCTAAAACTACCCAACTGCATACATGTGCAATATTGAATGCAAATCAGAAATTTTTAAGATCTTGTTGGATTTTTTTTTAATCAATACAAATATCAAATAGTTGATTTTATTGATATGTGACATAACGCAATTTGTGTTATAAACAGACACACACCTTTGCATATCTTCTAAGGAATCTGTAGGATAATGGCATCCCAAGGTCAAACCCAATGGTCTTCAAAATTGTTCGTTCCATGGCCAAGAATTCACGCCTTTTGTATGCATCGTCGCAAATGTAGAGGAAATCTTCGACAAGAGGTGGACAGCGCTCCTAAAAGTCATAAAATATATCATACATAAGACTGGTATAAAACAGTGAATAAATCATTAATAAAAATATCAATCTATTTTATAAACAATAACTGTCAATGAAAATATATGCTTAAGAAAGTATTATCATTTTCTTTCTTAAGATGTTTGATTGAAGAAATCATTACTTCAAGCTTATTTTTTTTTAATGTACTTATAACAACATCTCCTACAATCTATCATCTTAACAATCAAAGAGACATAAACATTGCATACTAATTCAACCCTTTACTCCATAGATAAGCGTTTTCCCGCACCAATCACAGAAGGTCATTGAAAACAGTGCAGGAAGAGTTTAGATTGCTTGTAAAACTCTGTCAGTTAATATAAACATAATTCACCCATTGCTGATAAGTGGTGAATTAATGCTTTCATGTTAGAAGTGTCCAAAGGCGTCTATATGAAGTAAAGGGTAAAAGGGTCAAATACTCATTTAAAGAAAAGCTCATCTGGAGCATTGGAATACCCAGGGTTTTCATTTTAAAATCATACAACAGATTGAAAGAGAAAAACAACAGATCAGACCGGGGATCAAGGGGGCAGATGTTCGATGTATTTGGAAAAACAATCGATCCAAACCTGAATTTAACCGATGATTTCAATGGGCGATTGGTTAAAAATAAATACCCATGAATTAAATTGAAAAGGAAATAAGCTGGTCTACGTGTTCATGTAACATTAAATTAAAATTCCCGTTAAAAATTACAGCATATTTTGTGACAAATCTATGAGTCATGATTTCATTTTGATTTGATCCACCATAATGGTTGTATAATGTAGAATTCGTAAAAGAGTACAATGACAAAGTTGACAAGTATTTGCATGCTATCTATTTTTAAAGTCGGGATTTAGAAGTTTATTATTTTGCAGTCTATGGGTGGGATGTATGTTTAAATGGAACAGCTCTCATGATAATGTGATGCTTTGTATACATTTAATTCTTGTTCAGACATTGATTATTCCCGACACAGTGTCTTAACCCTTTACTTCATATAGACGCCTTTGGACACCTCTAACATAGACGCCTTTGGACACCTAATATAGAATGATTTTAAATTATTGGGTGAATTATGTTTATATTAACTGACAGAGTGGAAAACAGTGCAGGAAGTGTTCAGATTGTTACGAGCAATCTGAACTCTTCCTGCACTGTTTTCAAAGGCCTTCTGTGATTGGTGCGGGAAAACGCGTTTCTATGGAGTAAAGGGTTAAGGTCAAAATAATGTAAAAAGAGGAATGTGCATCTTGGTCATAAAAATGCTTGGCACTTGATGATTTGACTGATAAGCCAGTGTCCATTGGCTGTCATTAATAATGACAGGAAGGGCTTTGTGCCATGTGACAGTGAAAATGCTTCTCTTTTTTTAAGGGGGTTAAAGCCATTTTCAGGTTATATATGGTATATCTAGTTATCATTGATGGAGGAAGACCTCAGATTGAATCTGAGTAGAACCATTCTTCCGAAAGTAAGGCCATCCTTAAAAAAATATTTGTTTGCTGTGCTCTGACCCAGTATTTTTCATGTGGGTAGGTAGGTACATGTAGCCAAGAATTTTTTTGCCAGATTTTGATTTTGCAGTAATTCTAAAGAAAAATAGACAGAAATCTTGAAAAAAAATTAAGTGCTTTGAAAGGCAATTAAAAAAGTTTGGGTTGTTGCAATTTTGAGTTTTAAAAGACGGCCTAACTGGCAAACTTTCTCACACAAATTTTGGAGCGACTTGAACCTACAAATTAGCGATGAGAGGTCAGTGATCTCTAGATGACGCCTAAGATGAACATTTAAAACAAAATGGTCAGAACGTCAACATTTTTTTAAATATCCATGTACTGTAAAAAAGAAGCCTATTATATTTAAAACTCAAAATGAAATGTAATGCATAGTAAAGCTATAAATGAAATGTGTATTATTTACGTATACTATTTTGATGCTTTAATTCGGAAGTAGTTCATTTAAAATGATAAAATGGTAGTTACATCAAATTTGGAAGCTATAAACAATGCTGCTGCTCCGACCAGTTGTAGAATCTCCTTGGCGATGTCTTTATGACTCACGTACATGTCCACCAACTTCACGGCCAGGTACAGGGTCTCGTGATTCAACTCAAAATTTTCCTGAACCTCTACCAGCCAGTCTACCAAGATGGCACGCATACTGGCAGTGATCATCTTGCGATGAGGAAGATATGGTTCCACGTGGAACATCAGCTACAAAGGAGTTTATATAAACATTAGTAACTTTAATTCTAATACCGGCGTGCTTTTTCATCATTGCAATACCATTAACACTGCTGTACTTTTCTGTACAAAGGCCCTTGATCACAAGTCGCAGAGATGTGAAACATATATATTCAACAATATAATAACATGTAAAAACTTTCTATGACAGGGCTTTCCCTAGGTTAATAAGACGAAGGCATGCCATGATCCCTCAGTTACTCCCCCCCCCACCCACCCACACACACACACGCTGTGATGCTTGAAAACAGTTGTGATCCCTTAAAATATGACCACAATGCCATACAATTGGCAAAATTTTAAATCACAATACTCCTGTAGAGATATGGGTTGCATTTCACAAAACAACTTACGATAAAAATAGGTTGTAAACGTAAAGTATATATCGTTCATAAAATTTAATATAATAATCCAAATGAACCTAACTTTGAATTGAATAATTCAGAAAATCATATGTTTTCTGAAAATACAATATTAAATTCATGCGGATGACTATGCAAAATATTATGAATATTACTTACTTAACGTTTATGACTGATTTTTATCGTACGTTTTTTCGTGAAATGCAACCATGACCAGTAACTGGTAGATCAGTTAACTAGACTAGGATGTTGTAAAGTCCAAGGTGGAAAATGTGTATATATAGCGCATGCAGATGTATAAAACAAAGAGCACAAGGCCTAAATAAAAATAGTGTTTGTTTCCCCTTGCGCGACCGCCCCACGAAAAAAGCACCGATTGAAAAAATTTTATTGGGGAAAATTTCTGATTTTTTTTTTATTTTCGACCGCTCCGGGCTTGTCTTAAAAATCGGACAAGCGAGTTTTCACAATACACAGGTCTGCAAATATATCTATTCTATACAACACATGTGAAACTGTTGCTTATAGACCGTAACTAATCAGTAGAAACAATTGACCCCGGCGGTGTTGATATTGCGGCTTCGGAAAAACTCTCATGCATATTCAATTATCTATTTTTATTCCTCTAATGTGATTGGGGGGTAGCTTTGAACATAAATTCTACGACCAAGGTACACACAGCTTTAAGTTCTGGTATTTTAATAAATATTTCGTAGATTTACAATAATTGGAACTGCATGTATGTAAAATTTCTTCTGTGACCAGGGGCCGGCAAAAGCACTCGTCCTGACGACTGGTTTTTGTCTGTGGACGAGTGATTTTTGCCAGTAACTAGTCCGTTGGACGAGTAAACCTTTTGGCAGAGATCGAAAAATAAACAATCTGAAAACTGTATAAAAGGTAATGATCCAAAGTCGTTACGGTATTTATTCTTTCTATATTTCATTGCTGTAAATATAATTTGTAAATTTGACATTTAACGATCATCGACGACATGTTTATCATGCAATTTCTTGTCGAGTCCCAAGGACATTTTCTTTAGAAACCATTCGGCATAATTTTTTATAAGGTATCGAGACGCGCATGCGCAGCTTTTTAATACCGGTTTAAAATTCGGACTTTTCGGTCTTCGGAATATTTCCCGGTCTCCCGAATAGTAACATGTTACAGAGGCTTGAATGCATTTACTTTTTATGTTTACCCCAAGCTGTTTGTATTCGGAACAAAAGCGATATATAAACATCAACAAACTTAATGTCTATTGCATGATCATAACGGTTTAAGCTAGTGGTGTACTTACTGTAAATGAAGTAAGGTAAGATAAGGTTATCACAACGTGCTTCCAAAATAGACACTATTTTACTATAACTTTTTTGGACAAGTGAGTTTTCCATACGGATGAGTACTTTTTACCAGTCCACTTGCCTGACAGACGAGTGCTTTTAAAAGTTTTTCCCGACCCCTGTTGTGAAAACGTGAACATTGATATTTAAATCGAGTATATGGTAAAGAAAAATGTGGTAGGAGTATTATAGTAATACATTTATTGCTTTTTGGTTGTGTGGTTTCAGCGTATAATAATTCTTTGGCAGTCATGTCATGATTTAAATATAATATTGAAAACAACAATTAGGATAAATTGTCTTTTTAATATTTGAAATATAGTTTACTAGTTGCATTTTTCTAGATCATAGACTGCCAAGTTCTCTTGGATGAATTGAATAGCTTTGTAGGCTTGACATTGTCATTGTTGTGTGTTATGACATTTAGTAATCATAAGAAAAGAGAAAGATATTTAAAATAATGATTCGAATTAACACCTGCTCACACACTGCAACAGAGTGACAGAACAGATATGATAGTCAATAAAGAACAAAGACAAAATACAACTTAATAAGTTGGTCATACTTATAGAGACAAAGTCAGTTCTCCCTGAATTTCTCTCACTTCTCCCGGTCTTGTTCAAACTCTAAAACTTGTGATTTACACATGCATAATGTTATAGGGAGCTAACCTTACCTAAAAATTAATACATTTAAGTCTATTTATGTTTAATTATTTTATATTTTACCGCAAAGTGTATTGGTAATAAAAATCTGGGCAAGTGAATCTTTGATCAGTGCAAGTTAGTACTACTTCTGGTAGTTTATTTTCATAAACAATGTTCAGAAACTGTATTATTATATAGAATGACTAATACTAGAAAATTTGACTGCAGTTACTAAAACTGTTGCATTTAAAAATGCCAATGAACTATATAAATAATGCCAACAGATTAATACTTATTATTCTATATACAGTTTCATTTTTTGATATAGTTCTGTAGGCATTTTTAAATGCCAACTGTTTAAGTAACTGCTGTCCGATTTACTAATACTAGTCATATTGTATACAGTTTCATTTGTCAATCAAAATAAACACAGTTCAGTTTATTATATATAAATGTTATACAAATACTATTCATTTTTACAGTTTTTCTTAGTTTTCAATCCTACACTTTTACGAGCAATGCAGTTAGTATTGAGCACATTTAAAACATGTAATATAAATTATGTTGTTGTATTGGAATAGCCATATCAGTTAATAAAATGTTGAGTTTCTCTGTTTATCAATACATGTATGTTTATTATGGATATTCAATACATGTATGTTTATTATGGATTTCAAAAAAAAAGCCTACCTACCTACCCAGTTCTAAAATCTAGGGTCGGGCAAGGGGAAACAGAGATATTTTTAAGTGTGGCCCAAGGACAGCATGAATAAGTACATATTATAAAACAAATATATTCTGTACATTATATGAACATTTACCTCTCGTTCCTTGTAGTAGTGGAAAATGTCATTGACATATAGGGCCACCTGGACTACTTCAGGCATGTTTTCAGCATCAACATCATCCACCCCCTGAACAAAATTTTCATAAGTTAAGCATAAGGCTATTTAAACAGAATACACATTTTTTTAAAACAGAATACAAACATAGGGTATGCTTTAATATTAAATGAGTTTGAACCCTCAACAAGACAGCTGATTCTATGGAGAACCTCACCAAGTCAGCTGAGTCTATGGAGAACCTCACCAAGACAGCTGAGTCTATGAAACCCTCAACAAGACAGCTGATTCTATGGAGAACCTCATCAAGACAGCTGAGTCTATGGAGAACCTCACCAAGACAGCTGATTCTATGGAGAACCTCACCAAGTCAGCTGAGTCTATGGAGAACCTCACCAAGACAGCTGAGTCTATGAAACCCTCACCAAGACAGCTGAGTCTATGGAGAACCTCACCAAGACAGCTGATTCTATGGAGAACCTCACCAAGTCAGCTGAGTCTATGGAGAACCTCACCAAGACAGCTGAGTCTATGAAACCCTCACCAAGACAGCTGAGTCTATGGAGAACCTCATCAAGACAGCTGAGTCTATGGAGAACCCTCACCAAGACAGCTGAGTCTATGAAGAACCCTCACCAAGACAGCTGAGTATATGGAGAATCCTCACCAAGACAGCTGAGTCTATTGAGAACCCTCACCAAGACAGCTGAGTTTATGAAGAACCCTCACCAAGACAGCTGAGTCTATTGTGAACCCTCACCAAGACAGCTGAGTCTATGGAGAACCCTCATCAAGACAGCTGAGTCTATGGAGAACCCTCACCAAGACAGCTAAGTCTATGAAAACCCTCACCAAGACAGCTGAGTCTATGGAGAACCTCACCAAGACAGCTGAGTCTATTGAGAACCCTCACCAAGACAGCTGAGTTTATGAAGAACCCTCACCAAGACAGCTGAGTCTATGGAGAAACCTCACCAAGACAGCTGAGTCTATGGAGAACCCTCAACAAGACAGCTGAGTCTATGGAGAACCAGGGCCTCCTCTGGCTATTTTTTTCTTTTCGCCACTACTTTCGCCATATTTGAAAAGTTGGAGCCAAATTAAAAAAAATGGAGCCAAATTAAGAGCCATTTTTGTAGCCAACTAAACTGCGTACCTTGGCCAACATTCTTTAAATCGTTATCAAACCACTCATAAGTTACAGTAACTTACTGCATGTTTTCTTTTACTTGTTTTAGCATTTGAATTAAACACGTTTTTTATGAATATAATTTTTAATGTATATTGCAATACTATTAAAAATTATTATTATCTTGTGAGTTATTATTGCCTGAAGTCGATAATTAGGGGAAGCAATGATTGGTAGTAAGTTGCTGATTTATATTGCAAGTGATGCATTAGTTTAAATGGAGTGCAGTCAAAAACCAAAACGGCCCCAGTCATGTTTCTGTACTTGTTTAATTTTGTCAATGTTTGTGCATTTGTGCACATAAATAACAGCTGTTTGGGCCTTGTTTTGTTTTGCTTTTATTTTTTCTATAGCATGCTATTCTCACAAAACCCTATACAGTGTATTTTATAATTATTTAAAATTTATATACATCAATTTATTTAAAAATTATTAATACATAAATTATGGATTTCCAGCTAGCGTATTGACTGAAATTGCCGTTGGTTCAAACATTCCACAACATTTTCTAAATAACTTTATTACCCCACCCACTTTGTCACTACAGACTCGCTATAAATATGGTCAATATTAGCATTATAACAACAGAGAATACAGATAAAACAGATCTACTTATTGTAAAACCTTGGTATTGATATCAAACAACCAACAGTCATCGCTGACATTATAAACAAAATTATTTTACAGACAAAATCTACAGTCATTTATTGTTTTTATCCCGGAAGCCGCCATTTTGAAACTAACTATTTGTTGACAAAAAATTGGGGTTACCCAAGAAAGTATAGTTGACAGTGTATTGGCATAAACATTTTTTCTAAACCTGTTTAGCATATTTTAAGACATATTAAATTTCTATATGATTTAAAAATGTAAATATATATAATAATCAAAAATATGAATATGCCGGTTGTCACTACGCGACCACGTGACCATTTTTAGCATATGCTATTTTTAGCTTAGAGCAATCTTACACATGTGTTGAAATTTATGATGTGTGACAGTGCAATGGCCTGAGGGAGATATCACAGCTGGGTGCTGATTTATCTGTTAATTGTCATGGTTGTTTATTGGGATGAGGGGACAGTTAAATGGATTAGCCAAGAGTATTTCTACAGTTAGTTTTTTTTTAGAAAATTTGAATACGAGAATCGGCCGTTGATTTCCTTATCGCAACCACTTTCGCAAAAGAGTAAAATCTTTCGCAAATTAAAAATTTCCTTCGCATTTGGCGACATTGGCGAATCCCAGCGGAGGCCCTGGAGAACCCTCTCCAAGACAGCTGAGTCTATGGAGAACCCTCACCAAGACAGCTGAGTCTATGGAGAACCCTCACCAAGACAACTGAGTCTATGGAGAACCCTCAACAAGACAGCTGAGTTTATGGAGAACCCTCAACAAGACAGCTAAGTCTATGGAGAACCCTCACCAAGACAGCAGAGTCTATGGAGAATCCTCACCAAGACAGCTGAGTCTATGGAGAACCCTCACCAAGATAGCTGAGTCTATGGAGAACCCTCACCAAGACAGCTGAGTCTATGGAGAACCCTCAACAAGACAGTTGAGTCTATGGAGAACCCTCACCAAGACAGCTGAGTTTATGAAGAACCCTCACCAAGACAGCTGAGTCTATGGAGAACCCTCACCAAGATAGCTGAGTCTATGGAGAACCCTCACCAAGACAGCTGAGTCTATGGAGAACCCTCACCAAGACAGCTGAGTCTATGGAGAACCCTCGCCAAGACAGCTGAGTCTATGGAGAACCCTCACCAAGATAGCTGAGTCTATGGAGAACCCTCACCAAGACAGCTGAGTCTATGGAGAACCCTCACCAAGACAGCTGAGTCTATGAAGAACCCTCACCAAGACAGCTGAGTCTATGGAGAACCCTCGCCAAGACAGCTGAGTCTATGGAGAACCCTCGCCAAGACAGCTGAGTCTATGGAGAACCCTCGCCAAGACAGTTGAGTCTATGGAGAATCCTCGCCAAGACAGCTGAGTCTATGGAGAACCCTCACCAAGATAGCTGAGTCTATGGAGAACCCTCAACAAGACAGCTGAGTCTATGGAGAATCCTCACCAAGACAGCTGAGTCTATGGAGAACCCTCACCAAGATAGCTGAGTCTATGGAGAATCCTCACCAAGACAGCTGAGTCTATGGAGAACCCTCATCAAGACAGCTGAGTCTATGGAGAACCCTCACCAAGACAGCAGAGTCTATGGAGAACCCTCACCAAGACAGCTCAGTCTATGGAGAACCTCACCAAGACAGCTGAGTCTTTTGAGAACCCTCACCAAGACAGCAGAGTCTATGGAGAATCCTCACCAAGACAGCTGAGTCTATGGAGAACCCTCACCAAGACAGCTGAGTCTATGGAGAACCCTCAACAAGACAGCTGAGTCTACGGAGAACCTCACCAAGACAGCTGAGTCTATGGACAATCTCGCCAAGACAGCTGAGTCTATGGATAACCTCACAAAGACAGCTGAGTCTATGGAGAACCTCACCTAGACAGCTGAGTCTATGGAGAACCTCAACAAAACAGCTGAGTCTATGGAGAATCTCCACTTTTTAAGAAGGTGGCGACCTTCCTTGGTCTAAGGGTTTGTCTTCTAATGACTTTCATTTCAAAAACTTTATGTGTGAAAGTTTGCCAGTTGCTTGCGGAAGGAGGATGATTCTACACAGATAAAATCTTCCTCCACAAAAAATAACAAAAACTAGGTATGGTTTAAATATATTAAAGTTGTTAAATGGATTAAACATATCAAGGACTTAAAATAATCTAAAATAAAAAGAGCCCCTTTAAGATCCTTGTTCAAATAGATGATTTACACCAAATATGAACAAATGTGGATTATCAGTTTTTGAAAAAAGATTTGAGCAAGTTCACATTAATCCTCTTTGGGCCCCTGCTGGCCTCTTATGTATATTTAATCCCCTGTATAGGAACAAGACCCAACTGTTGGCGGATCAGCCATTGGCTCAGTTTAACTTTGAAAGTAAGGGTGGAGATAGATTATATTCTTATATTAATTTGTCAGCATAAACTTCATTTTACACCACAACCAAAGAAGCTTATTCAAATCACTCTCAATCACTTAAATAATTATTAAAGGGTTTACAAAGCACTTTCCTGTATTAAAGACACTTTTCATATGACTTTGTATATAAAAATTTATAAGTATATTTATTGTATGAACTGAACATAAGAAAAGGTACATAAAACATAAGTTACCTCTGGCACACTTTCTGTCTTTTCTTCCTCAACTGTCGCAAGCAAGTCTTCCAGTGAACCAGTTCTGCTGCAAAGAAATATTCAATAATAAATTTCAGTTAAATGCTGTGTCCCAAGGCTGACTCAAGGTCAATTACCTATTACCTCTAAAGTCGTAGAATAAAATTCCATTTCTTAAAGGCCCATCGCCGGTAGATGCTACACACAGCATTATAGGCGGGGCTTATCACTATCAGCCGACAATTTCACATCAGTTATTTGATAATACTCATGTCCATCATAAGCTGTAACTACCTGCATAGCCATAGAAGATACTGCCTGTTGCAAGTTGTTTTAAACAACAATGTTTATTGTATGTGGGGGTTCCTCAGTATTATGGATTGCAATAAAGGTTTCACCAGACTTACTACAACAAACACAGCATTCAAATAGATTGCAATGACCATCTTATCTGCATGCATAATAAACAAATTTGCTAATTAAGTACATCCAATTTACAGTTTCATGCTGGGTTACATATAACACATCTCTGGTCATGATCAAAGAGATAAAGTGAAATTATTTGGGTCAAGTTCTATGGATTAGTACATTATTAACCTAGAGAGAATAAAAGTTATTTATGAAAAATAGTTTATCTTATTTATTATGGACGTATATCAAATGGGCATACATGTTGTAATTTATTGTAAATATATTGCTTGGACACAAGTAAAGGGCAAACAATTATTTGTGAGACAAAACTTACAAATTGAAGAAAATCGTGGAAATACTTTGAAAGTTTCGAGGGAACAGTTTTGTATATTATTTCATTTACCGGTATTTAATTATAATGAGTGTGATTTTGAGGATCATTTAGTTACACCAAACTGATCAATTAATGTTGATGAAAATAACTATAGTTAGACACAGAACATAAAGGAATATTTATTGTCAGATGGCAATCAGGACAAAATAGAAGCACAGATGGGGAAAATGATGACGTGATTATGATGTTGATGATGACCATGAAAATAAATACATTCCTGTAGAACAGTTATGGATATTGTTTTCATGTCTGTTTATTTCAACATCAGTTTTGGCTAGGTGAATTTTCATTTCCTAATCAAAGAAACAGTCATTTACCAAAACGTAGATCCAGACAATACTGGAATATGTTTTCAAATGTATGAGTTTGGTTCTTACTTCATTATGTAAGAAAAAAAAGCAAAGAATACTAAACCAACCATGATCTAAATTATGCCAAGTTGTGTTTTGAACCTAGTACATGGTTCATACACAAACATTCAAAGCCACCTATATAGCACTAAGTGTTTTTAATTGAAGGCTGTGACATAAGAACTGTATAAACAATAAAATGATATTCATTTGCTAAAACACAAAACTAAAAGTTATTTCCAAAAGGAAGCTATTGTGAATTATGGGATTTAAAAGAATGATCAGCCAAGGTAAGTGTGAATTGTAACTTATTTGCATCCAAATAAAAAAGCAAGTATGCATGTATCTGAGATAAGCCATAAGCTACAATGTATAATCATTTGTTTATATATGAAAAGGACAGAAATATTATGAAAATTGATCTTCCTAAATATGTAATTCACAAACTGAAAGTCAAACACATTATTCTACTCTGAGATATCAAACACTGCATGTCTCCTCACAAGTGGGTTATACACATCTCCAAGCAAGTGTTGCTGTTTACACCACGTCACAAGGGTCAAACGGGGTCAAAATTCAAATAGTTAGCAAGTTTTCCTTGATATTTCATTTTTGTAAGGACTACTACTACTTTGTTTCAGGGAGCTTTTGTGAATAAAGGGCATTTTTATATAGACAAAATATATCCCTACAAATGCACTTCTTTTTGAAAATAATGACAAATTTGTTACTATGTTTTACAGAAAAACATCTCCCAATTCAACATTGTTGCAAAAAAGAGCCACCATTTGAAATTAGGCTCCTCCCATTTCTTTTTATAGAAAAGTTTGGGGTTTAAAAAAGTTTTAAGAAAAAAAAAAGCCAGTTTCTTGCAGAAAGATGGTGGTTCTATTCAGATACATTCCCCTGCATTCCTTCACCCAATAAAACTGGATATATATGCCAATTATATAACATGAAATGTGTTCAAAATGGTATTAAAGGGAGTATAACAGGGGAAAAGCATTAAAAATGTCTTAAAAATTCAATTTATTTTTGAAATGGATAAAAACCATCACATTATCCTATGTAACTAAAATCTGAATTCTGTCAAATCCACCAAAACGTGACAAAATCGATATCTAAATTACCATGGTAAACTTGAAATGGAATCCCCATTCTAAAAATAGACAGTTCTTAAGATACTGCTTGAAAACATTAACCTTATCAGTCAGACCTTTTCTTAGATGAAACAATTTTCGCTATGTGTTAACACATCAAATTAAAGTCTAAATGAAATCATGAGTCGACACAAAATATGTTGCTATCTAGTTAAGTCTTACTTAAGTGCGTAGCTCAACTTAAGAAATCACATTTCAATACATTATTTTAGCATGTTTAAAGAGATATCGTTTTGGCAATACTGAGTATACATACATGCAGGCAACCCCATTCACAAAAGTGCGAGCAAGAGCCCTTACAACTAAAGCAATGTCCGTCTAATTATATACATATATTGAATACTCCAAGCAACTAATTATAATAATTTGATTCATTTACATTGTTTTCTTTCTATATTAACTAGATTTTAAATGATTTGATTGTATATACTGTTTAACCCTTTACTTCATATAGATGCCTTTGGACACCTTATATAGAAGGATTTTGAATTATTGGGTGAATTATGTTTAAATTAACTGACAGAGTGGAAAACAGTGCAGGAAGTGTTAAAACTGCTCGTTTCAAGCAATCTGAACTCTTCCTGCACTGTTTTCAAAGGCCTTCTGTGGTTGGTGCAGGAAAACGCGTATCTAAGGAATAAAGGGTTAATCCAAATTTCAATGTTGTACATGTTGAACTACAAATTGTATAATTGATTTAGACTAATCATATAGGTAGTCAAAACTACAGGTAAGCAATCAACTCTACTGAGATGCCACATGTCTTACTCTTTAATATTCAGTCAGTCATATTTCCTGTTTCCCATTTCTATGCTTCTTAACCTGTCTTAAAAGGCCAATTTTGACCCTTCCATTCACTGACTCCTTAAGACAGGCTTGGCTGTATGCATGTATATAAATTATCATCTTTTATAAAAGCAATTAAAATCAAGCTTAAGCATTTTTCTTGACAGTAAGTGTATACCTTTCGTTAGATGATAGGGATTCCTGTGAGCTTGAGGAACTATTCGTCTCCTGTGAGCTGATGAGTGACCCCTGGGAGAGTGGGCCCAGACTGTCCTCTGTCACATCGTCGCTGGATGGCACCTTTGATACTGTAGATCTGGACTTTCTCTCCTTTTTAACCTTATTCTCCTTGCTGGGCTTGACAACCACAGCAGGTTTCTGTGTGGGGATACGCGACTTCTTGAGGGCATCTTTGATGTTTGGTTTGTCAACAAATGCCTGCATATCAATGAATTAGTGAAAGTTCTAAATTTTTAAATAAAATGAAATTAAATCTCCAATTATCTTTTTAACAACCTCTAAAAACAGCATGTGCAAATGACTTTTTTTGACTTATTCAGTTTCAGAAATTATGAAAATTAGTTCCATTCCATTCAAGGGTTAGACAATTCTCCAAAAGTAAATTGTTTGCCAGACTCACTCAAAATTGCGGCTACTCAAACATTTTTGCTGATTTATCTTCTAATGATTTCTATCCATTATTGTTTATAATGTCTGTAAAATCAAAATCTAGAAGAAAAAAAAATTGCTACCTACCATTCCACATGAAAAATACTAGGCCAAAACACTGCAAACAAATATGTGTATAAGGATGGTCTCAGGTAGGAAACACTTAATACAGTTTTTATTTTAATTGGGTTTACAGCCTATATAAGCATACTTACATTTGTGATGTCTCCAAAAGCTGCCCTCCGCTTTTGTGTTGGATCCTGAAGCACTTCGCCAATTCTCTTACCAGCGGGAGCTTGTACCTTCCCAACCTAAAAATAAAGGTGTAATATACCTGTTGAATAGACTTGCTAATTTTAAAGACACAAATTTTAACAGTGGCCAAGATGCCTATTTGTGTGATTGTTAACTGCTGATCTCCAATAAATATAGGTAAATTACTCTCATGAAAGCCAAAACATTATCGGGGACACTTCTTTTCAACACTATAACTTTCATAAAAAATTGTAAATTGCAGAACAGCATATCATTTTGCCACCAAGTTTGATAATCTAAATAATAAATGAACATGAATGTAAACTTATTTTTGTCCTATAACTCTGGAAAATGGTATATTTACCATTTATTTAACAAGTCGCTTCTATAGGGAATGAGAAAAACTGGACATACAGTGCTCCAGATAAGAATTGACTGAATAGGGTGAAAACTCTTCTAAATTAAAATAACTGAGTGAGATCTTATAATCAAAGAATTAATTGCGTGATTTTCACTCATTAAGTTAACAATAACTGAGTGAAACATGGAGTATTGTCTAAAGAAACTAATTCAAATGCCTTCTCTTGATTAAACTAGTCTATATTACATGCACCGGATTGAATAATTGTTGCTATCTGCAGTTCTTGTTTTACACTATCAATATTGTATCAAATGTTGTTGAAGAAACTACACTGAAAGGAAAAAGAAAGTATACAATTTGGTTTTTAAAATTATTTCATTGTTGGCTAAGTTTATTCATGTGATGGAAAATGGACTGATTTTTTCTTATTGTTTTGCTTTGAAATGAATTAAATGTTGTTTTTTTTTTATTCAACAATATGATGAAATATAAATATACAAAATTTATATGCAATACATTTATTGTTCCTTGACCTGTCGACATTTATAGGTATGTATACTTTCTTTTTCCTTTCGCTGTAGTTTCTTCTTGCACAAATGCAGCTGCCCGCAACTTAGATGTTCTTATCTCATTCGTCGTTGGCAATATCAAATAATACTGTTTTAAAAATAATTATTAAAGAAATAAGTGTTGGAGGCAAAAGTTAATCAAAATTGTACTTTGATTTGGGTTTGAACGTGTTTTATCCTTTGCAAGCTGAGATTTTCGTTCTCACTGAAACATCTTGTCAAAGTGTGTAATCAAGGAAAGTTTTTATTTCTAGTGCGGAATGAAAGGGTGCAGCGCCCTGCCCCTTTGAGGCTCCGCTTTTCTGTCCTAAAAATGCTGCCCTTCTTCGTTTAAATGCGCCCTGCTGCCCCAATTACAAGTCGTATATAAACAAATCAACTGTCAATCACATGCATTTGTTAAACATTTGCCGACAGTTTACTGATATGACATGCTTGGCCCGAATACACAGGTATTCCCCAGTCATTCTCTTGCTTAATATGTAACAACCAGCTGATCAGGTCCTTGTCGGGTGTGGATACAGCAAATGTTGTCACAGTGCAGGGTTCGAATTTAAGCTCGCATACTCGGGAAAAGCGAGTGCAAATTGCAAACTGCGAGTAGAGATTTCAGACACCAGCATTTTTTTGCGAGTGAAAATTTTGGGCTGAATAATCCTCATTTCTAATGGTCGGTCTTTACAAATTCTTTCTTTGACAACTCGCGGTCATTTAAGCGCATTCTTGTCATTCGCCGAACGAATGATTCAACTTTTGTCATTAACGGAAGTTTACAATCGATACATGTCCCGTGCGCATGTCCTTTAGGAAGTACCTGCGCAAATAATGATGACGTTTACCGCATGCATGATGTTTTTCGGTAACCTATTTTTAGTTACTATTTATAGCGCAAATAGGATAGGCTTGACTAGTCACGTGGTTGTATTGGGGTTTCCCAAGGTTAAATTTCACAGCTCGCTGCACCGGCAAAATAACAAATGGACAAATTTTTGAAAAGACCAAGCACGAGCAGTGCAGAAGCCGATGAGAAAAAGGCAAAAGTTGAGTTGAAAAAAGCCAAGGGTGTATCTGCCAGCCTAAAAAATGTAAAAAAATGGATGAAGGAGTTCAATATTGATCTCGAGTATGATGGTGAAGGTGACAATGTGACAAAAATCGTCTGCAAAACGTGCAAGTCATTTGCACCAACAAACATGTCCTCTAATGTAAGTCATTCATGAAAACTGATTTAGCTAGTAATTTTAACTTTGAACAGCTACTATAGTGATAGGATCAGATGTTAGGTAAACTAAAATTTGTTGACTCTGAGTTGAGAGGACATACATAAGGTCGGTCAAAAGCTATGACATAGCTTATGTTTTCTAGATCTAATGTTGTTATGATATGACATTACCGACTATAAATAAACTTTGTATTGTATTGTATTGTCTTGTATAAGTTCAAAACAAAACCTCTTACAGTAGATTCTAGAATATTTTATTTTAATGACGCCTACATTGAAATGTAAAAAATGTCTGAAGTAGACTTTCTTTTCAGTTTGTTTCTGGTAACACTACTGTCAAGAGGGAGTCGGTTGCTTTCCATGTTAGATCTGCAATGCATGAAAGAGCCATACATTCAAAGATTGCTCAAGAGAAAAAGGCCAGAAATGAGCCCTCTGATCTTGAAAAGGGTTTTCAAAAAATAGATATGGAAACCTCTGTGAAAATGGGAAAACTCTTTAGAACTTCATATTACATCGCCAACAAGGAGAGGCCATTTACAGATTTTCCAGACTTAGTCGACCTCCAGGACATTAACGGTCTGCCACTTGGTGACACTTATCGTACTGACAAAGCTGCAAGAAATTTCATTGAGCACATTGGTGGTGTCTATTTTGATGATGTCAAACGTCTTATTCATGATGCTGATTATTTTAGTATATTTTGTGATGGGTCAACTGATAGATCAGATACTGAAAAAGAGATTATTTTTGTTAAATGTTTAGAAGATTATTATCCAAAAATGAAATATCTCAAACTTGTTGAACCTGAAAATACAAAGGCAGAAGGCATCTTAGCAGCTATTGACCAAGCATTTTTTGAGTTTGAGCTTAACAATTACAAGCAGAAAACTATAGGCTTTTGTTCAAATGGGGCATCAGTTATGATGGGGTCTAAAAAGGGTGTTATTCAGTTGCTGAAAACAAATGGCAATGCTGAATGGATTAAAGCAGTCTGGTGTTTGGCACAACGGCTAGAGCTTGCTGTAAAAGATGCCTTCAAGTCTACATACATGGATACTGTTATAGAAATGCTTGTTTCTATTTACTATTTTTATAAGGGATCAGCTAAAAGGTTTAAAGAAGCTGAAGACATAGCAGAGTTATTAGGGGAACATTTTATGAAACCTGAAAAGGCTAACGGTACTAGGTGGGTTGATCACAAGCTTAGAGCCACCAGTAAATTGATTCAGAACTGGCAAGTTATTATCACTCAGATGGAGAATTATGCTGAAGACAAATCAAACAGAGGGCATGATAGGGCAAAAGTAAAGGGTTACTTAAAACGTCTAAAACAACATAAAATGGTGGTGTATATGGGTTTTGTTAAAGATGTTTTGAATGAGGTTGCCAAAATTAGTTTGCTTTTTCAGAGAGAAGACATCACAGTTTACAGTGCTGTGACTAAATTGCAGAGTGCTGAAACTTCCTTAAGGGCATTAATTGACAATGATGGTCCATCTGTCATTGAGATTAAAGAAAAGATAAGAGATGGACAGTTTAATGGTGTTAAGCTTCTGAATATGCTCTCCGATGATACATTGGCCAATGACAGACGTAGAATTACACAGTCAGTACTAGACTGTTTGTCATCTAGATTAGAAAATTTGACAACTGATGAAATATTCCTGGCTTGTAATGCCTTTGACCATAAAAACTGGCCACTAGCTACTGAGAGAGATGCTCTTTTGCAGTATGGCATTGGTGATGTCAGGGTTATTTACAGGCATTATCAAACAGTTTTAACCAATGCTGATTGTAACTTGGTCAATGCACTTAGTCAATGGGCTGATCTGAAGTTTCATGTATCTGGCAATGCAAGATATACAAACAAACATCCACTTTTAGTTTGGCAGTTATGTAGTCAAATGGACCAAGATAAAGGTGATTATAAAGACATACTTAAAATAATACATTTGACAAACGTCTTGCCATTGGCCAATGCCTCATGTGAGAGAGCATTTTCCACAATGAAGAGAATAAAGTCTGACTGGAGGTGTAGGCTAGGAGCTGAAGTCCTAGACATTTTGATGCGAATCAAAGTTGCTGATGTTGCCCTTAGAGAGTATGACCCAAAACCTGCTGTGACAAGATGGTGGTTGTCGGGACAAAGACAGAAAAGACCAAATACTCTACCATATGGAGCAAGAAACTAAGATGCAGTTTCTATGCTATATCTTAGAATAGCCTGAGCAGGCCAGCATCCTTTCACAGCAAGGTTTGCGTCATGTATACATCCCAATGACCATATTTAAAATGTCAGTTAATACTGTGTTGTTTTAGAATTTTATTCTAAGTTAACATGTGTAATAAAGTTGGAAAAATGCAAATTGCAAGTTGTTTTCTCATTTAGCAAGTAAGAAAAAATACCACTTGCGAAAAAATGCAAGTAGAAAATCTGGTTAAATTCGAACCCTGTCACACTCCAGTCACTTTTGAAGTTAATTTAAGGGTCAAATATCATTCCATGTTTTTTTCCCGATGTGCATATTGCAGAAACTACTGTATATTACCTAATTAACGCATCCAGGGGCGTTACATTTTACAAGGTGTGGGCATTTATAAAAGATAAAAAAATCAATTTTAATAACAGTTAAAAATACAATAAAGCCATGGAAAAAACCTTAAATCCGGTTTAAATCCCCGAAAAAGTGGTTCAGAATAATTTGAGAGTGAATAAAATAATCGACATAGGATGAAAAAAGCTGAAAATCTTTATGAAATTACTAGTCTGCGTACTGGAATATCCGAATTTATGGCCAGTGTACTCTTCACTTTAAATCACTTGGACGCTTGCTCTTATCAAAGTTGAACAATGAGCTTTTAGCGTACAGAGACTTACCGCATTGTCAACGTTTTGTAATGTTTTAATTGGCAGACGGTATTTTTACTGGTATTAAACAGCAAATATGGGGAAGTATTTGTTCAACCAAAAGTGGTTAAGTGGTCACCCAAGATATAAACAATTGGTTAAAGAGTTTAAAGGTAATAAACACTCCGCTAACTGTTGTCTGTGTAACAAAATAATCGATCAGGGAAAGATGGGCGAATACGCACTCAAATCTTATATATGTTTTATTTTTTGATTTTCCAGAAAAATAGGTAGGGGGCATTTATTAGGGAATATATGGTAATTGATTTATTCTGTTTACTGAGAATAAGCGTTTGTGTTTACTATATGACTTTGAAAGGTAAATTACAGCGGAATTCAGGGTCCAAGCTAGTGAAAATGTCGTCATATTCAACTTTTAGACTTCGCTCTGACAGTTTGGAAAAGCTATGTAGTTTGATCCTTATCCCTATAAACAAGCAACTAACACATCAATTATCGGATTAACCAGCATCAAGCTGTGTTTTCCCTCAGGTCAAAATCAACCGAGATTTGATCTAAAAATAGGTGATGATGTTATTGGTGGGTACCCCTTAAAATTTTAAAGGGAAATAACTTACTTGGTTTAAGCATTAAAAATATTATCTCCCTTGCCAAAATGGTGACAATTTCTAAAATTTGAATATGTTTCTGCAGAGAATTCGCGATTGACTGCGATTTGTATAATGTCAGCTTTAGGTTCCGGTAATTTTATGAATATTTTGTAGATTTACAATAATTGGAACTGCAGGTATGTAAATTTTCTTCTGTGACAAAGTGAACGTTGATATTAAAATCAAGTTACAGGTAAAGAAAATGTGGGTGGGGTACTATAGTAATTTAATAAACTTATTGCTTACTGGTTTTGTATATTCAGCCAGTGTATAATTTTCTTTTGACAGTCATATCATGATTAACATACAGTATTGAAAACAACAATTAAAATCAATTATACGGGCTTTTTTAAATATTTGAAATATAGTAGGCTAGTTACAATTTTCTAGGTATTTGAGGGCTACCATAGATTGCATTTATTTATCATATTGCAAAGTTCTCTTGCATGCAGTGAATAGCTTTGGAGGCTTGCCATTGTCATTATAGTATGTTATATTATGTTATGACAGTTAGCAATCAATGAAAAAAAAAAGGATGATGTTTAAAATATTGTTTTACACTAACTCCTGCTCCCACACTGCAACTGAGTCACGACAGAACAGAAATGATAGTCATTCAATAAAGAACAAAAACTAAATACAACATAATAAGTTGGTCATACTGATAGAGAATATTCACTTCTCCTTGAATTTTTCTCACTTCTACGGTAGACCTATCTTATTCAAACTCTAATACTTGTGATTTACACATGCATAATGTAAAGAGGAGATAACCCTTCATTAAAAGAGACCACCAAAGAAAAGGTTTGACAATGAATATGCCAATCACATGCAAACTTTGCTCCCTGCCCCTTTTCCTGGTCTAGAAAAACACTATTGGATCATCTAGATGCTTTTCATTACTACGCTGAGTAATATGCAATCTCCTGTATGACAGGATCATATGAGAAGTTTAATAAAGTGAAACAGCTGTTTGGATGCGCATGTATTGACAATATTTTGCGTGAAAGGAAAATTATTTGCTTAATTACATTTTTTTTTGCGTTTTCCATGAATTTTTTAATAATTTCAGCGAAATGCAATATCTGGAGTAATGGGCATATACGTTTCCACCAGTCGTCTTAACTTTTCAAAATAAAATCATTTTACCATGACAAATCAACATTCATTAGTTCGGGCAAGTGAGAAAGTCTTTTACATGCAACAACCAAGGTATAGGGAAAACGCAGAGTGATGAATCAGAAGCACTGATTATACACTAGATTAATGTAAAAATATATGTCATCTTGTGGTTTATTACAACCCTGCATTGCAAGTTATGGTGAAAAAATGTCACTTAAATTGTTTTTGTAATGTAAGTTAAAAAAGCTAAAACATGCACCGTACAATACAAGAGAGAAACATAATGTTTTGTTATACCGATGTTCCAGACTTTGACTTCTTCACCTCTCCAGCAGTAGTTGGTCTCGTCTTCCTGCTTCCCAACATCTTTCAAATATCTGAAAAATTTAAACACACAATTTAAAGATATATTTACATATCATTTCACAAATTGTATTAAATGAATTCGAGAAACGAGATGACAGTTAATGAAAACAACATATATGACACTAAATTGTAAAGAGCAGACACACAGACTGCAAGTAAGTCCAATGAAGTCACAGAGCTATGCTGGTTTAGATTTAATTTCGCTGCTTGGTTTGTGATAAAGGCTGGAAACGCAGTCAGTATGTACTTGTTCTTTCCTCAAATATACTTCTACCTTTCCTTCTTCTCCAAATACAACACAATTTTGTGCCAGTGCCATATTATGTTTTAAAACTGTTAGTTATGATGAATGTAGTATATACAGTTTGAAGTGACTAACATTAAGTTAGTATTCACGTAGTTGCAAATCAAGAGGAATAAACACACAGACGGCACACACAGAGACCATAGTTAGCTGAATAGTGACATAAAGTATAAACAATATGTTACTTTTAAAACTATGCCCATTTGATGATGGTATTATCTTCTTTTTACTTTCTCACGTTTATTCACTGTTACATAATAATCAAGTGTGACTGGAGTGGCGTATTATAAATATGTAGGATATAATTTTACATATCGTCTGAAAAAGTCTAAACATAAAATGAAGTATAACCACAAGTCTTGAAGACAACTTATGTAAATCTAGTTAGTAAGTCAAGCTGGGAGAGTCATGTAAAAGGCTCAATGAAATTCTGTATTCAACAATGTCTGAAATGCCTGTAAACCTCATCTTCAAACTGTAATAAAGTTTTGCTGGGGTACATAAGTAGAAGGAATGACCGCGAAATAAGATGACAATTAGGAAATTTAATTTTTCGAAATTCAGTCTTTTTGTCGCTCGAAAAACATCGTGTGTGGGTCAAATCAGAGATAATTAATTAATTATTATTATAATATTGTTTTTGCAACAGCACAGTTCTTTAAAACATGATTTTAATCAGCCCACCTTTTTTTTAAAACAAAGCCAACAAGCACTTCCTCCGTAATCGATAAATAAAGAGCAAATAAACGGAAATTATACTTACTTTTGAAACAACGAGTTAAATATGAAAAAAAGAACTACTCTTCAAGTATATTTCCCTTGAAAAAAGGTTTATATGATTAAAACGTGTCTTAAAATAAATAAGTAAACATTACGCCATACGCCAGTGCAATTTTCACAACATTCAAATTTGGTCGACAGGATGTGACCTTTTCATTGGTCGAATTTCATAAACAACTCGCCACGCGGGGATTTTTCAGAACCAAGAGCGGTAACTCTAAAATTAAAAACGTGACAGATCCCGCGAAACTTGAAAGGTATTTTGTATAAAAAAAACTCACCAAAACACATACTTCATAAAGCCGTTGAGAGATAGACGTTGTAAGCTCGATCCTAAGAGTTAAGGGTTATGAGAACACATGCCAATTATGACAAACTGGTAGGTATAGTTTCAATTCGTTAAACGTGCACGTGGTCTGGTAAAAGCCATTATCAAACCGCATCAATAATTGTGACTTCCGAGTGTCAGTGTATGCCAGGGGAAAAAAGTAATTTTGTTGGGTGGTGACGGAATGACATTTTAAATAAGTAATTATTTTTACTTTTTATTCTAGTTTTGTGACTTTTGACATTGAACGATAAGTCCTCGAGTGTGATCATACTGTTTATTTATTGTATATAGCAGAGACATTAACAAATAGCATGATTAAATAAGGAATGAATCAACATTTTTTTATGATTTGGATATCCAGTCTACTCTTCATAGCTCGTGAAATGAATAATTATATTATCTTTAAAAGATACAGTTGACACAGTGGTGGTCTGGTGGTGTAGCATCCACCTATGTGGAAATATATGGGTTCGAATCACGGAAAGTCATGCCAGTTGCTTGAAAAATGGTACAAGAAAGGTAGTATTTCAAATAGAATTGCAACATGTTCACTGATACTTTTTCTTAATATTTTTTTAAATATCAGTAATGTCTGTTTAAGTATTTTCCCCACTGAAATATAATATAAATGTACTTTTTAATGTGTAAATTAGGGAGTAAGTATATGTTTTCCAACAATTTTTAAAAATTTCATGGGTGGGGCTTGACCATCTTTCTCCCTCTCGGGGTCTGGAACCCATATTCCCAGTCTGGACTATCTCTCCCGACCCCTGGGAGTATGGACCCCCTCTCCCTATCCCTCACCTTCAGTCACAGTGTATTACACCACCACAATGCATTATTTTTAATTTTATATTGTAACACAAAGTTTATAATGAAAAGAAATGTATTAAAAAGTATTTGTACATGTACACAATTTATGTTGGTGGCAGTTGCTAAAATTGATGGGTGACAGATTTAATGTGATAATTGGCAGGTATTTTTTAATTTCTATTGTTACATTCCATTATATTATTTCCCCTGCAGCAGTCATATCTATTGTATTTTTATCAATGTATAATCTACTTCCTTGTTTGTGTTCAATTTCAGAATGTTTTAATTACATTTTTTTTTTAATATGACTTTAATTCATAATTATTTTGCTATAAAATCTCTAGTTCCTTGGTTAAACCAGAGACTTATAAACAGAAATTTTTACACTTCCATTTATTTTTTTGTGATAACTTTTAGCCCATTTTAAATGGGAATATATCAGGATTTTTCAATCTTTTGAATTGGCTAAAAACATTTATTTCCAGTATATACTCACTGATCCCGCATTGCCAAAAGAATATCTATTTTAACATGCCATAATATTATATTGAAAAGAGATTTCCTAACTTGGGTTACGTGCCTAGGTTAGACTAAAATAGATTTCCTGCTTAAAATTGCAGCCTATTTTGTGAGTATTAAATGAGCCACTCGATTACATTTTGTTTCCAGTATGATCCCTTATGTAGGTTTACACGTAATACAAAGAATTTCATTTTAGAAAGTGTCCGAATGACAATATAAAGGTAATTAAGTGCTGTCTATTTTTAGAATGGGGATTTCATTTCCAGTTTCATATCGATTATGTCACGTTTTGGTGAATTTGACATACTAAACCATTTAGATTTTATCTATTAATGATAATGAGATGCTCACTATCTATTTTTAAAATAATTATATTTTTTTTAGACATTTATAGTGCTTTTTTCCCTGATATAATCTCTTATAGTAACAATTTAAACGTCTTTAACAATCAGTATGAAATTTTTGCCACCAATGGAAAACTTACTTCTTAAAATGTATTTGTTCAATCAAGTACAACACTGTTTTTTTTTGTTAAGAAAATAAATTTCAACAATTTTCATTTTCAATCCGTAATAATTCAAATTCAGATTTTTTTTAAATAATTGATAATTGGAAATGTTTACTTGGGTACCCAAATTATTTCATTCAGACAAAAATTCAAAGAATTATTAAATAAATGCTAATGGTGCCACCTGCAATTTCAACTGTGTACATTATATTGCTTGCCAGTCTGTAATTAAGTCACTGGTTAAACCAGACTTTTAAACAGAGATAAATGATTGCAGGTGCTAGTCTATTTTATGAGTGGCACACCTTGGAAACATAACTCCTCCAGAATCAACCAACATAGTTTTGTGATTTTGATACAAAAAGGGCTTGATTGCAACTGTGGGTGTTAAACTTTTCTTTTTTAAGTTAAAGAAACAAATAAAAAAAATCACTTTCAGTTAATTTTAGTCCATTTTTAAACATGAACACCAAGAAATGCCATTAATAGCTGACACATCTGATGAACAGGAGATTTTTGTCCACCTTTTAAACTGCAGGAGGGTTTTTGTCCACCTTGTAAAACTGCAGAAGGGTTTTTGGCCACCTTGTGAAACTGCAGGAGGGTTTTTGTCCACCATGTAAAACTGCAGGAGGGTTTTTGTCCACCTTGTAAAACTGCAGAAGGGTTTTTGTCTACCTTGTAAAACTGCAGGAAGGTTTTTGTCCACCTTGTAAAATTTGTTGGAGGGATTTTGTCTCATCGCAGCTCTGTTCTTTTTTTGCAAAGGGATACTAAAAAAGCTCAATTTATTCATTCGTTTGTTCTTTCATTCATTTGTTCATTCAGTCAATCTTTCCTTTTATAACCCATCTGTCCATCCTTCCATTTATTGATTGATTGATTCATTCATTGGTTCATTCATCCATTGATTGATTGATTGATTCATTGATTGATTGATTAATTCGTTATTTCATTCATTCATTCAATCAAGTTAAGATCACATGACTTGCAGGTTTATCGAGGCTAAATATTGGTCACAAAATTATTATGTACAGTACACACTGCACATTTGCAGAATAGTGAAGATACTTTAAGTGTTACCCCTGTCCATTTGTTTGTGCATGCTTATTTTAGGATGCATATATCTCAGTAACCACTACCCCTACATCAGCCTTCAAACTTTATGTTTTTAAGTGAGGCCGTTGTGTAATGGATAAAGTGCTGGCCAGAGGTTGCAGGCTTGATCCCAAACTCAAACCTGATCGATGCCTCTCATTAAACAACACTTAGTACTGGTTCTAGCAAGGAAGTGGACTCAAGTGGTTCATATAAGCTCTTAGCTTCCATCGCAATTGAGCTTAAATAAATTAGTATAAACTAAACTTCAGAATTATAGCCTGTTTTATAATAATTTTTTTTTAAGTTTTTAGTCAAACTCATTTCTCATTGACTTCTTGATTCTCTTCAATGGTCAATCATAAAGCTTCATTAAAGAAAACACATTTGCTGTGCTTTTTCCTACTCACTCAAAATTGCAGTTTCCCTGTTTTTTTAAAGACTTTCCAAGTATTGAATTTCATTATTTCTGTTCATTTTTGTTTAAAAAGAAAATCTTACAAAAAAATTTTAGGTACCTACGTTCTCAGAGTTATGACCCTTTGATTCTGTCAATTTCCAAATCCTTGTTTGTTCGGAGTACATCCTCAAAAATATGGAAGACAATCCAATTTGACCTGGAACATGGATAGAGGGAAATTTGTGCAGAAAGTACAGAGAGAACATTTCATAAATTTTCTTAAATAACAACAGAATTATCTCCCCTTCGTTTGGCCAAAATTAGTCTTCAGAAAGTATGATAAGGAATCCAAAGAGACTTAGTACATGGATGTAGGTCAATGTGAGGAAATGCAGAGAGCAAGAACCAAAAATCTATTCTCAAAATTATCTTCCTTTTTACACCTCCTTTCCTTTTACAAACAAAGTTACTACCTCTCAGTGAAGCACTTGTTTGGGGTGAATCCGTCATTTTCACCGCAATCTACAAAGCAATTATGGTTATCGGAGTTACCTCCCTTTCTCTCCCCCAGTACATTTTACTTTATTTTTTTTCTTGCTTTTTTGCTTTTGTTTCACTATACCATTCCCTGGGCCCAATTAGCTCAGTTGTAAGCGTGTCTGACTATCAATCCAGGGGTCGTGAGTTTGAATCCCCGCCCAACCACAATCTCCGTGATGGTTGATATACGACATTACATCTTAAAATTATTTGTCTCTTACCGCTTATTCAAGTGGGAAAATTATCAGTTACCTACCTACCCACAAGAAAAATACTGTGTCAGAGCACAGCAAACAAATATTTTTTTAAGGCTAAGGTCATTGTATCATCGGTCAATCACCGTTGATTGTTTGTTAAAGTTGTTGACATTGCTGGAATATGACTAGTATATGTATATACATTGTATGTATAAAATGTAATACACCACACAGATAGGGCACTGGTTCTTGGGTCAGTGCTCCAGCTATGATATGGTGGAGAAAAAAGACTGATTAACAAAACTTTCACTCACTGGTTTGAATCCCATTTTTCTATAAAAACTTATTTATTGATAATTAATTATCATTTTTTGTATTATTCCTTCTTTATATGACTCAATGGAGAGGAGTGACACATTTCTTATTCACCTAACCACATACAAGTTCGGAAATATTGTACTTGGCTATGGAGGATTTATTTGATTGTCAGTTTAGTAAATGTTGTATTGTATAAAATGTCAGTACTCTATCTGCGCTTTATCAAAGACGTTAAAAATGGTAAATTGGGGTGTCATTGAGCAAGACACTTTATCTGCATATGCTTAGTACTGGTTCTACCCAGGAAGACTAAAGTCTTTGAGCTGATTTAATTGTCTGAGTTGTAAAAACAATCAATGTAAATTATGTAAAAATAATATAAAATATAAAAATGTAAAAAGTTTAAATTTTTTTGCAAAAATAAGTCAGATATGAAAAATGATAAATAACCACTTATGATAGTGCAGCTTAATATATCAATGTCACTCTATCATGTCTTAAAGTTGAATAACTTATTATTACAGTGCCCTCGTTTGACCATTTTTCATTCCCCCTGTTTTGAAATATAGTATCATGAGTTTTTCTGCATGCCACAGATATGATGCAAAGTGAAAACAGCGTGAAAATTACCCTCTCAGAATGCCCTCGGGGCCCCACTCTCCCAAAGTGAAGGGAGAGATCTTAAGGGAGTGCCCTTAATGATAACCTAAATCTTCTCACAGGTGTTCTGTGGTCTGAAGGAGCTGTTATCTAATGACAGTTGGGTCCAAGTTCATCTTGGTCTAAAATCGAAATTGATTGTAGAATGTTTTTACTGAGTATCAGTGTGGTCTAGTGGATGAAGGGGGTTTGATGCCATTATCAACATGTTTCAGGTTATATATGGCCTATCAAGTTTTAATGGTGGAGAAAGATCTCAGGCTGAGCAGAACCACCGTCCTTGCCCAAGTAGCTGGAAACTTCCTCACATAAAGTTTTTGGAGCAAGTAGGACTCGAACCTACGACCTTAGCTTCAGTGGTAGATCCAGTATCAAGGGGTCATGGGTTCGATCCCACCATGGCTATGTGGGTTCAATCCTCTACCACGGCTATGTGGGTTCAATCCTCCACCACGTCTATGTGGGTTCGATCCTCCGCCACTGCTATGTGGGTTCGATGCTCCACCACGGCTATGTGGGTTCGATGCTCCACCACGGCTATGTGGGTTCGATCCTCCACCACGGCTATGTGGGTTCGATTCTCCACCACGGCTATGTGGGTTCGATCCTCCACCACGGCTATGTGGGTATGATCCTCCTCCACGGCTATGTGGGTTCAATCCTCCACCACGGCTATGTGGGTTCAATCCTCCACCACGGCTATGTGGGTTCAATCTTCCACCACGGCTATGTGGGTTCGATCCGACCACGGCTATGTGGGTTCGATCCTCCACCACGGCTATGTGGGTTCGATGCTCCACCACGGCTATGTGGGTTCGATCCTCCACCACGGCTATGTGGGTTCGATCTTCCTCCACGGCTATGTTGGTTCGATCATCCGCCACGGCTATGTGGGTTCGATCCTCGTCCACGGCTATGTGGGTTCGATACTCCACCACGGCTATGTGGGTTCGATCCTCCACCACGGCTATGTGGGTTCGATCCTCCACCACGGCTATGTGGGTTCGATCCTCCACCACGGCTATGTGGGTTCGATCCTCCTCCACGGCTATGTGGGTTCGATCCTCCTCCACGGCTATGTGGGTTCGATCTTCCTCCACGGCTATGTGGGTTCGATCATCCACCACGGCTATGTGGGTTTGATCCTCCTCCACAATTATGTGGGTTCGATACTCCACCATGACTATGTGGGTTCAATCCTCCACCACGGCTATGTGGGTTCGATCCTCCACCACGGCTATGTGGGTTCGATCCTCCACCACGGCTATGTGGGTTCGATCCACCACCACGGCTATGTGGGTTCTATCCTCCACCACGGCTATGTGGGTTCAATCCTCCACCACGGCTATGTGGGTTCAATCCTCCTCCACGGCTATGTGGGTTCAAACCTCCACCACGGCTATGTGGGTCGATCCTCCACCACGGCTATGTGGGTTTGATCCTCCACCACAGCTCTGTGGGGTCGATCCTCCACCATGGCTATGTGTGGTGTCCTTAAGCAAGACACTTTTTTCCGCATACACTTCCCAGGACTCAAGTGTGATTTGCCTTAGTTGTAATAATTTGATTCACAATCAAAATAAATTAAGTAATTTTGTTTAATAACAAAAACTCAGTCAGTTTAATTCTATATTCTTAAATTACTCTGTAAATAAAACTAAATATTTGCCATAATTATATAATCAGTTTTGTGATAAAAAAAAGTGTAACACCACCAGGCTGTTCACTACTTGTGATAATGCTACTGATAGGCAGTTTGATTGTACTTTGGTAGATGACTATGATACTAGTGACACAAGTGACACTGGCTGGACGTATTAATTGCCAATTAAACATGATACTTATTACATGTATATAAATGTGGTCGTTCACGCTGTTTATTTCAGAAGACTTGCTTTTTCATTATACTGTAGTTATAATGCTCATTTAAATTTTCTTGTCTAAAAATTTTAAAACTTTTAAATACATTAGAGTTTGGAAAATAAGTGATATTTTTAATGTTATAATGGATATTGTGACAAAGACGTAAATATTCAATAAATTCAACATATTTTTTATTTTTTAAAAGTAAGCATTGGATATGATGGTACCAGTATTTTTTCTAATGTTAATTTAGTCTAAGATTATTTCTGATACACTGCCTACTGGTACCTTAACATCTAGTACTCTGATAACTGGTACCTTTACCACTGCCTATTGGAACCCTGTCTACTGTGACCACTGATACCCTGCCTACAGGAACCCTGCCATCTAGTACTTGTGACTACTGATACCCTGCCTACAGGAACGCTGCCATCTAGTAATTCAACTACTGGTACCCAGTCTACTAGCAACCTTTCATCCAGTTCTCTGACTACTGGTACCCACTGGCAACCTGACATCTACTGGTACCTTGACTGCTGGTTTCCCCGACTCTTGGTACCTTGTGTACTGGTACCCTGCGTTAGATTATGATGCATCCACAGCTGACACACAAGCTCAGCTCTGTAGAGCTTCAGCTAACTGCATCTAGTGACACTGTCGTTGGCCGGCCAGTCAACACCGTCATCTACCATGCGTCTAATAGGGACAAACTTGAAGTAAGTTTTATGTTTCAATCAACAGGCATACCATCATCCCATCCTTTCAGCCACATGATTATAATAGTGGTTTTCAATCTAAGGCTCGTGAGTTCAAGTCCCTGCCCAGCCACAGTTTCTGTGATGATTGACATACAATGTTTCATCTTATTGTCCATTCAATTAGGAATAGTGTGTAGATGGATGTGTTGGAATACTGGTTAACCTTCTAGGATCTGAGGATAGAGTGGTTATAGATTAATTGATCGTCTTTAAGGTCTATGCTGTACAGATGACGTTTTAAATATTCAAACAATAATGGTGGTGTAAAAGTGGTAGTGTATTTTTCATTTCCATATGGGTTGTTAGGTTGTGGGTTTAATAACCAACCAAGTCGTACTGTACCTATTTGGACAAGAACTCTATAAGATCCAATCTTTAGTTCTGATCTTTTTCATACTGTGTACAAATATATTGTAATGTTGTAATATACGAAATAATATATGTTAAAACTGAGTCATACCTAAGAGCGTGTGGTCCAGAAGTAGAGCATTGGACCCATGATTAGAGGGTCGTAGGTTCAATGCTTGACCATGTGTGGTGACCTTGAGCAAAACTCTTTATCAGTATATGCTTAGTACTGCATTCACCCAAGAAGACCTCGAGCATGAATTATCTCAGTTGTTATAACTTCACAATCAAAGCAAAATAAACAAGTTTAAAACACATAAGACTTGAAAATGATGCGAGTTTCACTCACTTTGACTTTTGGTTAAGATCAACAACAACCTTATAGATTAGGTTTGGTGAAAAAATTCATTTCATTATTTTGAGAAGATAAATTCACAAAAAGTTTTTGTGTACTACATTATTGCAAAATAGGAAAGCTATATTTTTATATGAAAATAAAAATGGTCAGGGAGGCATGAAAATTAGGTGACAGATGGGGATGGTAATCTAGCAGGTAGTTTTGTTTTATAACACTTGTTACTGAGTACTGAATTTTTGTAATATTAATTAAAGACTACTGAATATTCATATACTGAATTTGTATAATACTTGGCAAAGTGCACTGAATATTCATTAAATTCTTGGTAAAGTGCATAATGAATTACTTGTCGAACAGTACTGAAGTTTTATCATACTTGGCCAGGTGAAATAACAGTTGGTTGTTTTTCCAATTTATTTGGCTATAGTTTGCCCCGTTCTCCCTCCAAAAAAAACATATTTTTTCCCCCCCTAAATGTAAGAAAAAGTTCCCCTCAAATCGTTTTTTTTTAAAATTGTTTTAATGGGGTTCTATGGCAAACAAATATTTTTTTAAGAATGGCCTGACAAGTAGGAAGTTGTACTTTAACTTCTCCCTGTGTGGCAAGTGGGAAGTTGTATTTTAACTTCTCCCCGTGTGGCAAGTGGGAAGTTGTACTTTAACTTCTCCCGTGTGGCAAGTGGGAATTTGTACTTCTCCCGATGTGGCAAGTGGGAAGTTGTACTTTAACTTCTCCCGGTGTGGCAAGTGGGAATTTGTACTTCTCCCTGTGTGGCAAGTGGGAAGGTGTACTTAACTTCTCCCTGTGTGGCAAGTGGGAAGTTGTACTTTAACTTCTCCCCACGTGACAAGTGGGAGGTTGTACTTTAACTTCTGCCCGTGTGGCAAGTGGGAAGATGTACTTGACTTCTCCCTGTGTGACAAGTGGGAAGGTGTACTTAACTTCTCCCTGTGTGGCAAGTGGGAAGGTGTACTGAACTTCTCCCTGTGTGGCAAGTGGGAAGTTGTACTTTAACTACTCCCCGTGTGACAAGTGGGAAGTTGTACTTTAACTTCTGCCCGTGTGGCAAGTGGGAAGTTGTACTTTAACTTCTCCCCGTGTGACAAGTGGGAAGGTGTACTTTAACTTCTCCCAGTGTGGCAAGTGGGAAGGTGTACTTTAACTTCTCCCCGTGTGGCAAGTGGGAAGGTGTACTTTAACTTCTCCCCGTGTGGCAAGTTGTACTTTAACTTCTCCCTGTGTGGCAAGTGGGAAGGTGTACTTTAACTTCTCCCCATGTGACAAGTGGGAAGTTGTACTTTAGCTTCTGCCCATGTGGCAAGTGGGAAGTTGTACTTTAACTTCTCCCCACGTGGCAAGTTGTACTTTTACTTCTCCCCATGTGGCAAGTGGGAAGTTGTACTTTAACTTCTCCCTATGTGACAAGTGGAAAGCTGTTCTTTAATTTCTCCCTGTGTGGCAAGTGGGAAGGTGTACTTTAACTTCTCCCCGTGTGACAAGTGGGAAGATGTTCTTTAACTTCTTCCAGTGTGGCAAGTGGGAAGGTGTACTTTAATTTCTCCCCGTGTGACAAGTGGGAAGGTGTACTGAACTTTCATCATTCTTGGCAAAGTGTACTGGATTTTGTAGAATATGTACTTGGTTGTTGAAGTTTACTGATATTTTGTAGTACTTTTCAAATTGTATGAATTTCAGATCTCAGTTGAAAGGTAATGTTTTATCTTTGCCTGTTCATTTGTTTCTCTGCTGTGTTGTGATCTGTCTATTTGTCTGCTTGTTTGTTAGTCTGTCTGTATACCTATCTGTCTTTGTCAGTCTGATGTGACAAGACGTTAGTGAATATGTCATGCAGTTGTGGGGTGGTTAACCAAAGAGATAACAGTTCTGGTATCTGCTCTCTTGCATCATTATCCTCCACTTCAGTCATATGTGGTCCACCACACTGTTACGTTTATTGACCCTGATTTTTATCATAGCATTTTTAATGATAAAATTATACACATGTCGTTAATTAGTGTAATGATTAGCATTATACAAGACTATAGTAGGGTTCAAAGTTTGCTTTCACACATCTAGTGAAGATAGTATCTGATGAACATCTCATTATAGTTTTGTTTGGACACTTACTATGATCCAGTCGGATATTTGATCATCTTTACATACGTACAGTGTCATGGCAAAGGTTTGTCGTCTGCAGTCATTAAGTTTTAATTTTGTTATTTGTTTTCAGATTATTAATGGTACTACTCATGGCCATTATAAATTAATTGCTAGATTATCATCCCTCCATGCCCTCTAATTTTCATAAAAAAAAATATAAAAAAACTTAAAAAAAACCCATCCCCCTTTTTAAGAATTGTTTGGATATGAATCTAGCTATTAATTTATAATTACCATATTTATTTACGTGAATTCTGCGCATAGTACAATGCCAGTACTGCGTTGTAATACGTAAAATATGTGCCAAATATGGTTGAACCTGTTCCGGGTTGGAATGGGGTCACTTTAATTGTCTTGTTTGAATTTTAGCGTCATTTTAATGCCATTGAGGGCTAACAGATGATCAATTAATTTAACCACTCTTTCTTGGAATTCTGTATGGTTAAATTTCAAACCAGTTATGGAGCATTCATTTCCACAAGTAAATGGTAACTCTCCCACTTGTATCAGTGGTGAGAGACAAATGACATGCCAGTATCTACAAAAGGGTGAAAAATCCACCAAATGGGTTCCGTGTCCCTTCATGCTAGTATACATGGACATTAAATAAATTAATAAATAAAAACATAACATAAAACCATTTTATACTTGCAAACTTTATTAACTACCCCGGATTAGCTCAGTTGGTTACATGTCTGATCAATCCAGGAGTTGTGAGTTCAAGTCCCCGCCCGGCAACAGTCTCCTTAATGATTGATATACGACATTCTTTGTCATTATCATTCGTCGCTCACTGCTGATTCAAGGAAAAGTTATCAGTTACTTGCAGATATGGGGTGTGTTCAAGTACTAGTTAACCTTCATGGATCCTAGGAAACAGTGGTTAGGTTAACTGATCGTATGTTAGCGGCCGATGGCATTAAAATGACGCTAAATATTCAATCAAACAATCAATTATTAACTACTGTTAAATGGGTTATGGGTGCGTGGTTGCACGTGTTTGTGTGAGTAGTCAATTTTTAGTTTGTAATATTATAGCAGGTTTTTCAGTTTGTCTGCAGTATCGACAGTTAGTCATTTCACTATTGTGTAGATAGAAAATTGTTAATTTTTGTGTTGTTTGGTTGTTGTCTTTTGTCCTCTGATGAAGGCGTATAGCTGAAAACTAGCTCATATGATATGTTTGGGCACTGTAAAATGGTAATTCTCTCTACTGATGATTTATAAATACATGTGCAAAGAAGAAAAACTGAATAGGAACTGCAAATTATTTCTAAAATTTGGATTACATTGTATATTACTTTTATAATGGTCCAATATTCAAATTGTGAATCAGTCAAAATAAATTTTGCATAATAAGGTTCAGCTATGTTACAGAGTAAGGTAGAAGAATAACGTTGTGTAGTTTTTGTTATTTATTAGCTTAAACTGTTTTAACTTTAACTTCTCCTAGTGTGGAAAATGCACCACCCTGGTGTGTGTGTGGGGGGAGGGGGTGGGGTATTTATTTGGAGGAATACGGTAGCAAGCTAAGATTTGATATTATCATGGTTCAGGTATAAATTATTTGTGAAGTGACAGTTGTCCTTGGTGCACATATCTGTTAAACCTTGGTATTAATGATAATTAATGATTGATAATTTTAAGTGCAACGTAAATCATGAAATCGTCATGGTTGTCAAGGTCAGGTCATTGTGCTATCTCTACAATCATGGCCTGGTTAGTCGCATGTTTGACACAGTTTACAGATACGGTCCATGAGTGCTGCATTTGGAGTTCGATAAGTACCAGTCTTGATCAGGCAAACTTAGTTGGTGGGGTTATAAATGTACACACGCAGGCTGTGTGAGTGAATTATATAACTTACTGTAAAATTTTAGGGGTCCTCCAAGTAGTCTAAGGTGTTGTTTGAAGATCACTTCTCACTGCTTATGTCATAAGTTTGAGTCCAGCTCGCTCCAAAAACTTTGTGAAACAAAGTTTGGATGTTACTTGTGGAAGGACGGTGGTGGTCCTACTCAGACTCAGTCTAGGTGGGATGTTATAACATGTGTCTGCGGCATGATACTTCAGTTTAACACACTCAGAATACTGTCTCAAGTAGTCATTGTTGCGATATGACTGAAAAGTTTTTGAAAGCAACGCTAAACACCATACAACAACAGCGACTTCCTCCTCTAATAAAACTGGATATACCTGAAATGTGTTGAAAATGGCATTAAACGCCATGAAAAAATAAAAAACAACTAAAATTTCAGAATTTTTTGTTCTGATGTTTTGATTTTATAACACTTGAATTATCCGTTCTCTTTCCTTCTTCAATTCAAGGATGAGTCACCATCTTCGGAAGGTTCCATCAATGTTGGCTATGCGTCAGATGACAATAATGGCCATGACCTCATGACCGTGTGTTCACCAAACCATGTGAGTGCCCCGACTCCCTCCAGATCTGAGATTGAGTTGAGTCAGGAGCAAGAACTACATTACACGAGCTACATATCTAAGTCTCAGTCCAGCAACGTGTCAAATAAATCTACAACGTCCACTCTCAAAGTTGAAGTAAGTCTCACATATTTTGAATTCTGGACTTTTTTACCTTATTAAACAGAAGCGGGTTATTTGACTACTTCCCAATTGAAAAATCAGGCCAAATCAAATCCCAAAATAGAATTTTATGCCCCCTCTCTAAATTTTTTGGGTGGCATAAATGTAAGGTAATGAGAGGCAGTGTCGTATATCAATCATCACGTCTGAGACGGTGGCCGGGCGGGAATTGGAACTCTCGACCCCTGGATTGATAGTCAGACGCGCTGCTGACTGAGCTAATTGGGCCCAGTCTGGTGTGCAAAAAATGGTATTCAGTGATTTATGATACTGGCGGTCACTTTTAAAAAATACTTAAAGCTACATACACTTTGTTTATATCCAGTAGGAATGAGATGTTGGTAGGTTGTCTTGACAACACAATACAATACATGCCTTACGCCATTATAAATTAATTGCAAGATTATCATCCATTTTTTTTCTTAAAAATTGGGAGGCGGGAGGATTTTATATATTTTTTTAAAGATGTTTAAAAAAAATAAAAAATTGATAAAGTAAAAAGGATTGGGGCGGCGTGAAAATAAGGGTGCAGGCGGCGATTATAATCTAGCAATTAATTTATTATGGCCTTACTGTTTATTCCTTATTCCCAGATTGCAGATATTGATGGGGAAGAGAGTCTCAACCTTACTACCACACAATTGAAGCGATGTAAACGCCAGGTGCTACGGCCATACTGGCGTCTTCTCATGTTTGTAAGTATGATATTAGTGAATTCTACTGAACTGCTAATGTTTTCATTTTTAGCTCGCAGGGAGAGCTATTGCCATGACCCCGGCATTGTCGTCGGTGTCGTCGTTGTAGACCTAGGTTAAACTTTTGTGTTTAAGTTTAAGATATCTATGCAACCACTCATTGGATGTGAATGAAACTTCGCATGTGTGTTCACCGTCATCAATGGAACACACACAAACAAGAACCATAACTCTGGATTGCATTTTGACACAGTTATGGCCCTTTTTGGACTTAGACACCCAGGGGCGAGCTTTGTTGTCTTCTGACAACTCTTGTTACATTGCTGATTAATATTAACAATGTAGGCTCAGATCAAATTGTGAGTAACTGTCAGTTTTGATCAGACAGGGGTTAAGAATAGAGCAAGTACGAGATTCGGGGTCTTTGATTTTTGCTGTTGAACCCTTGCAATTTTGCTTGAACTAGGTCCATTAAACCTTTCAGAAATTGAAAAAATAATGAAGTCATTTGGGTGAAAATTATATCAATGCCTATGGTTGTTCTATCTTCTGTCATTTCAAGGACACTTAGGCCAATGGAAGCTATCAAAAATGAAATACACAATGCAAATTTTATCAGCAAAGTTTGGACCTTTCTAAAATTCTTGTTGAAGCTGGAAGGTTTAGGCTTGCCATTTTAAGCCCGTGTCAGAATTTGCTGGTACTCGGTAAAATAAATTAATGAAGTTTATATCAAATTTCATTATAACCAGTGAGGGTTTGGCTGGGAATTAATTAATGAAGCTGGTATTCAATTTCATTATAACCAGTGAGGGCTTGTTGTAATTTTATATCAAATTTCATTTTAATCAATGAATCAATGATATAAATCAATGAAGTTTATATATAATTTCATTATAATCAGTGAGGGTTTGGTCAGGAAAAATCAATGAAGTTTATATATAATTTCATTATAATCAGTGAGGGTTTGGTCGTGAATAAATCAATGAAGTTTATAATTTCATTATAATCAGTGAGGGTTTGGTCGTGAATAAATCAATGAAGTTTATATATAATTTCATTATAATCAGTGAGGGTTTGGTCATGAATAAATCAATGAAGTTTATAATATATAATTTCATTAAAATCAGTGAGGGTTTGGTCAGGAATAAATCAGTGAAGTTTATATAAATTCATTATAATCAGTGAGGGTATGGTCGGGAATAAATCAGTGAAGTTTATATATAATTTCATTATAATCAGTGAGTGTTTGGTCGTGAATAAATCAATGAAGTTTATATATAATTTGATTTTAATCAGTGAGAGTTTGGTCGTGAATAAATCAATGAAGTTTATATATAATTTCATTATAATCAGTGAGGGTTTGGTCGAGTGAAGTTTATATATAATTTCATTATATTTAGTGAGGGTTTGGTTGGGAATAAATCAATTAATTATATATAAATTTCATTATAATCAGTGAGGGTTTGGTCCGGAATAAATCAATGAAGTTTATATATAATTTTATTATAATCAGTGAGGGTTTGGTCAATAATAAATCAATTAAGTTTATATATAATTTCATTATAATCAATGAGGGTTTGGTCGGGAATAAATTAATTAAGTTTATATATAATTCATTATAATCAGTGAGGGTTTGGCCGAGAATAAATCAATTAAGTTTATATATAATTTCATTATAATCAGTGAGGGTTTGGTCGGGAATAAATTAATTAAGTTTATATATAATTCATTACAATCAATGAGGGTTTGGTTGGGAATATATTAATGAAGTTTATATATAATTTCATTATAATCATTGAGGGTTTGGTTGGGAATAAATTCATGAAGTTTGTAGCAAAACGTTACTCCTATCAAGCTATCGATACGTTTTAACAATTCCATGCTACCTGTTCTAAATATAGCCTATATCATTACAATGGACACTTACTAGCTGACACTATTAAATTAGGCCACAACAACCTAATTATTTTATTACAAAGTTTAAATCAAATTTAACCATAATCAGGGAGGGTTTGGTTGGAAATAAATTTATCAGATAATAGATCAGATGTTGGGGGATTAGTTGAATTTGAAGTATATACTGTTATAGTCATGTACTTGCAGGGTTTGATTGAGAATAAATGAAGTTTATACTGTTATAATCATGTACATGCAGGGTTTGATTGAGAATAAATGAAGTTTATACTGTTATAGTCATGTACTTGCAGGGTTTGATTGAGAATAAATGAAGTTTATACTGTTATAATCATGTACATGCAGGGTTTGATTGAGAATCAATGAAGTTTATACTGTTATAATTATGTACTTGCAGGGTTTGATAAAGAATGAAGTATATATCATTATAATTGTGTACTTGCAGGTTGACTGAAGAGGGTTTAGTCGAGAATAAATACAGTTTATATCATTATAATTGTGTACTTGCAGGTTGGCTGGAGAGGGTTAAGTCGAGAATTGGTACAGTTTATATCATTATAATTGTGTACTTGCAGGTTGGCTGGAGAGGGTTAAGTCGAGAATTGGTACAGTTTATATCATTATAATTGTGTACTTGCAGGTTGGCTGGAGAGGGTATAGTCGAGAATTGGTACAGTTTATATCATTATAATTGTGTACTTGCAGGTTGGCTGGAGAGGGTCAAGTCGAGAATTGGTACAGTTTATATCATTATAATTGTGTACTTGCAGGTTGGCTGGAGAGGGTCAAGTCGAGAATTGGTACAGTTTATATCATTATAATTGTGTACTTGCAGATTGGCTGGAGAGGGTCTAGTCAAGAATTGGAACGGTTTATATCATTATAATTGTGCACTTGCAGGTTGGCTGGAGAGGGTTTAGTCGAGAATTGGTACAGTTTATATCGTTATAATTGTGCACTTGCAGGTTGGCTGGAGAGGGTTTAGTCGAGGATTGGTACAGTTTATATCATTATAATTGTGTACTTGCAGGTTGGCTGGAGAGGGTCAAGTCGAGAATTGGTACAGTTTATATCATTATAATTGTGTACTTGCAGGTTGGCTGGAGAGGGTCAAGTCGAGAATTGGTACAGTTTATATCATTATAATTGTGTACTTGCAGGTTGGCTGGAGAGGGTATAGTCGAGAATTGGTACAGTTTATATCATTATAATTGTGTACTTGCAGGTTGGCTGGAGAGGGTCAAGTCGAGAATTGGTACAGTTTATATCATTATAATTGTGTACTTGCAGGTTGGCTGGAGAGGGTCTAGTCGAGAATTGGAACGGTTTATATCATTATAATTGTGTACTTGCAGGTTGGCTGGAGAGGGTCAAGTCGAGAATTGGTACAGTTTATCTCGTTATAATTGTGTACTTGCAGATTGGCTGGAGAGGGTTTAGTCGAGAATTGGTACAGTTTATATCATTATAATTGTGCACTTGCAGGTTGGCTGGAGAGGGTCTAGTCGAGAATTGGTACAGTTTATATCATTATAATTGTGTACTTGCAGATTGGCTGGAGAGGGTCTAGTCGAGAATTGGAAAGGTTTATATCATTATAATTGTGTACTTGCAGATTGGCTGGAGAGGGTCTAGTCGAGAATTGGAACGGTTTATATCATTATAATTGTGTACTTGCAGATTGGCTGGAGAGGATCTAGTCGAGAATTGGAACGGTTTATATCATTATAATTGTGTACTTGCAGGTTGGCTGGAGAGGGTCAAGTCGAGAATTGGTACGGTTTATATCGTTATAATTGTGTACTTGCAGGTTGGCTGGAGAGGGTCTAGTCGAGAATTGGTACAGTTTATATCATTATAATTGTGTACTTGCAGGTTGGCTGGAGAGGGTCAAGTCGAGAATTGGTACAGTTTGTATCGTTATAATTGTGTACTTGCAGGTTGGCTGGAGAGGGTTTAGTCGAGAATTGGTACAGTTTATATCGTTATAATTGTGTACTTGCAGGTTGGCTGGAGAGGGTCAAGTCGAGAATTGGTACAGTTTATATCATTATAATTGTGTACTTGCAGATTGGCTGGAGAGGGTCTAGTCGAGAATTGGAACGGTTTATATCATTATAATTGTGTACTTGCAGGTTGGCTGGAGAGGGTCAAGTCGAGAATTGGTACAGTTTATATCGTTATAATTGTGTACTTGCAGGTTGGCTGGAGAGGGTTTAGAAGTGGTACAGTTTATATCATTATAATTGTGTACTTGCAGGTTGGCTGGAGAGGGTTTAGTCGAGAATTGGTACAGTTTATATCATTATAATTGTGTACTTGCAGGTTGGCTGGAGAGGGTCAAGTCGAGAATTGGTACAGTTTATATCATTATAATTGTGTACTTGCAGGTTGGCTGGAGAGGGTCAAGTCGAGAATTGGTACAGTTTATATCATTATAATTGTGTACTTGCAGGTTGGCTGGAGAGGGTCTAGTCGAGAATTGGTACAGTTTATATCATTATAATTGTGTACTTGCAGGTTGGCTGGAGAGGGTTTAGTCGAGAATTGGTACAGATTATATCATTATAATTGTGTACTTGCAGGTTGGCTGGAGAGGGTCTAGTCGAGAATTGGTACAGTTAATATCATTATAATTGTGTACTTGCAGGTTGGCTGGAGAGGGTCAAGTCGAGAATTGGTACAGTTTATATCATTATAATTGTGTACTTGCAGGTTGGCTGGAGAGGGTCAAGTCGAGAATTGGTACAGTTTATATCATTATAATTGTGTACTTGCAGGTTGGCTGGAGAAGGTCTAGTCGAGAATTTGAACGGTTTATATCATTATAATTGTGTACTTGCAGGTTGGCTGGAGAGGGTCAAGTCGAGAATTGGTACAGTTTATATCGTTATAATTGTGTACTTGCAGGTTGGCTGGAGAGGGTCTAGTCGAGAATTGGTACAGTTTATATCATTATAATTGTGTACTTGCAGGTTGGCTGGAGAGGGTCAAGTCGAGAATTGGTACAGTTAATATCATTATAATTGTGTACTTGCAGGTTGGCTGGAGAGGGTCAAGTCGAGAATTGGTACAGTTTATATCGTTATAATTGTGTACTTGCAGATTGGCTGGAGAGGGTTTAGTCAATAATTGATAAAGTTTATATCATTATAATTGTATACTTGCAGATTGGCTAGAGAGAGTTTAGTTAAGAATTGATGAAGTTTATAACGTTATAATTGTGTACTTGCAGATTGGCTAGAGAGAGTTTAGTTGAGAATTGATAAAGTTTATATCGTTATAATTGTGTACTTGCAGATTGGCTGGAGAGGGTTTGGTCGTGAATATATAAACAGCAGTAGTCACGGATGGAAGATTCTCAACACACTTTATTCTTTGTTTATAGTTCTATTGTTGTTATATACTTACACATACGAGATAGTAGCCTGTCAATGGAAACTCAATGTTGTCAAAGATACACAGGTAAGCAGTGTTTATTGTTTGTTCAAGGATCAGATTGAATACTTTATTAGCTCTACTACCTTAAGGTCAATAGGGCTCATGTCATGATAAATTGTCAGTTGTCGTTCGTCGTCATCTGTCTGTTAACTTTTAAACCAAAAAATAAATATTCTAGTGGTTTGTTTCCAGTAGATCGAGTCAGATCATTTTGTTCCTCTTATTTATATACCTGCCTTTGATGAGGACATATTAAATTTTCACCCTTTAATTGCGGGCGGTCAGGTGGGCTGGTGGAAGTCAGTGTCACCGCTCAGTAACTAAGAGTATTTGTTCTTGGATCTAAATGACTACAATATATATGTCAAGTTCATTAACCATTCAGTTTGGACTAGTATGCTGAGAATTATTTATACTTATATAATTCAGCTTGATTGCAAAGAGACCTCAAAGCTGAGTAGAACCTGTACTGAGTGTTATATTTTTGAGAGGCATTGGGTCGAACTGGGTATCGAACCCAAAACCTCTGGCATGACTGGCCATTATTCTATCCACTACACTACCACCCCATTTTATCGCAAGGATTATGGCACTTGATTTAGTTAAAATTGCAAAAATTGTGTGTTCATTTAATCTTGACCAAACGTATATAGAATGTGTACATTATATCTATTTCAAATTGGATAACCCTCTAGTTAAGACCAGTATCCCAACAATTATGGCCCTTGACTAAGTCAAAATTGCAAAAATTGAGAGGGTCTGCTCAATAACTATATCCCAAGAGTTATGCACCTTGTGTTAATGTAAAATTACACTTTATTCACAATACGCTCACTATCTCAAACAAATAATGCCCGTTTCTTTTTAAAAAAATTGAAATTTGTACACAAGGTTGCTTATCATGGCTTATCATGATATCTTGCATGGGATTTCATTTCAGACACGCACATCTAGTTTTACATGAGTTATGCCTCTTTATTGAATACAAAATTATGTTTTATTCAACATACGCTCGCTATCTCGAACAAATAATGCCTGCTTCTTTTTAGATTTGTACACAAGGTTGCTTTAATATCATAATATCTTGCATGGAATTGCATTTCAGGCTTGCACATCCAGTTTTAGACAAGTATGCCCCTTTGTTGGATACAAAATTACATTTTATTCAACATTAGCTCAGTTACTCAAACATTGTCGGGTTCTTTTCAAATATAGATATAATGGTGCTTGTATGCGATTGTATTTCAGGCTCACATGTTTTGTCTCTTAAGTTAACTGTCATGGCGATAACTCTATAGTCTCATCACTGCCAAAACAGTTATCTCTCCTGACAGAAATATCTACCTGCACCTCAAACCTATGTAAGATACTTATAATCTCAACCTAATACTTTCTTGTGATCTTCTACAGACCACCACGACGACAACAACGACAGAAACTACAACACAATCCCAAAATCTCACATCTGCCTCATGGTTGCCATTTCATACCATGGGGCCCGCCGTCGTGAAACACTTAGCCAAGAATCTCACCAAGTCGCATCACAGAGTACCACCTGCCTGCGAACACATCGTCACGACATATGTCGTACCTAATATTCTACATTTTGTTGCTTTTGCCATGGGGGTGCTGCACTTCAGGATACAAGAAAATGAGCACCTGTATGCTCTCATGGAAAGTGTAAGTGTTAGATGTCACTTTGCTTCATGTGCAATAAAATATGTGCATATGTGAGTCCAGGTTGTATAGTGGTTAGCATGCTTGCTGTAAGGTCTACACAGTTAAATTTTGTTCTTTGTTCTATATAAAATAAGGTCTAGGATTTCCATGGTAAAAAAAGAATTCCACATAGAATTTTTTTTAAGCTTTTGTTTTCATAGCAAGAATGTAAACCCACATAAAAATGCACAATAACTGGTTGGTTGACCAAGTTTTTTTTTTTTTAAAAGAGGGTGCAGTGACACCCTAAGAATTTTTGAATATTAAAAAGTCCTCAAATGATTATAAAAACATGCATATGTTGAAATCCTATAAAAGTCACTTTTTAACACCAGTAATGTCTTATTACAGTATATGCTATACCAATTTATGCTCTACTCATCTGCAGCAAGAAATCACAATTTCTATGAACCATTTTGAAAATATTTCAAAACCAACAACATAGACCTTGTGTTTAAGCGTAAGAATCATGTTACTGTGAGAAAAAAGAGGTGTAACTGTTTAGTGAAACGTTAAAAACCCTGAGGACCCCAGATCGGTTCCCAATAGGGTTTTGTCCAGGTTATTTCAAACACACTCCCACAATGCCTTATTCAGGCAAGGTGAAAACATGTGATCCTTCGGAGGGGATTAAAAGCAGTTTGCCAGTGTACATGGAGAGTCATACCCAGCGCATGTAAAATATCCCACTGATCTTAATCAGTGATGCAAATGTCTGTAAACCTCCCTCGGAAACAAACGAGGCTTCTTATAATAAATAGAAATTGATTGCTGGAAGTAACGGAAGATGCAAACAGCCAGCAGTTGAAATCTGAATGGATATTAAATATAAACTACCCAATCTTCCAATCCTACTTTTCAAACTTTGGAAGGTTTATAGGAGAAAAAGATTTTCTTTCAGTATCAAAATTCCTATAAAAATACAACAAATGTCATTCCCATGCATGGATGCAATTGTTTGTTTGAATATTCAGTGTCATTTTATGTCAGACAATCAGTTAACCACTCATTCCTGGGGTTTTGGAAGGTTCACCATCATTTCCGCAAGTAACTGATAAATTTTCCCACTTGAATCAGCGGTGAGAGACAATTGACAATGAGTTACAATGTTATATATCATTCATCATGGATATGTGGCCAGGCGAGGATTTGAACCCACGTCCCCTGTATTGATAGCCTGACACCTTGTCAACTGAACCGGTCAGGCCTGGCTACATGAAAAAAATACTGACTGCAAAATTTTGATTGTTGAATATATTTACATCAAACACCATCCGGTTGATTTTTGTTATGTTATGTAATGTTTGCTGAAATAATTCCTGTAAAATTTAATGGTTTCAGCCAAAGAATTATATTTTTTTATTGACAGTGTTGTGAAATCATTTCGTGGATCAAACTTTCTTGACAAATATTTATTGACAGAGATGTGAAATCATTTCCTTGGTGAAACTTTTTTTCTTGACTAATATTTATTGACAAGAGATATGAAATCATTTACTGGGTCAAACTTTTTTTTCTTGACAAATATTTATTGACAGAGATGTGAAATCATTTACTGGGTCAAACTTTTTTTTCTTGACAAATATTTATTGACAGAGATGTGAAATCATTTCCTGGGTCAAACTTTTTTTTCTTGACAAATATTTATTGACAGAGATGTGAAATCATTTCCGGGGTCAAACTTTTTTTCTTGACTAATATTTATTGACAGATTTATGAAATCATTTCCTGGGTCAAACTTTTTTTCTTGACAAATATTTATTGACAGAGATATGAAATCATTTCCTGGGTCTAACTTTACCCTTCAAGATATGTTTTAATAATCATGATCAGTATATCCAAATAAAATCCAAGTGACAAGATGGTCTTGGTCTCAGACAATGTATAATTTCATTTTCCATGTCTGCAGGTGTCTTGGTGTCTGACAATGTATAATTTCATTCTCCATGTCTGCAGGTGTCTTGGTGTCTGACAATGTATAATTTCGTTCTCCATGTCTGTAGTGTCTTGGTCTCTGACAATGTATAATTTCATTCTCCATGTCTGCAGGTGTCTTGGTCTCTGACAATGTATAATTTTGTTCTCCATGTCTGTAGTGTTATGGTCTCTGACAATGTATAATTTCATTCTCCATGTCTGCAGGTGTCTCGGTTTCTGACAATGTATAATTTCGTTCTCCATGTCTGTAGTGTCTTGGTCTCTGACAATGTATAATTTCATTCTCCATGTCTGCAGGTGTCTTGGTTTCTGACAATGTATAATTTCATTCTCCATGTCTGCAGGTGTCTTGCTCTCTGACAATGTATAATTTCGTTCTCCATGTCTGTAGTGTCTTGGTCTCTGACAATGTATAATTTCGTTCTCCATGTCTGTAGTGTCTTGGTCTCTGACAATGTATAATTTGATTCTCCATGTCTGTAGTGTCTTGGTCTCTGACAATGTATAATTTCGTTCTCCATGTCTGCAGGTGTCTTGGTGTCTGACAATGTATAATTTCATTCTCCATATCTGCAGGTGTCTTGGTGTCTGACAATGTATAATTTCATTCTCCATGTCTGTAGTGTCTTGGTCTCTGACAATGTATAATTTTGTTCTCCATGTCTGTAGTGTCTTGGTCTCTGACAATGTATAATTTCGTTCTCCATGTCTGTAGTGTCTTGGTCTCTGACAATGTATAATTTCATTCTCCATGTCTGTATTGTCTTGGTCTCTGACAATGTATAATTTCGTTCTCCATGTTGTATTGTCTCGGTCTCTGACAATGTATAATTTTGTTCTCCATGTCTCTATTGTCATGGTCTCTGACAATGTATAATTTCATTCTCCATGTTTGTAGTGTCTTGGTCTCTGACAATGTATAATTTTGTTCTCCATGTCTGCAGGTGTCTGGTCTCAGACAATGTATAATTTCGTTCTCCATGTCTGTAGTGTCTTGGTCTCTGACAATGTATAATTTCATTCTCCATGTCTGCAGGTGTCTTTGTCTCTGACAATGTATACTTTCGTTCTCCATGTCTGTAGGTGACTGACAATGTATAATTTCATTCTCCATGTCTGCATGTGTCTGACAATGTATAATTTCATTTTCCATGTCTGCAGGTGTCTTGGTCTCTGACAATGTATAATTTCATTCTCCATGTCTGCAGGTGTCTTGGTGTCTGACAATGTATAATTTCATTCTCCATATCTGCAGGTGTCTTGGTGTCTGACAATGTATAATTTCATTCTCCATGTCTGCAGGTGTCTCGGTGTCTGACAATGTATAATTTCGTTCTCCATGTCTGCAGGTGTCTTGGTGTCTGACAATATATTATTTTGTTCTCCATGTCTGCAGGTGTCTTGGTGTCTGACAATGTATAATTTCGTTCTCCATGTCTGCAGGTGTCTTGGTGTCTGACAATATATTATTTCGTTCTCCATGTCTGCAGGTATTTCTACAGGCCACACCCATGTACAGTGGATCTGCCTCGCAACAAAAGATGATCAGAAACATGAGGTGAGTAACAAACGATTAAAAGCATAAGTAAGAGTTTTGATCATGTGATGAAAAATATTAATTAGTCTAATTTATGTTGCCGAGAAGCTTGAAATGAACGTTAAACTAGCCAAATGTTGTTTTTTTTATAACCTAATAAAAAAATCTAAATTGTGCATTTAATACTTATATTTACTTTATATTTTCTGTTTTAAATAAAACGATTACCAATATGTGATTTTGCCATTTTGATATTAAAGAAACAGATTATATGCATTGAACTGCAAAGTCAATGTCATTATTAGAACAGCAAGGTTACAATGTCATCATGTGTGCACATATTTTGATGGCACTTATGGCAAACGTCATGTCCAACATTACATCGTGAGGTTGCTCTTGCAAAACATGGTCTTGCAACCAATGAAATGCAAGTTTGTTATTTTAAGCGCTGCCCAGCTGCAAGGTTTTTCATTGGGAAATGAAAAGGTGTTTGCCAGTTACTTGCGGAAGGACAATATAATTATAACCTGCAATATGTTGAAAATGGCGTTAAACCCCTTTTACTATGAATTGGCACCAATTTGCCTGGTCGATTAATAAACAGAACTAAATTGTGATAATGTGAAATATATTTAAATCATGTATTAATATTTCCATGACTGCTGTCCTTTCTTTCTAGGGCGTTTTTCCTGTTTGGTGCCCTGTGGATTCTGCTAACATTGTGCATGCAGGCAATGTACGAGTGGGCCTTTGATTTCCCAAAACTTGCATTTTTCGAAACAACTGGGTAAGTATTTTCACAAAAATGGTTGACTCCCTAACAGGTTTTCTTTTTAAAAAAATGCCATTAGGCAATAATAAATTAATTGCTAGATTATCATCCCCACCCGCCCCCTAATTTTCATGCTGCTCCGACCCTTTTTATTTTCATAAAATAATAAAATAAAAAAAAAAATAAAAAAATTTAAAAAAATAAAATCCACCCGCTCTCCCCATTTTTAAGAAAAATTTGGATGATAATCTAGCAATTAATTTATAATGCCACTAGAGAATTGCACACATTACTGTTCCGGGGTCCTGCATAATTGGAAATACATTTAAGGTCATGATAAATTTAATTTCTAGATTTTTATCTAGAAGGGGGTGAGGGGGCTGGGGGGGATGACAATCTAGGAAGTAATTTATTATGGCCTAATATTCATTTTATAAATTTTATAACTGTTACACATGTAATACCTCAATGACGGAGAAAATTATAAGAATCTTTCTTAGGTTTGAAGACAGGGTAGAAAATTCCGTCCTGAGGGGTATCTGTTTTGATTGAAATGAATGACAACATATTTGTCAAAAAGCCAGGCTCGATTAGCTCAGTCATTAGCACACCTGACTGTAAATACAGGGGTCGTGAGTTCGAATCCCTGCTCGGCCACAATCTCTGTGATGTTTGATATACGACATTGCGTCTCGTTATCATTCATCTCTCATTGCTGATTCAAGTGGGACAGTCATCAGTTACTTGTGGATATGGGGTAGTGCTTGAGTACTGGTTAACCTTCCAGGATCCCAGGAAACAGTGGTTAGGTTAACTGATCGTCTGTTAGCATGAGCCTTGTTTAGTTATATTTAGTATAATTATATGCAGTGCAACCTCTTATTAGAACATTCCAATCAGATTTTTGTCTGGAATTACGCTCCACTCAGAATTGACTATTTATTGTGTGGAGAATTCACGTATTCAAATATGATCATAAATAATGTATATAAACTGAGTTTTCATAAGTTAATGAAATGGGTCCCAGATATTTGGAACCTAACCTTTGATATTAACCTATTTACCTTATAATTTATTTTTTTATGGTGACCAATCACCATGCATCATATGCAAAACTGTAGATCTGCCAAATTATTGATGATAAAACACTTTTAACAATGAACAAGTATTCTCCTTTTTTTCAGACCAGAGTTACACTGGTTATTATTTAGTATGGAGTTGTTTGGGATTGCGATTATAAATTCCATTTTTGTTGCCGTGGTAACCAACTATTATACGCAGTGTGAGATGATACTGTTCTATGTGAAGGGTGTAACGTTACGTCTACAGGAGAAATCCATTGATCTGAAAACAGCGCTGAAGGTATGACATCTTAGTTTTGTCAGGCTAACTCTTCTTAACAGCATTTTAATTTTGTCACACTGATTTCTCCTGTGCTTTTAAAACTTCTCTTTCAGTGCATTTCACTTGTTAAGCTAACTCCTCCTGTGCATTTCACTTGTTAGACTAACTCCTCCTGTGCATTTCATTTGTCAGGCTAACTCCTCCTTTAGTGTATTGCACTTGTCAGACTAACTCCTCCTTCTGTGCATTTCACTTGTCAGGTAACTCCTCCTTCAGTACATTTCACTTGTCATGCTCATTCCTTCTTCAGTGCATTCATTTGTCAGGCTAACTCCTCTTTCAGTGCATTTCACTTGTCAGGCTTACTCCTCCTTCAGAGCATTTCATTTGTCAGGCTAACTCCTCCTTCAGTGCATTTCACTTGTCAGGCTAACTCCTTCTTCAGAGCATTTCATTTGTCAGGCTAAGTCCTCCTTCAGAGCATTTCATTTGTCAGGCTAAGTCCTCCTTCAGTGCATTTCACTTGTCAGGCTAACTCTTCATTAGTGTATTTAATTTGTCAGGCTAAGTCCTCCTTCAGAGCATTTCATTTGTCAGGCTAACTCCTCCTTCAGTGCATTTCACTTGTCAGGCTAACTCCTCCTTCAGAGCATTTCATTTGTCAGGCTAAGTCCTCCTTCAGAGCATTTCATTTGTCAGGCTAAGTCCTCCTTCAGTGCATTTCACTTGTCATGCTAAGTCCTCCTTCAGTGCATTTCATTTGTCAGGCTTACTCCTCCTTCAGTGCATTTCACTTGTCAGACTAACTCCTCATTAGTGTATTTAATTTTGTCAGGCTAACTCCTCCTTCAGTGCATTTCACTTGTCAGGCTAACTCCTCATTAGTGTATTTAATTTTGTCAGGCTAATACTATGATTCATTGTGGTCCTGTGTTTGCTGCTCAAGTGGCATCAAACTTCATATAAACTTAATAGATTGTTTTCTGTTTGTTTTTTTGACAGGATATATTTTCAGTGAGGCGAAACTTGAGCATTCTCAATGGCCCCATCGCAAAAATGACGGCATTGGTATCAGTCATATTTGCTGAGCTAACTATTATAGGTGAGTTTGAGCACATATTTTAACAAAATATTGTAGACTGTGATGCTGAAATTGTTTTTAATATCAACTCTTCATAGGAAGATGTACTGTTTTTTTCACCATCAATGTATCTGTCAAAGTTTTGGTTTGATGGTTTTAAGTCCTGAATCATTGCAGTTTTCAACATGAAGACATTGTTAGAGCTTTTCTGCATCTTTTGAGCGTTTTTATTTTCAGTTATCTATTTGGTAACCCACTTATTGATCCCGTGAATTTGAATGATGTGGGCTATCCCACCACACACTGCAAGTATAGATAAATATCAAAGTGAATCCAGATTTACTCTCATTCTATACTCTCATTCATCATTCTGTCATGACATGTGCCATACCATTACTTGATTACTTATACTTACTTACCATAATTTGATTATTTAGCATTATTTGATTACTTACAATAACTTGATTACTTATGATTTCTTACCATTACTTGATTACTTACCATAGCTTGATTTCTTATCATTACTTGATTCCTTACTGTTACTTCAGTATTTACCTTAATTTGATTACTTACCATAACTTGATTCCTTGCCATAACTTGATTCCTTAACATTACTTGATTTCTTAACATTACTTGATTCCTTACTGTTACTTCAGTATTGACCATTAATTGATTCCTTACCATAACTTGATTCCTTACCATTACTTGATTATTTACCATAACTTGATTCCTTACCATAACCTGATTCCTTAACATAACTTGATTCCTTACCATAACTTGATTCCTTACCATTACTTGATACCATAACATTACTTGATAACTTACCATAACTTGATTCCTAAACATTACTTGATTCCATACAATAACTTGATTTCTTAACATAACTGTATTCATTACTGTTACTTCAATATTTACCATTACTTGATTACTTACCATAACTTGATTCCCTACCATAACTTGATTCCTTACCATTACTTGATTCCTTACTATAACTTGATAACTTACCATAACTGGATTACTAACCATGACTTGATTCCTTACCATTACTTGATTACTTACCATAACTTGATTCCTTACTATAACTTGATTCCTTACCATTTTTGATTCCTTACCATTACTTGATTACTAACCTTTACTTGATTCCTTACCATAACTTGGTTTCTTACCATTGCTTGATTCCTTACTGTTACTTCAATACTTACCATTACTTAATTCCTTATAATAACTTGAATACTTACCATTACTTCACTACTTGATTCCCTATCATTTCTTGATTCTTTACCATTACTTGATTACTTAATTTATTGGATTCCTTACCAGTACTGATTACTTCAATACCTTGATTCCTTTCCATTTCTTGATTACATTCCATTACTTACCTGTAGTTAATTATGAGGTGATATAATTGATTCATGAATGACTTGTTTACAGGTGTGAGTATCCTCGTGTTGAACAAGAACAACCAGTACAAGATATGGATGTATCGGTCTGTATTCCCAGCCGTGTGGTTCGTCATACTCATTATTCCACTGATGCAGGTGAGTACAGTTAAACAAAATAATACAGTATTGTTTTCTGTACTAAATTGTAAACAGCAGCGTTGGTCTAGTGGTTGAGCATTGGCCTCGCATGTGAAAGGTCGTGGGTTGGATCCTAGGCCAGGTCATAGTTAAAACTTAAACAGTTTTACAAGAAGCTTCCTTGCTTGGCGACTCAGCATTTAGAGGATAGTTCTAGGTCTGGTCAGACTTGTGTCAGTATAATGTGACTGATTGGGGTATCGTCTGGGGCATGATACTCCAGTGTGATATCGTTTAGATTAAAATCTGAAGTAGACACCATCACAATACAACTGAAAAATTGTTGAAAGTGATGCTAAACACCATACAACAACTTAAATTATAACATTAAATGTCAAATGTATACATGTTCTCCAGAAAAGCCAAACTTTGATATGCTGAGAAATAGTTGTAAGAAATAATTAGTTGCTGGTAGTATATAAAAGGTTTACTATTTAGAACATTTTAATATTTTCATAACAGTGTCTATAAATAGGCTTATCAGTAAATTATGGTGTAGGATTGTCATAAATCATATTTTTTATACTAATCTAGTGTAATATCACTACTTGCCCAAATATATAAATGACGTCAATTTGTCATGATAATTAGAGACATAACCTCATGTTGAATGACAGAAACCAAGTTAATTTGATTCTTAATTTGATATTTTTTTGTAATTTAAGATGAAATCAAAATAAAACCATTGTATATTTCAAACATTGAAAAGTAAAGAGTGTCACATACAATTTTACCCTATAAAACTTAGACATGGGAAGTTCAGTCTTATTGCATAATGTCGCATTTATCAACACATTTACCTGAAGAATAAACGGCTGAGCAACTTCGTGACGGACCCGGTAACCGGGGAACAACTAAGTAAGCCGCTTTGACGATTGCAGAGCAACCTGGTGAAGGACCCGGTAAAACCAGAGTGTGATTATCATGTCATTTACATTGTCATGCATACCAAAAGCTAAATATAGCTATTTATACACGAGTATATAAAATTTTGATGATAAAAGGTAAATTAAGTAATTATAGTGTGATACAATTAATTATATTTGAAAATTATCCTTTCTGGTACATTGGATTTTCTACATAAACAAGAAATACACATCATTCACATCATCTATTGCATCTGTTCAAAGCATCCACATAGGATTCAGTAACACGCTCACAAACATACTTGTACACCATGTTACATGTACAATGATTGTTGTACCTGGCTTGAATCAAACTACCGCTGACTCAAACTATTTTGTCCAGTCCCGTCGAGTTCGAGTGCACTATGTGATGTTGAAAGTGTAAACTTATTTTATTTTTTTTGGAAATTGGGTTTCAGCGAATTTAAGTCGCTACAAATATGAAGTGGAAACCATAAAATTTAATACCAACAAAAATAAATGATTTCACAGTATTTAATTTATGAAACTTGTTGATAGAGCCTCAAGTTGTATATATTTTGTTATAATAAATTCACTAAGAGCACTCATGTTAGATCCTCTTTATATCGATTTCATGACAATTTCTTTACAGGCAGCTCGAGTGAACTCTGTATGTAACAGATTTAAGAAGATTGCCCTGGAAACAAGAGTGTTTGGATACAAGGGATCCTCTCTCCTGGAACTCGACTCATTTCTTAATTTTGTTGGCCATGCAAGGCTCCGGGTAAGTGAAACTTGGTGAACTAGTTTTGTAAAATTTCATTATTATAAAGAATAGTGCAACCAACTGCAAAAGTTATTGCTTGGGTTATATATGCTGAGAGACTGTGGTACACATTCTGACAAATTATGAGTCTTGTACTATTAAAACTTGATAAAGGTCAATGTCAAGGTTAAAGTTTAAAACAACTTTTATCTCGAAACTTTATTTTCTGGGACAATTGATTGATTGATTGATTGAATATTTAGAGTCATTTTTATGCCATCGACGGCTAACAGAGGATCAATTAACCTAACCACTGTTTCCTGGGATCCTGGAAGGTTAACCAGTACTCGAGCACAATCATATCTGCAAGTAACTGATATTATTCTATCTCACTTACATCAGTGGTTAGAGACGAATAAGAAATAGATGCAATGTTGTATATTAGTTGTCATGGAGACTGTGGCCCACTAAGGCTTCCAACACCTTACCCTTATTAGATTGATAGTCAGATGTGCTACCGACTGAGCTCATTGGATTCACCTTCTCTGACATAGTAACAGTTGACAAGTATATTTATTTTTTCATTTCAGGCCAAGTTATTCCACGTACCTATCCTTCCATCATACGTAATAGCCTTCGTGGTCTTATCCTTATTTGTTCTTCTTATACTCTTACAAACCAGCGTCATAGGAACGGGCCACTTCTTTTGAACAAGATATGGAAGATGAAAATTAGTGTCACAGGCCATTTCTTTTGAACAAGATATGGAAGACAAAAATTAGTGTCACAGGCCATTTCTTTTGAACAAGATATGGAAGACAAAAATTAGTGTCACAGGCCATTTCTATTGAACAAGATATGGAAGACAAAAAATAGTGTCAAAGGCCACTTCTTTTGAACAAGATATGGAAGACGAAAATAAGTGTCAAAGGCCACTTCTTTTGAACATGATATGGAAGACGAAAATTAGTGTCACAGGCCATTTCTTTTGAACATAATATGGATGTCGAAAATTAGTGTCACAGGCCACTTCTTATGAACAAGAAATGGAAGTTGAAAATTAGTGTCACAGGTCACTACTTTTGAACAAGATATGGAAGACGAAAATAATTGTAACAGGCAACTTCTTTTGAACAAGATATGGAAATCAAAAATTAGTGTCACAGGCCACTTCAATTCAACAAGATATGGAAGTTGAAAATTAGTGTCACAGGTCACTTCTTCTGAACAAGATAATTATAGAAGTTGAAAATTAGTGTCACAGGTCACTTCTTTTGAACAAGATATGGAAGTTGAAAATTAGTGTCACAGGCCACTTCTTTGAACAAAATATAGAAATTGGTCACTTTTTTTTTAAAATTGAAAATTTATGTCATGTCACTGCTTTTGACAAAATATGGAAGTTGAAAATATGTGTCACAGGCCACTTCTTTGAACAAAACATAAACACTGAAAACAAAACTACCAGAATATTGAGACTGTGGTAAGTGGTGTATAAACCAACAAGTGGCACATTGAAATTTATTATGATGATATTTTTTGAACGTCATAATCAAACTTCAAATAGTGCACCAACTTTAATGAAGTATATTGTGGATTCTTCGAAATTAAGAACTACAATTTTTGAATGGAATAAACCAAACTACAAATGGTGCATTCTAAAGTTTACTGCGATAGTATTATTTCAGGTCTGTAGAAACAAACTACAAATGGTGCATTCTAAGGTTAACTGTGATCGTATTATTTCAGGTCTGTAGAAACAAACTACAAATGGTGTATTCTAAGGTTTACTGTGATAGTATTATTTTAGGTCTGTAGAAACAAACTACAAATGGTGCATTCTTAAGATTACTGTGATAGTATTATTTCAGGTCTGTAGAAACAAACTATAAATGGTGCATTCTAAAGTTTACTGTGATAGTATTATTACAGGTCTGTAGAAACAAACTACAAATGGTATATTTTAAGGTTTACTGCGATAGTATTATTTAAGGTCTGTAGAAACAAACTACAAATGGTGCATTCTAAGGTTTACTGTGATAGTATTATTTTAGGTCTGTAGAAACAAACTACAAATGGTGCATTCTAAAGTTTACTGTGATAGTATTATTTCGGGTTTGTAGAAACAAACTACAAATGGTGCATTCTAAAGTTTACTGTGATAGTATTATTTCGGGTCTGTAGAAACAAACTACAAATGGTGCATTCTAAGGTTTACTGCGATAGTATTATTTTAGGTCTGTAGAAACAAACTACAAATGGTGCATTCTAAGGTTAACTGTGATAGTATTATCTGAGGTCTGTAGAAACAAACTACAAATGGTGCATTCTAAGGCTTACTGTGATGGTATTATTTTAGGTCTGTAGAAACAAACTACATTTACATTTTCATTTTCCAGTTATTATACCTTTCAAAATGGTTGTTAGGTGAATAGTTATTAACATTGCCATGCTTGTGTCCCATATTCATGGTGGAGAACCCACATGACTTTGTGCCATAAAGTGGTGCAAAAAATAATAGTATATAGTAATCGCAGCATCCGTCCGTCTGTCCAGTATTTCGTTTCCGGCCTGTATCTTTGTCATGCATAGATGGATTTTGTTGATATTAGGTACACTGATCAACATAACATGACGACGTGTCGCGAGTAAGACCCACACCCGTACCTCAAATGTATTGTTCATATTTTGGGATAAATTACAAATTCTTGTTTCCTGGATGCCAGATGGGTGCTGGAAAGAACAAGAATACTAGCTAGGGAGTAGGGAATGTTGTATTTTTCAATGTGCATGTTATTTTGTTGATTTTATGCACATGGAGAATGAACCTAGAATCTTGGCTTAATAAAACCTGCAATTTAGTAATACCGGTAATTAATTTATTTTTCCTCATTGCGAAGAAAGGTTATAGTTATTAACCTCTCTTGAGTCCGCTTCCTGGGTAGGACCAGTACTGAGTGCTGTTTTTGTTTGAGAGACATTGCTTCCTGGGTAGGACAAGTACTGAGTGCTGTTTTTGTTTGAGAGGCATTGCCTCCTGGGTAGGACCAGTACTGAGTGCTGTTTTTGTTTGAGAGGCATTGCTTCCTGGGTAGGACCAGTACTGAGTGCTGTTTTTGTTTGAGAGGCATTGCTTCCTGGGTAGGACCAGTACTGAGTGCTGTTTTTGTTTGAGAGGCATTGCTTCCTGGGTAGGACCAGTACTGAGTGCTGTTTTTGTTTGTGAGGCATTGCTTCCTGGGTAGGACCAGTACTGAGTGCTGTTTTTGTTTGAGAGGCATTGCTTCCTGGGTAGGACCAGTACTGAGTGCTGTTTTTGTTTGAGAGGCATTGCTTCCTGGGTAGGACCAGTACTGAGTGCTGCTTTTGTTTGAGAGGCATTGCTTCCTGGGTAGGACCAGTACTGACTGCTGTTTTTGTTTGAGAGGCATTGCTTCCTGGGTAGGACCAGTACTGACTGCAGTTTTTGTTTGTGTGGCATTGCTTCCTGGGTAGGACCAGTACTGAGTGCTGTTTTTGTTTGAGAGGCATTGCTTCCTGGGTAGGACCAGTACTGACTGCTGTTTTTGTTTGAGAGGCATTGCTTCCTGGGTAGGACCAGTACTGAGTGCTGTTTTTGTTTGTGAGGCATTGCTTCCTGGGTAGGACCAGTACTGACTGCTGTTTTTGTTTGAGAGGCATTGCTTCCTGGGTAGGACCAGTACTGACTGCTGTTTTTGTTTGTGAGGCATTGCTTCCTGGGTAGGACCAGTACTGAGTGCTGTTTTTGTTTGAGAGGCATTGCTTCCTGGGTAGGACCAGTACTGAGTGCTGTTTTTGTTTGAGAGGCATTGCTTCCTGGGTAGGACCAGTACTGACTGCTGTTTTTGTTTGTGAGGCATTGCTTCCTGGGTAGGACCAGTACTGAGTGCTGTTTTTGTTTGTGAGGCATTGCTTCCTGGGTAGGACCAGTACTGAGTGCTGTTTTTGTTTGTGAGGCATTGCTTCCTGGGTAGGACCAGTACTGAGTGCTGTTTTTGTTTGAGAGGCATTGCTTCCTGGGTAGGACCAGTACTGAGTGCTGTTTTTGTTTGTGAGGCATTGCTTCCTGGGTAGGACCAGTACTGAGTGCTGTTTTTGTTTGTGAGGCATTGCTTCCTGGGTAGGACCAGTACTGAGTGCTGTTTTTGTTTGAGAGGCATTGCTTCCTGGGTAGGACCAGTACTGAGTGCTGTTTTTGTTTGTGAGGCATTGCTTCCTGGGTAGGACCAGTACTGAGTGCTGTTTTTGTTTGTGAGGCATTGCTTCCTGGGTAGGACCAGTACTGAGTGCTGTTTTTGTTTGTGAGGCATTGCTTCCTGGGTAGGACCAGTACTGACTGCTGTTTTTGTTTGAGAGGCATTGCTTCCTGGGTAGGACCAGTACTGAGTGCTGTTTTTGTTTGTGAGGCATTGCTTCCTGGGTAGGACCAGTACTGAGTGCTGTTTTTGTTTGTGAGGCATTGCTTCCTGGGTAGGACCAGTACTGAGTGCTGTTTTTGTTTGTGAGGCATTGCTTCCTGGGTAGGACCAGTACTGAGTGCTGTTTTTGTTTGTGAGGCATTGCTTCCTGGGTAGGACCAGTACTGAGTGCTGTTTTTGTTTGTGAGGCATTGCTTCCTTGGTAGGACCAGTACTGAGTGCTATTTTTGTTTGTGAGGCATTGCCTCCTGGGAAGGACCAGTACTGACTGCTGTTTTTGTTTGTGAGGCATTGCTTCCTGGGTAGGACCAGTACTGAGTGCTGTTTTTGTTTGTGAGGCATTGCTTCCTGGGTAGGACCAGTACTGAGTGCTGTTTTTGTTTGTGAGGCATTGCTTCCTGGGTAGGACCAGTACTGAGTGCTGTTTTTGTTTGTGAGGCATTGCTTCCTGGGTAGGACCAGTACTGAGTGCTGTTTTTGTTTGTGAGGCATTGCTTCCTGGGTAGGACCAGTACTGAGTGCTGTTTTTGTTTGTGAGGCATTGCTTCCTGGGTAGGACCAGTACTGAGTGCTGTTTTTGTTTGTGAGGCATTGCTTCCTGGGTAGGACCAGTACTGAGTGCTGTTTTTGTTTGTGAGGCATTGCTTCCTGGGTAGGACCAGTACTGAGTGCTGTTTTTGTTTGTGAGGCATTGCTTCCTGGGTAGGACCAGTACTGAGTGCTGTTTTTGTTTGTGAGGCATTGCTTCCTTGGTAGGACCAGTACTGAGTGCTGTTTTTGTTTGTGAGGCATTGCTTCCTGGGTAGGACCAGTACTGAGTGCTGTTTTTGTTTGTGAGGCATTGCTTCCTGGGTAGGACCAGTACTGAGTGCTGTTTTTGTTTGTGAGGCATTGCTTCCTGGGTAGGACCAGTACTAAGTGCTGTTTTGTTTGTGAGGCATTGCTTCCTGGGTAGGACCAGTACTGAGTGCTGTTTTTGTTTGTGAGGCATGAGCAACCTCTATCATGAGTGGCCAACACTCTATCCACTGCACCTTCGCTCTGCTTTCATAACAAACCTTTTTATATTGGTATGTTTTAAAACCCCAGTTCATTCATGCTACAGGAGTAAAAATAGAATCATTAAGACTAATGTATATTGTAAAAGGCTGCAAATTGATAATTTGATGGATTTTGCTGAACTTTGCAGTTCTAGGTTCATTTTGCATATTTATTTGTTGCTGCATGTTTTTGTTTATTATTTCGATATTTATATGTTAATTTGTTGTTTTTGTAACCTAAAACTGTTACCATGGAAATCAACAGTAGAATGGAAACTTTGCAAAGCTTACAATCCAATTTATTTGTTTAATATACAACACCATGTACAATGTCATGTTTAGGCCATAATAGATTAAATACAAGATTATCATCCCTGCCCACCCCGTAATTTTCATGCCGCCCCTACCCTTTTTTTCATAAAAAAAAATTTAAAAATAAAATCCTCCTGCCCTCCCCGTTTTTAAGAAAAATTTTGATAATAATCTAGCAATTAATTTATAATGGCCTTACATGACATTACTATATTTCCTAACAAATAAAAATTGTTGTCAAAAAAATAAGGTGCAATATAATGTGTGCCCACAACCATTTCTTTGATGATATGGGCTTCGTATGATAAAAGTGTGCAATACCATTACTTTCTCAAATGTTCTCATGATTTATATAATATAAAAAGCTGCATTATATTAGAATGACCTTAACAATAAAATTATTGATGAAATAGTGATTGTTTTTTTTTTGGAATGAGGTCTTAACACCATTTCCAACACATTTCAGGTTATTTATGGCATATCCAGTTTCATTAGTGAAGGATCTCGGAATGAATCTGAGTAGAACCACCGATTTTCTGCAAATAACTGGCAAACTTTCTCACATTAAGTTTTTGGAGCGAGCGGGACTCGAACCTACCACCTTAGCTATACATAATATGACAATACATTTTTAAACGTAATAAAATTATTTTAATACAATGTATAATCATTGAACAGAATACGTAAATAAAACAGTTTAAATACAAATTAAAATAAATTGTGCCATTGTTTTTGGAAAAGCTAGCCTCAATAAACTTCCGAAATGCATACTTTTTAATAATAATAAAAATGATTGTAATTAAATGAGTTTATAGCATTGCTAAAACTATTCCTGTAGACCCCTTAGTGACTGTTTTTAAAAAAGCGAGAAAATAAAAACTTCAATAGAAATGTTTATTTCTTAAACGAGCGGACCAAGCTTTTAAAGTTTGTTTAAATTCTTGTTATTCCATAATGACTGTTGCTTTCTGACTGTACCTCCGCCAGTGTTAGGAATTCCTTTGTAAAAATTGTGAATTGCATCTCCCTGGGTCTCACGGTTTGGCCCCGTGGTGGGGCCTAAAAAATTTAAGTGCATCCGTAAACAATTCACATTTTCGTCTTCTCAAAAACCGTAAGCTCAATTGTAATGAAATGTATGCAGCTTTGCTACCTAAGTGTGAATAAAAATTGTGAATTGCATGGTCCCCAACGCCCTGGGGCTTTTGGAGTGGGGCCAAAACAGTAAAATTTAAGGTAAACTTTAAAAATCTTCTTAATATAGGAAGCACTCGGAAACAAATGGTGAACATGACTATGGACACAAATGTGTCCTTTACTGAAATTGTGAATTGCATGTCCCTGGAACTCGTGGTTTGACCCCCTCTGGGGCCTAAAAAATTATGTGCATCTGTAAACAATTCACATTTTTTACTTGTTCTGAAAAAATGTAAGCTCAATTGTAACGAAATATATGTAACTTTGGTACCTAAGCATGAATCAAAATTGTGAATTGCATGGTACCCACCCCACTGGGGCCTTGGTGGCGGGGCTAAAACAGTCAAATTCAAGGAAAACTTTAAAAATATTCTTCTTATTTTCAGAAGCACTGGGAAACAAATGGTGAGCATGATTATGAACACATATGGATCCCTTATAAAAATTGTAATTTGCATGTCCATGGATCCCATGGTCTGGCCCTGGGGGTGGGCCTTATAAAAATTAAAAGCAACCTTTAAAAAAATTATTATTATTATAGGAAGCACTCGGAAACAAATTGTGGGCATGATTATTGATGCCTATGGGTCCTTTATAAAATTTGTGAATTTCATGCCCGTGTTTCGTGGTATGGCCCTGGGGGTGGGGCCTACAAGAGAAAATGACAAAAAAAACATGTTATTTCTTACGACTGAATAGACTTATGTGAATGTTTTTTAGTGTGATATGTTGTTGCTGACATGACGGTTGATACCTATGTGAATTTCGTGGTCCCCATCCCCGTGAGGACTCAGCGGCTGGGCCAAAACAGTCAAATTCAAGGTAAACTTTAAGAATCTTCTTATTATTAAAGGAAGCATTCAGAAACAAATTGTGAACATGATTATTGATGACTGGGTCCTTTATGAAATTTGTGAATTTCATGTCCCTGGGTCTGAATGTTTGGCCCTGGGGGTTAGACCTACTTTTCTAAATCTATATAAGAGAAATTGACCAAAAACGTTATTTCTTATGACTAAATAGTCATAAGAATGTCTTTTGATAATCAGATGACTGTTTAGTCTTATGGGCCTCTTGTTTAATTTTTAACTGCATCCACTACAGCTGCCCATACTATGTTTCTCTCTGAAGTGAAATGATCATATATTACCGACCGACGCGTTTCCGAACAAGCTTTGTAACTTCATGTTTTCTGCTGAAGGTGTTTATCAGAAAGAGAGAAACATTAATTTTTAAACAAAACCCGTTCTTAATTATGTACTTGTAATGTGCTTAATATTTACTTTTTTTGTTTGCAAAGTCTCTCAGTGATCAAATAAACATGTATTCTATCATCTGGAAGAGTAAAACTGACTTAAATTAAAACTAAAAATGACCCCTTTGGATGTTTAATGAGCCATAAACAATAGTTATTATATAGCATTATGAATGCTTCAATCTGATTGGTTAAAAACTGAACTAAACAGGTCAAATAAAATGAATTATTGACTACTTATCCTTCAAAAATGAACTATCGACCACTATTTCTGTCAAGACTGGTTACCGAGTCAATAGTTCAAACCAAATGACTATCCCTTTGTATAGGGGTTATTCAACTGTTGTTTTTCCATAACTGAAAACAGCAGTAACTATTAAATAAATGTTCCATTACATTTCATGGCACTGACATTGTAATATCATTTTTAAATGCAGAAACATCTACATAATGAACCATTTTCTACAGTTGTTGTGAATCTAAAAAATGACGCCACTTTGTTTATGTATTGATGCTGATGACTTCGCATTGTTTTACTCAAGCGCAAATTCAGGAGGTGGCATTTATTAAAAGCAGTGAATTCTTTATTCAATATAGGCAGGAATGTAACGATTGAAATAATTAGTTAAAAAAATTGTTTATAGAATTTGATATGCTTTTCACACGTCTATTACGAAGCAGTGAGGGGGGACTTCTAATGACAACACAACTATCTACCTTTTAAGTGGTCAATCATTAAAGTTAAATATACAAGGAAAATGGTTACTGACCGATTTTATGAGATTTACAAGTTTGACAGGAAATATATCCAAATTGCCAAAAGATATCTATTTAAACATGCCAAAATAATGTGTTAAAAAGTGCTTTCCTAACTTTGGCTACACGCCTATGTTAGATTTAAATAGATTACCAGCTTAAAATGACAACATATTTTGTGATGTATTAAATGAGTCGCGATTTTTCATTTTAATTTCAATTTGATCTGTTATTAATGATAATGAGATGCTTTTTAAATATATCCAATTTGATAATTATTTTATTTTTCAAAACATAACATTTTATCCTGATACACTCCTTTTAACATGTTCGGATGGGTCCTATAATACCTTTTAATATATTTCCTTCTCAGATCATCAAATATTTCACATTTTAAAATAAAATGAAATTCATCTTCTATAACATTACAGTAGTTATATACTCGATCATTTATTGGTAATCTATTCCACCTTCCAGCCTCTATCTGTAACCTATGCGATGAAACTCTTGACATCTTTGTAGTGTTAAAAATATTTAAGTTTGGCTGAAAATGAAGATCTTCAAAATGTTGATAAAACAAGGCACAACTGGAACTTTCTAATCTACTATGCTGAATTTGTACAAATTGGTCATGTTATCGTTGTTGAACCCACAAACCTCCAATCTTCGGTTTGATGCTCAACCACTAGATCACGCATTCCGAATCATCTTGATATAAATATAAAGTTCTTTATATAAATTTATTTGAAGTACAGTCCATTCAAGGTCATACAAAGTACAGTTCATTCAAGATTACATAAAGTATAGTCCATAAAGGACCATGTTTGATTCTCTATGACCTGGTTACAATGATCTGCTAACATTAATCATCCCTTTTCTCCGAAGTTGTTGGTAAACTGACTAAATTTCTCTAGTTCAATCTCTGTGACTGTCTGTCTGTGTGTCTGCAGAGATTTGGTGAAATCGGACATGTCGACTTGCCGTGGTACAATCTGGAATACATATTGTAAATATGATATTACTTTCATTTCATACTAATGTTGCAAAAAATTCTTATTTATAAAACTTATATATGGTAAAATCAGGTGCTGATTAGATTCTCTGCCATGGTTATGGTGATATCCTTGAGCAAGACATTATCCGCGTTTGCTAAGTTCTACCCAGGAAGACATCGAGCCTGATTTGAAGAAGAACTTATTTCACAATTGATGGGAGAAAATTCATAGCATTGGCGCATCAATTGCCATACAGACTACTTCTAATGAGCAATACCAGTATGTAAAACAAAAGCATCGAAAGCGAGTGAAGACGCTCATCTTCAAAGTCAGTGATATACTATTATTGAAAAATAGATTTAAAAAATCAACAAGAGGCCCATAGGCATTCACGGTCACCTGATTATCTAAAAAACATTCACATAAGTCTATTCAGTCATAAGAAATATTGTTTTTTGTCAATTTCTCTTATATAAATCTAGTAAAGTAGGCTCCACCCACAGGGTCAAACCATGAGACACAGGGACATGAAATTCACAAATTTATAAAGGACCCATAGTCATCAATAATCATGCTCACAATTTGTTTCTGAGTGCCTCCTATAATAATAAGAAGATTATTAAAGTTTACCTTGAATTTGACTGTTTTGGCCCCGCCCCTAATACCTCATGGGGGTGGGGACCATGAAATTCACATAGGTATTAACCATCATGTCAGCAACAACAAATCACACCAAAAGACATTCACATAAGTCTATTCAGTCATAAGAATGAATGAATGAATGGTGTTTTACCGCACATCAACACATAAATAGCACAAAGATTAATGAATGTGATGACAAAAATAATCAGTCATAAGAAATAACATTTTTTGTCATTTTTCTGTTATATAGATTTAGTAAAGTAGGCCTCGCCCCCAGGGCCATGAAATTCACAAATTTTATAAAGAGCCCATATGCATCAATAATCATGCTCACAATTTGTTTCTGAGTGCTTCCTACAATAATAAGAAGATTGTTAATGGTTACCTTTAAGTTTTTTAGGCCCCAGCACCCCCCCCCCCCCCCCCCCCCCCGGGCCAGACAGTGACACCCAGGGAGATGCAAATCACAATTTATATAAGGAACCCATATTTGTTCATAATCTGGCTCACCATTCGTTTTCCAGTGCTTCTGATAGTAAGAAGAAGATTTTTAAAGTTTACCTTGAATTCAACTGTTTTAGCCCTGTGTTTACCTTAAATTTTAATGTTTTGGCACCGCCCTAAAGGCCCCAGGGGGGTAGGGGACCATGCAATTCGTAATTTCAATTCACCCTTAGGTACCAAAGCTGCATACATTTCTTTAGGATTTTTTTTTTTTAAAAGAATTCGAAAATGTCTTTGGACACCTCTAATATAGATGCCTTTGGACACCTCTAATATAGAAGGCTTTTGAATTACTGGGTGAATTATGTTTATATTAACTGACAGAGTGGAAAACAGTGCAGGAAGTGTTCAGATTGCTTGTTATGAGCAACTGAACTCTTCCTGCACTTTTTTCAAAGGCCTTCTGTGATTGGTGCGGGAAAACGCGTATCTATGGAGTAAAGGGTTAAACAGTATCATCATACCTCATCTGGTGGTAGATCTGTCAATCTGGCAGGAACAGCTCCTGATGTGTCCTTGTTGCATGGTGTGAACTTCCCATCTGGAATTGTAAACAGAAAGCTGACTTGTATGTGTGACCATTTATGTTTGGATACATCCGAGACACAAGTTTTTAACATATTACAGGCTATAGTGTGACAGCAAGTTGTAATAACTTCACAATCAAAGTAAAATTAATAAGTTTAATCACCAAGTTTTATTGGCGGAGTGAGACTTCGAATTGATGAACAAGAATTAGAAAAAAAAGTTATTTGGCAAGTAACTGACAAACCTGTCTTAAGTAGCCCGTCAAGGAGTAAAGTAAAACTATCCTTTTGAGACAGGTTGTTGCTTAATACAGGACAGATTAATTTGCTCTTAAAGCATGACATTGGGAAATAGAAAATGTGGTTGTTTATAAGACCAGTGGCTGTTATATAGAAATAACTGCTTACACGGGCTTGACTGTATATGGTATACATAATCTTCCGTGTCTACCGGACATGTCGGATCGTCAATGAATTTGAATGGGTGTTGTAAGTCATTTTTCCAACGCATTGCAAGTTATTCATGGTCTCTAGTTTAGTGAAGAAATATTTTTTTGTTTGAATATTTATCATCATTTTTATGCCATCTAGAGCCAACAGACGATCAGTTAATCCAGTCAATCTTTCCAGGGATCTCGGACTAGTACTCAAGCACTGTATCTTTTTTTTTTGGATAGAGAAGATGAAATAGCCACTTGTGGGAAAGAATGGTAACATTACATTTAACCAGTTTTATCTTGGTATTCGTAAGAATTCATTGACTGATAACTATGCTATTCTGGCAGATCTGTTACTTTACTGGTGTGAGATACTTCTATCTGAACCTAGGCACACCAGGTATCCTGATACCTTAGTAGTACAGGAGCAGGCACAACGAACGCCGAGTCAATATTAATGACAGCAACATCAGGAAGTAACATTCTGTCAAAACTTTTATTCATAGCCTTAAATATTTTAGATTTTGCCAAATTAACCATCAAGTACACACATTACTGTATATTCTTATGAAATTTGGAATTCAAGTGATAAGAGTAAGAGTGAATTTTCCACTGTTAAAGATTTCACATTTAATTATTCAAGTGGAAATACACGGTTTAATGCTCATAAAAATGGATTTAAACTAATTTAACAAATTTTAAACCATTCATAGAATAACTTCAATAATTTCACAGTAAATTGGCCTCGTTTCGGCCAAAACAGACGGAATTGTCTACCAAAATCTCAAAATCATCAAAGATGATAAAGGCCCTGACCAGATTAGGAGTGGCTTGCAAATGATATTTTGACGTGAAAGGAAAACAACTGTTCGTCCGATTACTGAAAAATGGTACTAGAAGTTTTCTTGCTTGGCACAACAGCATTTAGACAATTATTTTTTCTTTATACATTATGGCAGTGTCTTTCCACCAGTAACTTTCTTCCATAAAGTTTATGGAGCGAGCAGGACCTGAACCCAAGACCTCAGCTCTGAGAGGCAAATGTGCATTAGATGACAGAGCCGTAGACTAGTCAGTCGGGGAGGATCACACGTTGAATCAAATCTATGAAGTTATTGTCAGCTTGCATTGCCCGTGCATGGTAATACTTAATTCCCTTACATTCTTGTTTACCAAGATTTTCAACATTGTCACTATATTTTGCAGGAGTTGCTACTGTCTTCACAAAGACTATTTTAAAATATTTTATTTTCAAATCCCGCTAAAAAACAACTAAGATCTTATTTTGATATGTTTTTTTCAGATGACATATACATAATATAATAAGAAATAAACTATAAGAATACAATAATATTATTTTCAAAATAATACAGGTCCCTTTTTATTTTGACAGACACTGGTGACTGTTCATTGGAAAATGTCTTATTTTAATTCAGGTATCTACCAAACAATAAAAATCTGCAGAGAATCAATCGCACATGAAACCAAAGAACTATATAGAGAGGAAAGGCAACTGATTATGGTTTTGTGAATGCTCGCATATTCACGCAGAATCTCGTAATATCTCATTTTCAATTATATTAATTTCCATTCATCTCAAGAACACAAATCAAAATTCTTACATTGCATAATGAAATTTTCATCAAAACAATATTCCCAGCAATTTGTATTTTAAATTTATTTTATGTTTAAATAAATCTGTATACTGCAGCTAAAATAACAAAAATTTACAAGAAATTTAACTTCAAACCTCAGGCCTAAATTAATTATTAGTGTGGTTCCTATTACATGTAAATACAAAATAGGGTAGGTAAATTATTTATTTATTGTAAATTATTTATTTTGTGTTGTTGATACTATCCGTTTTCTGCGAGTATATGTTATGTCTGTACATGGACACACTCGACATACACGATGACGAGGCAGCTCTTGCTGGAGGCTGCCATGTTGCAGCTATCATTACTCTGATCACTTCCGGCGATTGGGTATAAAAGCTAAAGGCCTAAAATACAACTGAACCACTGGGAACTAAAATTGTGGACACAACAGAAACGGCCGAATTGTTTTTTTGTTTTTTTTTTGTTTTTTTTTAAGGGAATAAATGTTTAGGGTCGGTGGGAAATAATAGGGACGGTCGGAAAAAACAGAACCACACTTTTGTTTAATTTAGGCATCAGTATCTTTAGTTGACGATCGTTTTGCTTGACTGAAACATTTTAAAACATCTAACATCTTCAATTTACATTTTATACACAAGAAAGTATTTACCTTAATTATGAATGATTAATTTGGCAAATAATTGATCGTTTGTGTGCTATTTTATCAACATTTAGTCAGAAGATGCAAGTTTCCTATCCTTCTATACAAGTCTTTGCTGAAACCTTTCAGGAACATAGAAAAGCCTATAATTCTGATTCATATGGAATCATAAAAAAAAAACATGTGACATAAAATACTGCAAAAGAAAGTTAAATTCACTCATACCTTCCTGTCTACACCAGAATGAGGCTGTTTGGAGGTCTCTGATTGGTCCAAACAATGCCCCAAGTGTCATGTTGGCTATATCACTTCCTGAGTATCCCTCTGTCTTGTCACCAAGGACATGCCACTCATCTGGGGTCAACATCAGTTTGTTGTCATGAGTATGAATCTTTATCAGTTCTGTTCTCGCTTCCCTAATATTAAAATGTAGTTTATTTAAATCATCATTTTTTTCAATACTTACTTAAGATGTCAACAAAAATTTGGATATTTGGTCATAGATCTGAATATTTGAATATCATTTTGACATCAGAATATTCACTAAAGAAAAAAAATATTTGAAAATTAAAATAAATTCAAGTCGTCTTTTTTTTCATTTCCAATATTCTTACCACACAATAAAAGTTTTCAAAAGGTGTTATATCAACCTCATTAAGAAACTGTTATTATCGATTTTCCCCAGAGATGGATTTCATCTGAGTGTTGCCAATGTGATATAAAGGAGTCCTTGTCGTTAATCCGTAATTTTTTTGCCCTATGCAATTTTATTTATCAATCTTTCACTTCTTTGATTAAATGGCTGCATATGTACTTGCGAATAATAAATGCGTTCATAAAGACAAAATAGTTTATGCAAGTGCCATGTATGGTAATGTACAACAATTTCATTAATAAGCAATGAAATACATATAAAGTATACAAACGTACGGCTATCAACTTAACCCTTTTCTTCATATAGACACCTTTGGACACCTAATATAGACACCTTTGAATACCTCTAATATAAAAGGCTTTTGAGTTATTGGGTGAATTATGTTTATATTAACTGACAGAGTGGAAAACAGTGCAGGAAGTGTTCAGATCTGAACTCTTCCTGCACTGTTTTCAAAGGCCTTCTGTAATTTGTGTGGGAAAACGTGTATCTATGGAGTAAAGGGTTAATAAAGCAACTGTAAAATAAAATATAATTAATTATGCATCACTGAGTTTCACGTGACAACAGTGTGATTTCAATTTGTTTGCTAAGTAGTAATTATACAGCAGCACCGTTTCTACTGAAATAGAAAGTAGAAAATATGGCAAGTAAAAGCATTCGGAATTATTCACTTATCAGATGTTGACTGAATATTCCAATAACAATATTGCCACTCTTTGTCATCCTTTATATTAACTAATGGGATGTAGTTTAGTAGATAGTGTTTGCCACTCATACCAGAGGTTGTGTCTTCGATCCCAGCTCAATCTGATGCAGTACTTGTTCTACCCAGGAAGAGAGAGCAGCTTGTATAAGCTTTGAGCTAGTGGTAGCTGTTTTAGCCTGGTAAAGGATATTATTCTCTAACTGTACATGTATAACCAATCAGCTACCTCAGATGTTACCACATGACTGTACATTATGTAGAAGTTTATTGGATCCAATAAATCTTATATTGTACAGTTCAAAATTCAAGTTGGCATCTTAAAAAAAAAGAGGAAATAAATTTAGTAGAAATTTCAATGATAAAAACAAACAATCGACAAAATGTTTGCATGACGATGACATTGAGCAAATCCAAATATTCCTTTGTCTGCCGCTTTGAACTCGTGGTTTATTCATTTAAAAAGGATCTTGATTTTTCTTTACTCTTTTGATAAATTTCTTTTAGACTGAGGCATAGAATAAAAATATATTTTCCAGTGTTTTGTACAATATTGGAATAAATTGTACTCGTACGTATTGCGGTGATAACCATATTGGATGAGACCCCGTATGTGATATTATATTATATTATGATATGTGTCTGGTAGGGGACATTACTACAAGCATAAGTGTCTGATCTATAGGAGAATATAAGGTTATTTTACAGTGTTTTGTACAATATATTTCCATATTGTACAAAACACTGTAAAATAATCTTTTCATTCTATACCCAAATCTGAAAGAAATTTAATAAAAGAGTAAAGAAAAATCAAGTAAATAAACCGTGAGTTCAAAAGGAAAGACGCAGGAAGTTGCAGTGACAGATATTCGGATTTTCTCAACGTCATCATCATGCGTAACATTTTGTCAGTTGTTTGTCTTTATCGTTGAAATTTCTACTAAATTTATTTCCTTTGTTTTTAAGATGCCATCCTGAATTTTAAACTGTGGAATATAAAGGTTATTGAATCCAAAAAACTTCTACATATTGTATGGTCACGTAGTAACATCTGGGATAGCTGATTGGCTATATACGTACAGGTTTAGAATAAATAACTATACCTGTCTGGAAGAGGAATATAGATCCTTTTCTGAAACCTGCGCAAGAAAGCAGAGTCCAGTTCCCATGGACAGTTTGTGGCGCACAAAAGGAATATCCTATCTCCCATATTGGAGTTGTCTGCCCCTTCCATCTGTTTGAGTAGTTCTGTTTTCATGCGTCGTGTATGCTCCTCCTCCCGAGAACTCCTCTGACGGCAAATACTGTCTATCTCATCAATGAAGATTACGGAGCGGCCTGCCTGGTTGGTGGCATGCTCGAACAATTCTTTAATATGCCTGTTATTAAAAAATAGAAACAAATCTCAAGTAAGGAATCTGGATCGGTGTTAACCAACCATTCTTAAGAATATTCTTGGACTTGAGCTCAAGAATGAATTTTGAAAAACACACTTTTTAAAGGGAGTATATCAGAAATTTTCAAAATTTTAGAATTGGCTTAAAGCATTTTTTTTTCAATATAGCATACCTGTATAAACTCACTGACCTTGTATTGCCAAAAGGATATCTATCGAAACAAGACAAGATAATATATTGAAAAGGGATTTCCTAACTTGGACTACGCACCTAGGTTAGACTAAAATAGATTTCCTGCTGAAAATTGCAACATATTATGTGACGTATTGAATGAGTCACATGATTTTATTTTGATTTCAATTTGATCCGTTATACATGTTTAACCGTGTAGTATAAATTGGCTCATCTAAGAAGGAGTCTGAATGATGATTTGAATGTCATCAAGTATTCAAGTGCTATCTATTTTTAGAATGGGGATTTCATTTCAAGCTTACCACTCAGAATTGAATATCAAGTCAGGTTTTTGGTGGAATTAAAATGCTAAACAATTCGAATTTTATTTATTAACGATAACTAGATGCTTTTATGCATTTTAAAAATAATTCTATTTATAGTGTTTATTCCTGATAAACTTATAAGAAAAAATTTTGCAAGTATGCAGAGACACGAAATCTCGTATGATTAATTGGTGAAGAGAAACTGCGTATGTATATACTGTCAAACCTGTATTAAGCAGTCAGGGGAGCAAAAGTGACCCTTTAAGACAGGTTGTTGCTTAGTAAAGTTTAATTCACTCTGAAAGCATAGAAACAGGAAATAACAAATGTGGCTGCTTTACAGATGTGACCATTTACACAAGTTTAACTGTACATGATTTGGAATAGAACCACTGCCTTTCCACAAGTACATGTAAATGACAAACCTTCTCAAATGTGTTTTGGTGGTGCTTGACTTAAACTCGCAAACTCAGGGTGAGAGGGAAGTGATATAGAAACTGCACTCTGGAACCTCGGCCACAGAAGACAACTTATTGTAATGCCCAACAAAATTATTTTCTGTTCCAATATAAGTATTCTACACAATATCTGTCTTGAATTAAAAAAAAAGGGTTTGCTAATCTCTCAATACTGACATTTAGCGCACATAAAAAAATAGATTTTTTTTTTTATCGTCAAATTAGGCTGTCCTTAAAAAGATTTGTTTGTTATACTTACTTTTCAGTTTCGCCAACAAAGCAGGAGACAAAATCTGAGCTAGAAACACAGTAGAAAGTGGAGTTGATCTCCGCAGATATTGCCTGTGCAATGCGACTCTTTCCTGTGCCTGGTGGACCATACAATAGTATACGTTTCCATGGTTTTATACAACCTGTAGTGGTATCAGAGTAACATTTACATAATATATGGCGTGGACCCACTCGCCACCTTTAACAGTCAAATAAAGTAAGAGAACTGTAACAGCTATAAAATTTATATAATAATTTTGTTGTAACTGCAACCAAAAATAAACAAATATGAATTATTATGTCTCCAGTTGTTGATTTATACAAATCAAATAATCTCTGATGAAAAAAATCAATAGGAAGGTAAGGCAATACTGTCTCTAATATTTCAACATATATTTTTCAGTAATTTTTTAACCCTTTACTCCATAGATACGCATTTTCCCGCACCAATTACAGAAGGCCTTTGAAAACAGTGCAGGAAGAGTTGAGATTGCTCGTAACGAGCAATCTGAACACTTCCTGCACTGTTTTCCACTCGGTTAGTTAATATAAACATAATTCACCCAATTATTCAAAAGCGTTCTATATTAGGTGTCCAAAGGCGTCTATATTAGAGGTGTCCAAAGGTGTCTATATTAGAGGTGTCCAAAGGCATCTATATGAAGTAAAGGGTTAAAACAGAATCATATTTAGAGGTTCTTACATGAGTGCTCATTTATGACTGAATTTATTAAACGAGTTGGCAAAATATATTATATACTGCCGAACGTTATAGTTTTGTCAATGAGTTTAATATATTAAATAATACATGAGCAAGAATGTAAGATTCTTTTTATCAAATAACTCGGAAAAATAGTACATTTACCATGTATTTAACATTATTTTTATCATATAAACATATCATATAAGGAACTAAAAATGACTGGCATATTTTTGCCATTCGTAACATCATATAATAACGTCATCTTTACATTTGGGGAAGTCAGAACATAGTTCACCATTTTACTTACGAGAGCCCGAGTTAAATACAGAAAACACAGAACAATGATCAGAAGTGATATTACACTGGGTTAAAATAAAAAATATATCATGTTTTTTTTACACTCCTGCATTGTAAAATATGTGATAAAAAATACATTGTACCTGTAAACAACTGTGGGAACTGGAGAGGCATGATGATGGCCTCGGTCAAGGCTTGCTTGGCGTCATGGAGACCAGCTATATCCTGGAATGTCAGGCCACTTTTACTCAAAATTGTGTCCTGGATGGCTGACCGTCTTTGGACATCTTGTTTGTCACTAGACTCACTTTTATCCTGTTTTTTGTCTTCACACAACCAACATATTAACCAATTAGTAAATTTTAATGGCTAAGCATGGGATTTGTATAATTAAACATTACTAACTTATTGAAATGGGGTCAAACATAATTGTTTCAAATGTTCATATGTTGTATTATTTGGGCCGCCACAGGGGTCACTGTTTTAAATAGAGTTGTATAGGGAAAATGCTATAGACGTGATAGCACCTTCATTTTTCATTGAATCTTAACCAAACTTGCACAGCAGTTATATAACCACAAGATCTCGAACGAGTTCTTGAACCATCATCATTCATCCACAAATGCCCCCGCTACAGGGCCAATAAGCACATTTTAAACGAAACTTTAAAAAACATTTTCTCTGAAAGTTCAAGGCCAAGACCTTACATATTTTACATGTGGCATTGAATTGGGGTCCTCTAACAGATTCGTTGAAGTCGGGTACCTGGGTTTAATTTTGGGGTCGCCACAGGGATCACTGTTTTACATTGAGTTACATAAGGAAAACGTTGTAGATGTGATACCACCTTCATATTTCTTCAAATCTTAACCAAACTTCCACAGAAGTTATATAACCACAAGATCTCAGACGAGTTCTTGAACCAGTGTGATTAGATCCCAAATGCCCCTTCCACTAGGTTTATAAACACATTTTAAAGGAAACTTTAAAAAACATTTTTTCTCTGAAAGTTCCAGGCCTAGACATTGGATATATTACATGTAGCATTGCATGGGGGTACCCTCAAAGATTTGTTGAAGTCAGGTCCCTGGGGTCAAATTTGGGGCCACCACAGGGGTCACTGTTTTACATAAGAGTTAAACAATGTTATCATTAGAACTGATGGATGCTCCCCAAGCAAATGCTTGATTGATAAGTTAACATTTCTTTCATACTTTTGAAGATATACTCCGGATAAATATTAAAGGTTTTCAAGGGGGAGATAATTGTGTAACTAGTCAAGGCTATCAGAATCTTACATGGGTTTAAGGTTAGGATAGAAAATTTCATCCAGAGGGAAAACTGTTAGCTGAGTTCCCGTGAAAGCAGTTATCCCAAGGGATGGTATATGGGAACCAAAAAAAAAGGCACGTAAGATTATTTTTCTTGCATACCAAGAACAAACTTATTTTAATTTAAATTATAATAATACTTTTACCACATTGGTTTTTAAGATGTCAAATTAGATATACTACGGCATATGTTGTAATACGACATGTCATAAATTGTTCAAATGTTCTAGCAGGGTAGGGGATGTAGGATAAAAAATACGCGGACATCCTTGTCCAGTATGCAAGAAAGACGCGGACATCCTTGTCCAGTATGCAAGAAAGACGCGGACATCCTTGTCCAATATGCAAGAAAGAGATAAAGCTCATTGCCACCTGTCCATGTTCCAAATTTTGTTGGATTTCCTTCCATACTTTTGAAAATAGCAAAAATAACAAAAAATTAAATACAAAAGGGGAGATAATTCTGTCACTTTATTCAAGAAAGAGTCTGAATTATGATTCTTTCAATCTACACTTCTGCAAATTACCCTCTATCTATGTTCCAACAGTCATTGAAGTCCCTTCCATACTTTTGGGGTTATGTTTCAGAAACGTATCCAGACGCACACATTAACGGATCAACAAAGCAGCAGCAATAAGTAGACCCTTTAGGGAGCATAAAAATGAAAGACATGTTCTCTACTCTGCAAAAAGATCTTGTTTTCACCTTTATGTAGGTCATCATGTGTCGGCACCTCCTGGTCCGTCTGTTTGTTCAGTTGACCAATCTTGGCATCCAGAATGGTCATGTGACTCTGCAGATTCTCTGACAACTGCTCGTATATACCCTGAAGTGTTAATGTATAAACAATCAAATGTAAATGGACGACCATATGAAGCGCAGGAGTCTGTTCAAAGTTATTTGTTCTATTTAATAATTGGTTGTTTGTACTATACCATAGGTGTCTCTATAGGATAAAGGGAGTATACTAACTAAATACCACGATATGCATATTACCGCGATTGCCCCTATAATAATATTATCTCACACATGCGCCTTAGAATTTCTTACCTGTGGACAATGTGACAATTGAAATGGATGGGTGCACACCAGTAAGATTTCTTGGGAGGGGGTCAACATTTTTTTGTGCCCGTTTTTTTTAACCAAAACATGAAACAGTACAAAAGGTTTTTAGTGTATACATGAACTCATTGTTTATGTTAATTTTAATCTTAATTATGTTTTTCATACATGACTTGCTTAATATTATTTTGAAGTTGAGTCCAGTCACGTGTATTTTTCTGATTACAGCATTTCTAGTCGTCTGACTGGGAGAATCGCAGTAATATGTATACTTGGAAAAAAATAAAATGGCTGACTGCATACCATACCACTTCTTGTTTCGTGATTTTAGTATTTAAAGGTATATTAACCAGAAATAAGTTTTAGAAGGATTATTCTTGACGATAAAGTAACTTTATTACTGTTTATCATTGATGTCATCATTTACATGGTTAATAAAGTTTTAGACTCTTGACAATATGTATATCCAGTATATAGAGGTAATTACGCTAGTTTTGTCAACCTACCAAAATGTTGAATATTTCATTACTTGTTACTTTTCAATGATATACTTGACTACATATTTATAGCCCCAGTTTATTCACCTATCCACAATTGTCGGTCTTCTTGCTGCCTACTGGATTATCACACCAGGTTCATTGACATGCCACATAACACTACTCTAAATTAAGATTGACGAATTCAACACAAAATTAAGGTGGACAAACTGGTTGGTTGATGAAAACACCGTCATCCTATACAGACACCTATATGGTATACATGATCATTTGAACACTATTCTAAAGGGAATATAGAACATATTTACCATAGAACTTAGAATTTATCTAATCACAATATATTACTATCTGAAGTAATTATCTAAAAAATTACTAATATTGAATTATGTTCCACAATGTAATCATACTTTCAGTTTCACCAAAGTATAGGCCTATTTTAAGTGCACACTTTATTACATATATTTTACTACTTAACCTTCAAATGTAAAGTATTATTCATGTGCATTTGGTCATAGAAAAATTAGGTTTGAAAAATACCTTCCTATGTCAATCCACAGTTAGCGAAATATATGCGATTTAAGTTTTTCTATTTTGATATTTAATCTGGTGTCAGCAATGTTTTACTGATGGTTTGTGGGTTGTTTACTTCGTTGTCAATATCATCATCATGGTGTAGTACAATGTACACCGGCTATTGTCCTTAAGCGATATGCATTTCTTAAATTCTCAAAATGAGACTTTCTGTGTTCTCGGAATAAAACTTTATAGTGAGCCTTCAATGTTCTCAGAACAAGACTTACGAATAATAAAACTACATTAAATGTTTGTCCCCTGTGTTCTCAGAATGAGGCTGTCTAAATTCCTTTTTGGTTGCCATAAATATTTTAAAGAAAGTTAAAAACAGATACGAGTAATTGTAACATACCGTGTAGAATGGATCATGTTCCCCAGTGGACATCTGGTGTATGAGGTCATGACATTTCTGTGTCGTAGCTAACATGAATTGTATGTCCACATTAAAAGACTTCTTTCCCTCCAGCAAAACACTTTCTAAACTGAAAACAGAACTAATCTTTTAACAAGCGTACAACAGTTCAGAAATGTGGTAGATATTTCTACAGATTAAAAGTTCCCTAAAAGGTAGTTTGAATATACCATATTTCCCCAAATAAATGGTAACCCCTCTAAGAACTTTTTTTTGTCGAAGATGATTATAAATTTGGTCTATAGAATGATTTTCAACCTTAAAGATAGTATGTCAGGTAAAAAATTTTATAAATAAAATATGATTAAATATGAAAAAAATAAAAGTACGATCTTGCATATTTATGGTTTTTGTTGGAGAGAACATACATTAAAGCAATAAACAGAAGAAAAAAAATGAACATAAATTAACATGTTAAATTGCATGCAGAGAAATTCACAGTAACTTGAATATGGCAAAACATGCTCAAATGATGCAACATTCCATTGCAGGGGTGTAGCATGGCTGAAAATGATGGGTATGCACAGATGTAGGGTGGAGGAGGGATAGGGTGTTGGGTATCCAGTAGCATGCTCCCCAGAATTTTTTTCAGATTTTTCAGATAAAAGTATAAGCATGTGCCTGCAGTGCCTATAGGAAGCTACACCCCTGCATTGAAACAATGATATCCACGGTGCAATAGACACCAACAGATGAATAAAAAACTCATTTGAATAACTTAAAAAGTTTATTCAGTCAAACCTGTCTTAAGCAGCCAGTCAAGTGAAGGAGCAAAAGTGACATTTTAAGACAGGTTGTTGTCTAATACAAAATTATTATGTAAATTGAAGTGGTAAACTTGCAACGAAATCACCATTCTAATAATAGGCATCACTTAAATACTGTTTGATGACCTTCGCATTGTCATTAGGATTTTTATATGGTGAAACAATTTTTACTAAGTGTTAACCTATATAACGAATCAAACTGAAATTGATATGAAAACATGTGACTCATTTAATAGTAATACATCACAAAACATGTTGAAATTTTAAGTGGGAAATCTAATTTAAGTCTAACCTAGGCGCCTAAGTTAGAAAATCCCTTTTTTTTAATAAAATGTCCTTTTGCAAATATGGGGTGAGTGAGTAAAATGTAGGCATGATATATCTTTAAATTTTGAAAAATCTTGACATATTCCCTTTAAAGGTGGACTTGCAAAGAAATAGAAATCAAGAAGTGTCACTGATAAGTCTCACATGCCCCCAGCGGGGAGGGAATAGAAACTGTAAATTTAAAACCTAATGATAATTCAAATTCATGTTTAATTCCTGACTTTTAAATTAAATAAGTATATTAGTTGCAGCACAAGGTTAAAGTATTGGTGCCACAGTAAACATAACAAATTAATACATTACCAGTGTTTTGCTTCTGTGAAAATAAACAAAAAGGTTTTAATTCATTTTATGAAATCAGTTAAACTTAGTATCCAGATTGGAATAGAGAAGGCCAAGGGGTTAGCATGATTGCTCCAAGACCCAGGGGTCCCCAGTTCAATTACCAGTAGGATTATGCTCCTGAAGATTTACCAGATTAAATAAAGCAGGAATGGACAACAGACCGTAGTCTATCATTCCTTGTATTGTTCTATGTTTGTCCTGAGTTTAAACTTAGATACAGCTGAAACAAAGGGTCTTGTTGCAACCCTGGCCAAGGACTGAAAACACAGGTGCTAGTGTCGATATAGATTTTATATCCCTAAATATAGTCAACAGATACAAGTCCTTGATAAAGTATACTAAATACTTCAGTATACTATATATAGGGATATAAATGGTGACACTAGCCTCTGTGTGCGAAAGCATGCAACCTTGCGGGGTTTTAAACCACTTTGCAGTCGGTCCAGTGTACAGGGGGAGTCAAGTTAGAATATCTCACTGAACTTTTATGTTAAAAATTAATCAGTACACAAATTGCCCCCAAATGTCTTTTGGAAACAAGGCTTCCTGTAAGCTATAATAATCATTGCTGACTACAGCAATTTAGGAAGAAGAAAAAAAAATGACATAAATTATGGACGTGCAATTTAAACGAGTACACCGCCCTTAACAACGGGTTTACATTTTTTAAGTAGGGTTCTTCAATGATATTAGGCGTATGCATATGTGTTTATATAAATGCATCACACATGCGTTTTCGACAATAAGAGTTTACATCGAGTACCTTTTAACAGTTTAATTTCATTCATCACTGCCAATATACCTGTGTCTGTTGTTTGAAAAAGTGCACACGCTAACCAATCGGACTGCCTTGGCTATTTACGGCATTTGGAAACGGGATGGCCGAGTAAGCAATCGCTCGGTAGTTTCCGGCTATAAATGTATATTGATAGGGTTTTTATGGAAATGAAAGTTAAAAACATCTAAGATATAAAATGAATATATTACAACTTATTTTCGCATTTATTTTGTTATTTTCGTAACCAATATCGACGCAGTAATATTTTATATTCGCTGTTATTTTTTTATTATTGGCTCAAAATGATTTATTTTTCGGCTATAAGTGTCTCTAAGGAACCTTTTGACATTTTTTATTTTTGCGTCTCCCGAGACAGCAAATCAGATATTCAAATAATAAAAAAGCTGTCCATCCAGACCTTATCATATCATGCTACTTTATCAGGGGCGTAGCTTGGCTGAAAACAATTTGTGCAAGCACATTTGTAGGCGGTTCGGGCCATATGCTCCTCTGAAAAAAAGACAGCTACACTGTCGTAGGTGTTTTCACGTATATTTCTTATTTTTAGGGGCCTAGTTATCTCTAATATTAACCTCGAATTCATTGTTTTATAACTAAATAAATGTAATGTTTTAAGGTTTGTTCAATCCAGGGTCAGATTTTATTGTATTTTATTGTATTTTATTTTTTCGATTTCTCAGAAAAAGGTGTAGGAACGTGCATACAGTGCCTATATGAAGCTACGCCACTGTTCATAACGATATCTAAATTCTTTGGTAGCCTCAGTATGCTGTAGGCCTATACACAACTGTTGGTCCAATGGTGAAGGTGGGTGAGGGATTTCCCTCATGCATGGGCTGAAAACAACAGCAGACAAGAACTTTTCATCACCAGGTGTTTCCAGTGGCGTAGCTGCTTTACGTTACACTAACACCCGGGTTTGCACATATTGTTGCAAATGCATTATTACATCTCCTGGGAATGCCTCCAGGACGCAGGATACATCCTGAAAGTATTTTTTACTGTTGGGGCATACCCCTCGACCCATCCAGAACTTAAGGGGCTTTCACATCGTTTTAAGCTCAGCTACGCCACTGGTTACCATGTGGGGTACAACAGCAATGCTGTCACTGAAACAGTAAGTGTTGTTTATTCTACAATTACATGTATTACTACTTGACATTCATATGTGTTTCTTTCTACTTTGTAATTGAACTTTGCAGTAATTGCTTACAAAAAGGACTATAAATACTCGGTGTGCATATTTTATAACATGACAGAATTCTTGTATATGATATGGTGGACAACGTGGAAGCTCGACTTCCAGACATGCCCCCTCCCCCATCCCCTTATACAGAACTTCTCTGCCTTTGATGTTTTCTGTTTTCCTGAAATTGAAGAAGAAGAAGAAGAACTTCAGGAACATGGAAACCCAGAAATAGAGGTACATATAATAGGCAGTGACTTAATAACAGTTATTAAAGTCACCGACCGATGTAGGGAATACCATGTTAGTGTCTGGTAGACAAAAGTTTATCATGTGAGGCAGAGAAAAGGGTTAGCACGAGCAATGGCGTGTCATTATTTGTGCTGTTTTATTTACATTTACATGTATTTAAAAAAGCAATGACTGATTTCAGTCCAGCAAACAAACGCATTTGTGTGCATTTGCGGCAAATACGCCTGAACTTGGCACAGATTCGAATTTTATTGATGAAATTAAAACAAAAACAATTTCTTATGAAAACCATTCTACTCGTTTATGTAATTTGCTTATATTCATAAAGTTTATTAACTTCTATTTATAAATTTAATGATATAATTAGCAGGTTATCAACGATCTAAAAGGTGTTTATAAACGCAGGCTTAACATAACAGAAAGAAACCCATAATATTCATCATCAATAGTTCATAACTGAAATTTAAAACACCATTTTCTCTGTCATTTGTTGTTCTGCGGCAGTGAGTATGAAATTGTGATTTTGAAAATGTTTTCTGTTTTGCAAGCATTGGCAGGGGAGTAGCTTGCTCAATTCAGAAGTACAGACCTAGAAATATTTACGGGTGGTGTGTTGGGGGAGGTGGGTGTTGTCTTCCCCCAGATATTTTTAATTTGTAAAATAGCCATTGATGCATTCTCAGGGATGTTGTGTGTATGTTTTGCTATGTAAAACATACATATCAATACCTTTAGAACATGTCTGCTGCTAGATGCAGTATTTTACAGCAGGGAGGAGAACGGATCGGCCAAGGAACAATGATCGTTCTTAATTGGCTTGATTATGTTTTTTTATTTATAAAATACAGAAGTGGGCCTGAAATGCCTGCGTGTATGGGGTGCCGTTTTACTAATTAACTTTAATAAGTGATATCACTTATTCGAATAGGTGATATCACTCATAGAGTGCAGGAGGGTATAAGTTGCATGTATGTGCCCCACCTACTGGCGATATAAAACTTGTCGCAATTCACTTTTATTGATGTTATGCTGTATGTATGTTATGACTCACAGGTACGTTAGTTTGTACCAAATTAGCGCGATTGGGAAGAAAGTTCAAAGCTTGTATGAACTGCTCTCGAGTCCGCTTCCTAAGAAGAACCAGTACTGAGTATTATTTGCGAGGCATTGGGTTGATCTGGGGATCAAACCTGCAATCTCTGGCGTGAGTAGACATCTCTCCACTACACTACCGCCATGGTTAAGATTTGCAATATTATTATACTATTTTTGTTGTATGCTATGGCCGTTGTATTACTTATTATAATTAGGTTATCATATGTATGGTATTGTGGTGCCACGGCATGGCGACGCATGCAGCATAATCATACCATGCATGGTGCACACCTGACCGGTTTACGTGTCCTGTGTATGTCTAGTAAGCATAGTATTCTCAGCTGCTTCACACAATACACTTCCACTGGTATGCTCTTTGTGCACTCTACAAGACCTTATAAAGTCATCACAGTGCATGCCAAGTATGCGATATACTTGCATGTTATAAATTGCATATACTCACCTGCCAGCAGTACAATACTTGTATGTTTGTTGAATATCTAGCGTGATTTTTTTTGCCATGGAGGACTAACAAATAATCAGAATACTTGATCACTCTTTCCTGGGATCCTGGAAAGTTAACCAGTACTCGAGCATTGCCGCTGTCGTATATCAATCATCACGGAGACTGCGACCGGTTGGGGATTTGAACTCGCAACACCAAGATAGTCAGATGAAGTAACCTGGCCTGGCTATTGTTGCAACAGTATATCATTACTTATATTATGGTATGCTATAGTTGTCGCAATACTAGTTATAAGGTTTGGTACCCAACCGCACGAATTAGAATATAATGCCCTTCATTACACATGGACACCATGATTGTGCATTCACTATTAAAAATAATGAAAACTGTTGTACGTTTCCTTTATTTTTGTTTTATGATGTTTTGGTCATACACATTTATATTGCATTTAAAATCATTGCAGTTTGAGGTAAACATTCAAGTAATTCTGTTAAATTCTGTTAAATTAATTACTACTTTTGTAAACAAAAATTGTGGTGAATTGTCTCATTTTGTAGTGATGTCATTCTGCAATGTAATACACCCCATGATGAAAGAAAGTAAAGATATTTGAAATTGAGATTTCGCAAGCTTTAACAAACCGTGAACAAGTTGCATTTTCTCTCTATGCAAGTCCTTGCTTGTATAAAAAGTTTGACGATGGTTTTGGTGGATTTATAGGATTCTTGTGACGAGACATTGTCAGAAATATCAGGGACTGTAAAGAGAACAATAACTCTGAAACAAGAGTTGTCAGAAGACAACAAAGATCGCCTCTGGGTGTCCAAGTCCAAAAAGGGCCATAACTGTGCCAAAATGCAATCCAATGTTATGGTTCTTGTCTGTGTGTGTTCCATTGATGATGGTGAACACACATGCGAAGTTTCATTCACATCCAATGAGTGGTTGCATAGATATCTTAAACTAGCAAAAGTTTAACCTAGGTGTCTACAGACGAAGACGCTGCGGTCATGGCAACAGCTCTCCTTGGACTTTGTCCCAGGGAGCTAAAAAGAACATGCAGTTCAGTTGACTTTTATCAAACATATGCAAACAAATAAACGTTTAAGAGAACTGAACGCACCCAAATGACAGCAGATACACGGCCATATTTATAAGCAGCTGGATATGTATTTTGTTTGGCTGAAAATGGACAACAACTGTGTTTTTATTAAACACCTTTTATTGCTGTAAGCACTTGTTAAAATGTATAATAAAACAATAAATGCCTTTAACTGTATAAGTAATCAATTAGATAGTCTTTTATCATTAAATACTTTCTTTGTATATAAAAGTTATAAAGTGACTTCTGTGTAGCTCATACTTTTCATTTATACATTAATATGTTTTGTGACATAGACAAATTATGTTTTAAGTTATCATGAAGTTGTCTACATTTAAATGCATTTACAAATGAATGAATGAATGAATGAATGAATGAATAGGGTTTTACGGCGTACAACACATTATAGGTTATTTGACGCCAACAAGAAGGAAGATTCCAGGTTCACTCTACATGTACAAAAACAACAAATTAACATACAGATTAAAAAAAATACATCAACAAATGAATATGCAGAATGAACCTAGAACCTTGATACCTGCAGAACTGCAGAGTTTCAGCAAATTCTATCGTATTACTCAATTTGTCGCTTCTTACGACATGCATAAGCCAAAGTGATCCTATTCTTGCCATCACTCATGGCTCCCTGGAACCACACAGGGGTTGATAATCTAACCACAATAGTGAACATGACAAAAAATGATAAAATGAACATGACACCCATTCGGAGGATTCCTACCCCTCTGCAGAGATCGACAGTGATTCTATTCTTAGCCGGAACCACACGGGCTATTTACAAATGAAATGGCAATCTTAGATCAGAATTTGAGCAAGTTATGCAACACTAAACATTAACTAAAAGATTTATGATGAAATGCTATATCCTTGTCTTTATATAGACAACAGAGTTTACTTATTTTATTCTCTTCAACTAATACTCTTTTTTTTTTATTTTAAATATTCTGAATAAACCATTATTCCATTTATCAATTTTTGCATGTTTGGCTGAATTGAAATTATTATGGAACAAGATGATAATGTCGATATGAAATGTAAAATTACTGTTTAGGAAGCAGATTTACACAAGCTTCTAAAGATTTTTTCTGTATCCTTTCCACATACTTTGTTAATCATATGATTTTTTTGCTTTATTGTTGAATGTATGCTAAATATATGTACTTATGTGAATAAAATATTGTTTAAACTATAGACAACAGATGACACTAACACAGACCCTGAAAGGTTTTAATAGCTAGTGTGTATAAAGACTAGTAAAATAGTACAGCCATCAAGCCTTTAGAACACATGATTTCAAGCACCATATAATGGATTATTAAAGGTTCTAACACTAATAACAGACAATTTTTGTCCACTTTTATGATTATTTTTGTACAAAGTCAAAATTAAATAATGAATGAATAGGGTTTTACGGCGAACCAACACATTATAGGTTATTTGACGTCAACAGGAAGGAAGATTCCAAGTTCACTCTTCATGTACAAAAACAGGAAATTAACATACAGATTAAAAAAAATACATCAACAAAATTAATGAATATGCAGAATGAACCTATAACCTTGATACCTGCAGAACTGCAGAGTTTCAGCAAATTCTATCGTATTACTCAATTTGTCGCTTCTTACGACATGCATAAGCCAAAGTGATCCTATTCTTGCCATCACTCGTGGCTCCCTGGAACCACACAGGGGTTGGTAATTTTACCACAATAGTGAACATGACAAAAATTGATAAAATGAACACGACACCCATTCGGAGAATTCCTACCCCTCTGCAGAGATCGGCAGTGATTCTATTCTTAGCTGGAACCACACAGGCTAAAAAAAAACATATTTTTTTTCATCAAGTGAATGTTATGTGGCATTTGTATGTGTTGGGACATTTATAACATTTTTGCATTATTAAAAATGTGATACCAATTTGTAAAATCACATCAGTGTCATCGCTTAGGTCGTAGGTTTTAACCACTGAACTATTGTCCCAATTTTCATTTCTGGAGAAACCGTTTTTTATGTACCGTGAGCCTAAATAGTTTAAATTTCACTGTATACATATAATTCTTCTCATAGTTCAGCCATTGGCCTTCCCATCCAAGACTTCAATATGTACATCTTTAAATCCAAAACTATCAGTCTCAGCCCCCAATTATTACTATCCCTATATATAATGAAGTCTAACAATTGAAAATAAAATTCTATTCATTATAATTATATTAATTTCTCAATAAGTGCATGCTAGACACGAAACGAAAAGAACAAATTTTGATGTTTCATTTTATGCCCTACACTTCAGACGTGGTTTACAGTTCAAACACTCGGTACATCATTTACATATACATATATATATATATGTTAACAAGAGTGACAAAATGGTGGATCTGTCGGGCCGGCAGCCATCATGACTTTGCAGATTTTGGAGAGAAGAAGCTCATCATACTCTTCATGCCAGACTTGTCAACTTTATCCAATTTCTTTTGTGCTATTGTTGCCTTCCCCTGAAAAACATGTCAGTATATATATGTAGTATATATTTACCAAAACATGTAACATTCCAACATTCAGTATACATGTAGTGTATATTTGACAAAACACATGTAAATTACATTCCAACATTGAGTAAATATGTAGTTTATACTTACCAAAACATGTCACATTCCAACATTGAGTAAATATTTACCAAAACATGTCACATTCCAACATTGAGTAAATACTTAACAAAACCTGTCACATTCCAAAATTGAGTATATACTTACTAAAACATGTCAAATTCCAACATTGTGTATATACTAAACAAAGCATGTCACATTCCGACACTAAGTTTATACTTAACAAAACATGGCATATTCCAACATTTAGTATGACAGTCAACAAGTTATATACTTTGTAAACTACTATGCTTTAAAACATTTAGTTACCTGCAGACAGATGGTGGTTCAACTCAGATATTGATATATTCCTCGATCAACAAAATTGGGATGCACTTTAAAACTTGTACTGTGTTCAAAATGACATTTAACCCCATAAAGGACAGGACATTCTGGTAGAAAAATATATAACAAGTACCTTTGACTTAACTTCTGGTTTAATGTTCTTGCTATAGTCCTCTGTAGGGGTTATGTCTTCTAATTTTACCCTCTGAAATAATAAAAACTAATAACCTGCACTATATTCTTCTTTAAAGGTACAATATCAGGGAAAAAAGCTATAAATTTCTTAAAAAATAAAATTATTTTTAAAATGGAAAAAAAACTCTCATTTTCATTATTAAATACATTCTGAATGGTTTGGTATGTCAACTTCTCCAAAATGTGACAAAATCTGTATTGAATTTAACAGTGGTAAACTTTAAACGAAATCCCCGTTCTAAAAATAGACAGCACTTAACTACTTCTTGACATCCTTCACATCATCATTTAGACTCTTTCTAAGACTCATTTAATATGTCACAAAAAATGAAACAATTTCAAGAGGGAAATCTATTTAAGTCTAACCTAGGTGCATAGTCCAAGTTAGGAAACCCCTTTCCTATATATCTTTTAGACATATTTAAAAATATATACTTTTGACAATACGGGGTCAGTGAGTATACAAAGGCATGATATTTAAGAAAAAAAAAGTTTCTGGCTAATTTTTCATACTATGAAAAATCCCGATATATTCCCTTTAAATAGCAATTCAATTCAATTCAATATTTTTATTCAGCATAAACATAGATTACATTTATCGCCATTACACTTTTATCATTTTTTTTTTTAATTTGGCGGTTTAAACAATACAAACATGAATACAAGCGTGAGTATTTAAAAAACATGGAAAATGAGAAAAGCATGAACAAAAGTATCATACATTGTAGGAATAGTGTATGCATTGCCTTTGGATTTGTTACAATTTGTTATTTGTCATAGCAGAGGTTTACTATATAGAACTTATAACTGGTTATGCATATAAATAAAGAGAAGACATTTTTTTCCTTTTAAATTTTGAAGGACTAATAGTTAAAAAAGCATCACCTATATCACAGATATATTTTTGATTTTGGCAGTAAAATATTATGGATTATGATTCAGTAACTTATATTGTATTTTGTCTGTAGTGTAAAATTCTTTAATTTTGTTTACCAAATACTTAATCACATCATTGGCCAGTATCAGGTTATGCTAAAACAAGAAATGTCATTGGCAAGTGTCGCATGCGCCCAAATGGTCTGTGAAAATACCAATATATGTTATAATAGGTAGCTATGTATCCATGAATAGCAAAAGTAATGGACTGATGTTTCAGATTAGACATGCAATTTCATGTTTTTTTTTACAATAAGGCATGGCCTTGACCTTTGTGTAACTTTGACATCAGATGTAACAGTCTTGGTATTTCTACAGGTAAATGCAGGTGACACATCATCATGACATGCTGATCATTTGTGTAAAATTATTTTAAAATCCCTCCATGTAAGACAAAGTTACAGACCAGACATGAAATACAAAACAAACTGAAAGTGTGACCTTGAGGTAAGGTTCTAGGTCAGACCTGTGTATTAACAATTTTTGTCATAAAAAAGATGAACTGCAAGGACGAAATCATCCATTATATTCAAATAGTTCTTTCCTCTTTGTGATTTAATTAACTTTCCATCATTTGCTGAAAAGTTATAGGTGATGCATCTTTCACATCAACGACAGCAATATCATTCGGTTCGATACACACCGTTAAAGAAAACTAGACCTATCACTGTAGTGATGAATACCCCCGAACGCCGCCATGACAGAAAATGGTTAACCATTGTATGAAGTTTTATTAAATTATATCCAAAAGTTTTAAAGTAATGCTCCAGACAAAAGAAATTCTTAATAAAAGAGAATGTTATGGATTGAGTTGTTTGTATTGTTAATTTTTTTATGGTTTTGTTAAAATTGAAAACAGTCTTTTTAATTATTGTGCAGTGTACAAGCTTTCATGTCAATCAATAAATGTTATACTTTTTCGAGTTATGTTGAGGGACAACAATTTTATGGATAAGAAACAAACAAGAGCACTAGGAATACAATATCGAACCTGCTTTGCTCGAACTCCATGTATTCATCAACTTGGTTCTTTCATGAACTTTATTAAACTGTTATCACTGATGGCTTTAAAAGTACTTTAAAAGTACTGCACCAGACAAGGGAAATATATCAAAGGGCAATAACTCTGTAATTAGCAAGAATAGAGTTATGTTTCTTGTACACTGCACTTCCTGTCATTATATTCTACCATTGTATGAATTTTGATGAAATTCCATCCAGTACTTTAAAAGTAATGCTCCGGACAAGGGAAATATATCAAAGGGAAATAACTCTGTAATTAGCAAGAATAGAGTTATGTTTCTTGTACAATGCACTTCCTGTCATTATATTCTACCATTGTATGAAGTTTGATGAAATTCCATCCAGTACTTTAAAAGTAATGCTCCGGACAAGGGAAATATATCAAAGGGCAATAACTCTGTAATTAGCAAGAATAGAGTTATGTTTCCTGTACACTGCACTTCCTCTCATTATATTTTACCATTGTATGAAGCTTGATGAAATTCCATCTGGTACTTTTCAAGTTATGCTCCGGACAAGAAAAAAATATCAAAGGGCAATAACTCTGTAATTAGCAAGAATAGAGTTATGTTTCTTGTACACTGCACTTCCTCTCATTATATTCTACCATTGTATGACGTTTGATGAAATTCCATCCAGTACTTTTCAAGTTATGCTCCGGACAAGGAAAATTGCGGACAGACCGACCGACAGACCGACAGACCAACCTCAGGGTGACTCCAGTATACCCCCTCAAAACTTCGTTTGTCGGGGGTATAATAAAATGGTAAATCTGTGCAAAAATACAGTAAAGATATGCCCACACATGTCTCTATATCCAACACACAAAAATCAACTTGAGTTGAATTTACCTGGTATCTTCTTTGTATAGAAAGTAACAAATATTGAAAAAATAGTTGGTAACAAACACAGACAGATTCTTTATTTGACAACAACACAACAAACTACATGTAACCTATATAAAAAATGAAATGGAAAAATACAAATATGTGAATTTTCTCCATGAACGTAAAACCTGGATAGATGTACCTGCAGAGCTACCTATTCCAAACCAATGTTAATATATATTTTCCCCTATGATATAAGGTTATGTTTAAATCTACTGATTTTACCTTGGTTGAGAAACAAATTATTATTAAAAATGAATCATGAAGCATGTGGTTCAGTGGCATAACCTTGGACCAAAGATTGGAGAGAGTTGTAGGTTCAGCCCTCCGTCACGGCTATGTTTGGCGTCCTTCAGCAAGACACTTTTTCAGCGTATGTTTAGAACTGGTTCTACCCATAATTTGTCTAAGTTGTAATTATTTGTTTCACAATCAAAGTAAAATAAATAAGTTTGAACGAGACAACTCAAGCTTAAGGTTTTCTGGGTAAAACTAGGCATGTGCAGATGAAGCGTCTTACTAAGGGATCGAACACAACCAATGGACCATATGAAACCCTAACTGTTATGACATAAAAGAGCCACAGAAATTCTAATGTAGCATGATATGAGAGCTAAACCCACGACCCTCCAATCTTCTACTATACGACCGTATCCAACTCATTTGTTATGACACAGAAGAGCCACAGAGATTCTAATGTAGCTTGATATTGGAGATAAACCCATGACCCTCTGTTCCTCTACCATTGGACCGTATCCAACCCTAACCATTATGACATAGAAGGGCCACAGAGATTCTAATGTAGCTTGATATGAGAGCTAAACCCATGACCCTTCAATCCTCTACCACTGGACTGTATCCCACACTAACTGATATGACATAGAAAAAGCCACAGAGATTCTAATGTAGCTTGATATGAGAGCTAAACCCATGACCCTCCAATCCTCTACCACTGGACCGTATCCAACCCTAACTGTTTTGACATAGAAGAGCCACAGAGATTCTAATGTAGCTTGATATGGGAGCTAAACCCATGACCCTCCAATCCTCTACCATTGGACCGTATCCAACCCTTACTGTTATGACATAGAAAAACCACAGAGATTCTATTGTAGCTTGATATGGGAGCTAAACCCACGACCCTCCAATCTTCTACCATTGGACCGTATCCAACCCTAACCATTATGACATAGAAGAGCCACAGAGATTCTAATGTAGCTTGATATGAGAGCTAAACCCACGACCCTCCAATCTTCTACCATTGGACCGTATCCAACCCTAACCATTATGACATAGTAGAGCCACAGAGATTCTAATGTAGCTTGATATGAGAGCTAAACCCATGACCCTTCAATCCTCTACCATTGGACCGTATCCAACCCTTACTGTTATGACATAGAAGAGCCACAGAGATTCTAATGTAGCTTGATATGAGAGCTAAACCCATGACCCTTCAATCCTCTACCACTGGACTGTATCCCACACTAACCATTATGACATAGAAGAGCCACAGAGATTCTAATGTAGCTTGATATGAGAGCTAAACCCACGACCCTTCAATCCTCTACCACTGGACTGTATCCCACACTAACTGATATGACATAGAAAAGCCACAGAGATTCTAATGTAGCTTGATATGAGAGCTAAACCCACGACCCTCCAATCCTCTACCACTGGACTGTATCCAACCCTAACTGTTTTGACATAGAAGAGCCACAGAGATTCTATTGTAGCTTGATATGGGAGCTAAACCCATGACCCTTCAATCCTCTACTATTGGACCGTATCCAACCCTAACTGTTTTGACATAGAAGAGCCACAGAGATTCTATTGTAGCTTGATATGGGAGCTAAACCCATGACCCTTCAATCCTCTACCACTGGACCGTATCCAACCCTAACTGTTTTGACATAGAAGAGCCACAGAGATTCTATTGTAGCTTGATATGGGAGCTAAACCCATGACCCTTCAATCCTCTACTATTGGACCGTATCCAACCCTAACTGTTTTGACATGGAAGAGCCACAGAGATTCTATTGTAGCTTGATATGGGAGCTAAACCCATGACCCTCCAATCCTCTACCACTGGACCGTATCCAACCCTAACCATTATGACAGAGAAGAGCCACAGAGATTCTAATGTAGCTTGATATGGGAGCTAAACCCATGACACTTCAATCCTCTACCACTGGACTGTATCCAACCCTAACTGTTATGACAGAGCAGCCACAGAGATTCTAATGTAGCTTGATATGAGAGCTAAACCCACGACCCTCCGATCCTCTACCACTTGACCGTATCCAACCCTAACCATTATGATATAGAAGAACCACATACCTTGGAAGGTGGATTGTTGGAATCAGTAGGACGTTTCTCTGCCACAACTGGTATACTGCAAATGTAGACAGAAAATGAAGGCACACACAGCAAAGTTAAAATCAAGTTTGCTTATGGTCAGTAAATAGCTGTAATTTTCTACCTAAAATCTACATTAAGACTTCAAGTTTGAGGTCGAGTCGAGCATTTGCGCTTTAACTGGGGTTTTTAAATTATTTCTGAATATTGTGTACGATTACAAACTTCGGGTGAGATGAGCATGAAAAAGGTTTTATAATGTCTGACAGGGTCAGATGAAGATTGAAATCTCTATTACTATCAGAAACTTGGTATTTAAGAAAGTATAACAAGTTTTGTTTTAAACTAGAAATATCACTAAAGTTGATGAATAACCCCAGATGGCACCCTGACAGTTATTGCACATAACTCATTGAAAAGTTATTATCGTGCACCATTGCAAGGCCACTTTTACTCATTTCTTTGACTGGCTGCTTAAGACAGGTTTGACTGAATAAACTTTCATTTATTCAATAACTAATTGTTAGAATAATTACAAAACAAAAAAATATAATCTTACCCAAGATGTTCTCTCAGAGTTGATCCAAGTTCTAGGGGGAGGTAGTCAGAAACAAGGCCAAATGCATATCTCAAATATTCATCTGCAAAAATGAGAAGGAAACTACCTAGTCATACACCAATGTGACCTTTCTGAACTTGAAATGGTTCCACTGAACACTGATGCCCTGCTATATGGCTTACTTTTATAATGATCCCAATGATGGCAAACTTTTATTTTGCTCAGAAGTTTAAGAACTGGATCTTTATCTGAAAACAGGGCGGAAGTGTAGTGAATAGTGTTGAACACTCGCACTAGAGTTTACAGGTTCCATCCCTAGCTTGACCAGATGCCTCTAAATAAACAACATTCAGTACTGGCTCTACCTGTATACCATTCATATGAGCTTTGAGCTTTCTTTTGTAATCAAGCTAAAATATATTTATATAAACTAAAGCCTCAAACGGTAATCGTGACGAGTATTTGTTCTTACGTTCATAATAAAACCTTAACCCCACTCCAAAATTTGTTGTCTGGTTTCAATGATGGGTCATTAATCTTTCATTTGTAAAACGGTCCTCTTTTGAAATCAACTCAAGGATTGTTCCTATAACGCTTTCAAATGTAAGCTTACATGTATCAATAGCTATCATGGCATTCCGTGATAATATTTTTCGTGGAGGTATCAACCTCTACACTAGCATTGTATAATCAAGAAAACATGTCAAACCTTTATTTGTAGATGCTTTACAACTCTTGATATATTCTGCACTCCTGGCCCCCGACACACATACATTTTTTCTCTCCAAAACACTTGACACTCTCTCTGTCTGTAATAATTACACTGATTGTTAAATTTTTAATTTTAACATAATCTTATAAAGAAATGCCAATTTTAAGGAGGTATTAAATTTCTGCAAACGGGTCCTCTGTGGCCGAGTGGTCTAAGGCGCTGTCTCAAGATCACTTATCTTTCATTGCTAAGGTCGTAGGTTCGAGTCCCGCTCGCTCCAAAAGTTTCATGTGATAAAGTTTGCCAGTTACTTGCGGAAAGATGGTGGTTCAACTCAGATTCATTCTGAAGTCTTCCTCCAACAACAAAACTGGATATGCCATATATACAACCTGAAATGTGTTATACAAAAATTCTGCTAAGCTCAGATATATAGTTTAGTTTATATATATATATATTAATTTTTTAACCAAAAAAAATGAAAGTTTTTATTCAACAAGTTTCAGTTAAACAATGTTCTCGACATGTTAAAGGTTATGCATATATCATCCAACTTCAGTGACACTCTTCTTAATACCCAAATTGAATGGGTTTACTCCATTATGCTTATAACTCAATAAATGTCATGTGAATTCAACCGCTAACAAACAACTTTAAAATATGTGACACCGGCAGACAGGCTTTACACATACCTTCAGTTTTAACCATGACAGAGTCTTGTCCTTGTTATATTTGTAAGCTTTGAAATCTTCATCACCTGTAAATGACAAAGTTTTGTTACATAATTAACAAATATTTACAATCTTGATATTTTCATCACCTGTAAATGACAAAGTTTTGTTACATAATTAACACATATTTACACATAATTAACACATATTTACACGCTTGACATTTTCATCACCTGTAATTGACAAAGTTGTGTTACATAATAAACACATATTTACACTCTTGACATTTTCATCACCTGTAAATGCCAAAGTTGTGTTACATAATAAACACGTATTTACAAGCGTGTACATTTTCATCACCTGTAAATGAGTTTTGTTACATAATTAACACATATCTACACTCTTGACATTTTCATCACCTATAAATGACAAAGTTTTGTTACATAATTAACACGTTTTTTCACATAATTAACACATATTTACACGCTTGACATTTTGATCACCTGTAATTGATAAAGTTGTGTTACATAATTAACACGTATTTACACGCTTGACATTTTGATCACCTGTAAATGCCAAAGTTTTGTTACATAATTAACACTTATTTACACTCTTGACATTTTGATCACCTGTAAATGCCAAAGTTTTGTTACATAATTAACACTTATTTACACTCTTGACATTTTCATCACCTGTAAATGCCAAAGTTTTGTTACACAATTAATGCATATATCTAGAAGTTGTTTAGAAAAGAAAAAAGTTCATGGTAACATTTCAGTCCTGCATGGTCCAAAAACTTTATATGAAGAGTGGGACCACCCTAAAAAATTGCTTGTTTGCCTCATCCGACTTGTACCATTAAGGGTAAGTAATCAATCAATTTAAGGACATGTAATGACAGAGAGTATTTTGAATGAACACTAAATATTTATTTTTTTTGGACACCCAAAAATATTTGCCTGACCAGCAGGATTGTTTTGGGTTGGCTAGAAGTGGCAAACAAACAATATTTTAATTTAGGCCTGGTTCAACTCAGATTCATTCTGTGGATTAATTATTATATTGATTGAATACTTAGCATCATTTTTATGTCATTGAGGGCCAACAGACAATCATTCTGAGGACTTCCTCAATGCTGCATATGCCATATATACCCTTGAATGTGTTGAGAATGAAGTAAACGCCATTTGAAAATAAATAAATTGGAAATTGTTTTAATCATAATGCCCACCTTTAACATCTGCCACCTGGTAAAGTTCTGACAAACCACAAGTGTTCTGGAGCCTTTGGCATTCTGGGTAACCATCATCTGCCAACATCTGGTCAAGGGTGATGTATTTACCCGTCTGTTTCGGTAACATACAAAAACAGGACAGGAATAAATGAATTATTTTTTTACTAAAACATTGATGATTAGAGAGAGATCGCTTGAAAAAAGTGCTACAGTGACCTGAAGTCATCCCAATCTTGTGTTGTAGCCAGGGCTGTGTTTATTATCTCATATATTGTATTACAGGACAAATCGATTATAATTCTGTTCACACATCAACTCAGTCTTTGGTAACAATAAGGAAATAAATATCAATCTCAAAGTATTACTGTGTGGAACTTCATACCTCAGAAACTGTTAACTGACTCCTGTTTCACCAAGTACATACTTAGATAGTCCTAAACTTAAATCTGAGAAAAGCATCCGAGTGATCATGATTTAAGACTGGTTCCAGTACAACTGCATGTGTTTTCAGTGCCATTTATTAAAGAACAAATAATTGACCAGTCAAAATTCAGTTAAGATTTCAGCATTTGAGTAAAACTTAAGGAAATGTTGGTGAAAACAGAAGCAAGATTTTACAAAAGCAGGGATATCGGTAGTTTGGGAAAATATTTAAAAGCTACAAAATGACATTGCCTTGATTTTTTCCCTGCTATCATACCACTGAAAACTAATTAAATAAAACATAAGGTACACTTTTTGTCATAGATGGCCACTAATGTGCAAAATGGGATGCTGCCTTTTATCCGGAGTTACACTCTCTCCCATATGCTGAAGGAGTGTATAACAATTACCTTTTCTGCCTGGATGAGGTATGGGAGAACAAGGAACACAGAATCAACAGCTGTTGTGATGTACAGACTTCCATCTGAAATATATAACAAGATATTTCAGTCATGTACAGTCAAATCTGTTTTAAGCAGTCAGTCAAGGTAAAGAACAGAAATGGCCTTTTGAGACAGGTTACTGCTTAATACAGGTTGATTTGCTCTGAAAGCATAGACATGGGAAATAGAAAATGTGGTTGTTTATAAGACCAGTTGCTGCTAAATAGAGATAACTGCTTACATGGGCTTGACTGTATAAGGTATACATAATCTTCCGTGTCTACCGGACATGTCGGATCTTCAATGAATTTGAATGGGTGTTTTAAGTCATTTTTCCAACACATTGCAAGTTATTTCTAGTTTAGTTGAGAAATATTTGTTTGTTTGAATATTTATCATCATTTTTTTATGCCATCTAGAGCCAACAGATGATCAGTTAACCTAATCAATTTTTCCTGGGACTTTGGAATGTTAACCAGTATGCAAGCATACATCTATCTCAGCAAGTTAATTTATAACTTTCTCACTTGAATAGGCGGTGAAAGACGAATGACAATGAGACGCAATGTTGTATATCAATCATCACCGAGACCGTGACTGGGTGGGGATTTGAACTCACAACCCCTGAGTGATTGATAGTCAGACATGTTGCCAACTGGGCTAACTGGGCCTGGCTATTGGTGGAGGAAAACCTCAGAATGAGTCTGAGTAGAACTAGTAACTAGTTTTGGTTTTGCCTGGATTTCAGATTATGCTGAAAATAAAAATTTGTTTTTTTGCATTATTCAAACGTGTTGACTGTGCTGTACAAGATTGGCAATCAGATATTTTTCAGTCACACAAAGCTGTCCATTATGAAAACTTTAAATCTTTTTTAAATGTTGAAAATTATCTTACTTTATCAATACCTCTAAAGTTTAAAAATTGCTTTTGCAAAATTTAGATGCTCAGCTCACAAATTATATGTAGAAACTGGAAGACACAATAATGTTACTTACCAAGATAGTATTTGTTTACTTTGTGCAGCTGGAGAAATTGAAGATGAATACCATGTATGCATGTCCTATTATGAAGGTTTACGCAGTGAATACCTTTTCAATATTTTGAATGTTACTAACATAAATTTAAATTCATTTTAAAGATTAATGAGTTTAACAAATGAACAAAAACTAAAAACACTATGTAAATTTATTTTTGAAGTACAGTCTAACCTGTATTAAGCAGCCGCCAAAGGGAAATGGCCAAACTGGCTGCTTAACACAGGTGGCTGCTTAATAGAGGGTCCATATTTTTACAGAGAAAGCTGAAGTCATGATAGTTATCGAGACAGATAAAAAGTGATCACACATGATGGTACATGTACCATGCCTTAAGTTGTATTGGGGGTAAATGAGAAAAATTCTGCAGGAAGAAAATATTTGAACTGACACTATATTATACAGAAGTTCATTTAAATAATTAAATAATTTATGTTATAAAATTAAAAATCATTATGTTTCAATTTCCGTATGAACTTTTCATTTAACAGACATACAACTAGTAAACCAGTGCAGCTTGTATTCTTCCATTACCTCATGGTTATGTTAGGACACATTCTGATTCTGTGTTTTACCTTTTCCAAAAATTCAAACGTTTAATTCATCCAAAGTCAACACTTTCTTTTTGCAGCAAATATTGTGTACGATATGCATCAAGTCAATCGTACTATGATATGAAAAAATAACATTTTTCCATTGCATTCGCACCCGCTTTCGTAGCCGATAAAATTTAATTCAATTATAATTTAAACAAAACCAGTTGTAATTATCTTTTTGATCTTTCCGAGTTCAATAACACCTCCGACAGTGAAATTTGCTTCCAATGTGTTTACACACGACATAAATCTAAATAAAACTACCGTAAATACACGTGCTTATACAGTCATGTACCCAGACTAGGTAACGTTATTAAACTTGCTATTCTATTTGCTTATTAGACCATATATATCTGGGTAAAGTGGTGTGTTTTCATAACAGTAGCAGAAGCGTTAATTGATCGCGGGATTATGCAATATGATCGGAAAAGCAGTCAGCCAAAAGGTGTGTCTGCTAAGTGCTAAGAGTCGGCCACTACATCTGGCCGCTGACCGCTTACGGGCATTGTTTGGGATGAAATGGACTGGCAGCTGGCTGCGTTAAAGAGGTGACCGTTTAACACATGTACTTTATATAGGCAATCGACACCGGGCGATTTTGAAGTGGCCGCTTAACACAGGTGACCGCTTATAAGAGGTGGCCGCAAGGACAGGTTAGACTGTATTTAATAAAAGAAATTTATTTTTCCAATCACTTAACATGAAAATAGATGCAAATCAATTGTTATCTATCTATTAATATACGTTTTACATTTGTAACACTGTTGTCACTTTTCACTATATATGATATAAATGTAATTATGTATTATGGGCCTAAGGCCTAGATTGCTTAATAAAACATTTGTCATTGTCATAGTACACTTTATCGCATAATTACCTTTTACAGAACGGGGCTGAGCGGAAAATGATCTCAAAACAACATCCCCTGACCAATGACTCTGTATCAAGGTTAAGCCCAAGTTCATACTTGCGATCTCTAACGTAAGCGTCAAACACCCTATTCATTACTTCACTGTTAAACTTCCATGAAAGTTTCAGGTACAAGAGCAAAGTCATCATATCCACTTAAGTCTTACCATGTTGCACAGTCTCCCCAATGAACCACGACTGGAACTCTTCTTTAAACTGCGTTACTTCATAAACATCTCTATCCTCATTAGCAAAAAGAAATTGAGCTCGACCATCTGTAACAATAAAAAAATGATATTTAATATAAACTTTAATTAATACATATTTATATTTCGTGTTTAAGTAAAAATTTTCGGAAATGGCCCCGGCTTCACTAAATATATCAACTTGAGATCTTAACCAAACTTGAGGAAAATCTCAGCTCAAGATGTTAAGTGAAACCAGCCCCAGAACCCCAAAATGTATTGACTGCCGGGAGTGGGCATGGGCAAAACTTCTCATACTAATTACTCATGACGGGGCGTTTTACCTTATTAAAAAAAAAAAGAAAGTTAAAAGACTGTTGATGAACAAATAAAAAAAAGGGAAATCAGAATAAAGACGGAAACACTTTCAAAATTACAAACTGATAACTATACTATCGATTCATGCAATGTACAATGAAGCAAGCTGCAACAGCTATAGATAATTTGTATCTATGACCCTGTTCACATACTACCAATAATACGAGTTATTTTTTCCTGTAACCTAAACTGCTTAAGTTAGTTACATCCTAACTTCCTTTGCAAGCTGATTGAATAAAAACAACCTTTTCATCAGGGCATTACATGTATGTGTATGACATTTATGATATTTCTTTCTATGATAGTAAATAAAATAAATATCACATTTTAAAGCCACCTAAATAGAAATACTTTATTTGATACTGAATTTAATCCCCTATCTACCTACCTACCTACGCAATTTGGGAAACTAGGATTGGAAGAAAGTAAACAAACATTATTTTAAGGTTGGCCTAATCATGTAGGGTTTTACCTGTCTTAGGATGCCTAAGTGGGCATATCATCGGACGATTTTCGTTGTTAGGATCGTGCTTTATCGCTTCATCTGCAAAAATACATTTAAACATTATCACTCAGATGTTTAACATTTCCACATCATTCAGTCTCATTAAAATCAAATCAACTTTTGTTTCAGTTCTTTACACACAGTAGATCTGTCGATCACGCATAGGAGGTCACCTCAGATTGACGTTTCATGTAATTAATGTTCATGACAATTCAGCCAATCAGATTAATCGTTACATTTGTGATATTTTCAGTTATACGATTCGGCTAAGACAAATATTTTATGACCAGTAAAAGATATATATGACAGTAGCAGACATAAAGAACAAAGCTACAATGAAAAACAAACGTTTTATTAATAATAATCGATAAAGTCCATCTAAACACTCAATAAATAATTTTACTTCCGTGTCGGAAACGGAAATACGGCTTGAACCCAGCTTGGGTGCTATGCTATTAATTGTCAGTTGAGAACCATGCCAATTTGGTTCCGTTATAATCTGGAGCCCAATAAAAATGCTGGGAGCCACATCGTGTAGAATGGGTATAAATAGACGGTGCGGCCTCTTAAATTGTCAGTTGTTGATTTGCCACAGACAGATTAACTTCGTAGAAACATAGAAGAATATAGGATTTAGATATGATATAGTATAAAGGGTTACCTGGCTGAATATTACTAACGATTCGCTCACAATTTGTGCTGCCGTTATAATCATCATTGCCAGCCCATTTCCATAGTGCAGTATCTACCTATACCACTGTTTACCTGGTAAACGCTCACTTGCAGAAGTGACAGCGAGCTATCATTATTGAGACAGGTGTATTTGTGTATGTACACGCTGGTTTGTACAACGAGCTACTGAGCTAGTGAGCACTCGTTATTGAGTGGGCTGCATTGAGCCACTGAGCGCTCATTTAAGTTCAAATGAGCTCTTGTTTATGTCAGTAAGCTCTGGTTTATGTCAGTAAACTATTGTATGCTTGTTTGGGACATTTAGCCACTGAAGGTTTACACTGACGTTTATTATAATTAAACTATCTGGCCGAACAAACTTTTGTATATAATATAGATATGTTGGTATTTTGATTAATTAGCTGATTCTCAGTCTATAACTGAGGGACCCACACGAATCATTTGTAACAATCAATCTAATCATTATTTTGAGCAGGTACTCAGTCTAAATTGAGAAATTGCTGTGTGAATATAAATATATTAAGCTACCATTTTTATTATTGTGTTGCACACTGCGAGCACTAACATAGCTCCACCACGTTACACATTCTCAGTGAAAATCATTTACATTAAACATGGGCGCAGTCATGACGTTTTCGTTGTAAAAATTATGAACGTGTGTAAATCGCACATTATCTAACTAAATATAGATTTTTCTTTGGTAAAAACAGACGTCTACTTTCACTTTCAAAATCTTGAAAGCAATGCTCTGACTGGTTGGCGGAAAGGTCAATCTGAGGTGACACTATGCGTGGCTGTCAGATCTACTGTGCGTAGAGTATTGAAGCTAAAGTTGATCTGATTTTAATGAGATTGATCATCATTATATATATAAAGTATCTGATTAAAGTACAATACTGGAACAAAACATAAACCAAGAGAGCCACTTTAAGTAGCACTAATTTTATGCCTGAGTGCAAGTCTGTAGATGAAACAGAAACAGGAAAGATCCTAGCTAGTTACCTCACAATCAGTACGAGCTTCCTTTTAACAAAAAATTCAAAACAGAGTTCTTTCTGAAAGGCCTACAATGAGATTTATATGTGATTTGAAGTAAAAACTTGAACCTTGACCTTTGATTGAGTGAGTTCAAAATTAATAAGATTCATGAATCAATGCTCCTCTTGATTTTGGAAAGTTTAAAGACTTTTAAAACTATTTCTTTGGATCCTACGTGACTGAGTGGTTTATGGCACCATCTCAAGATCACTAACTTCTCATCACTAAGAGTGAAGGCACGAGTCCCGCTCACTCCAAAAACATTATGTGAGAAAATTTGCCAGTTAGTTGCTGAAGGACGGTGGTTCTACTAAGTCTGAGGTCTTCCTCCACCAGTAAAACTGGATATGCCATATAATTTATAATATATAACCTGAAATGTGTTGAAAATGGCGTTGAACTCCATTCTAAAAAAAAAATTCATTATATTCTGTGAAATCTTTAATTTTCCTTGGGATTAATTTTCATTGCTTTTAGACATATTCGACATAATTTCTTTGAAAACTAATTTTAACAAAAGAAAGTTTTCAATTGTATTATTTCGAAGTTTCAGCTCATATAATAAATCTAGTACAGTGAACGTGCCAATAGCGGATCACTAGTGAAACAATCTCTGCATACACTAATCTAACCGCATAAACTATTTTAAAAAATATGTTAACTGAAAGAATAATGGATCAACTAAGCAATTATCAGATCACGTGATATAAGCGCTTTCTCTGTCCTCTGGGAATAGCTCAAAACATCACAATGACTTGTCCGTGGGCACTGACAGACAGTTACAATTTATACGAGGCTGAGCCATTCTTTAAAAAGTTTGCTGTGCTCCTTCCAAACTTTTTTATTGACTTCCATGATTTCTGTCCATTTTTGTTTAAAAAATCAAAATTTGGCTAATGAAAAAAAAAATAGCTAGCTTCCTACCCGCATGAAAAATACTGGGTTGGAGCACAGCAAACAAAATTTTTTTTAGGATGAGATTTGATGGATAGAGGCAAAATCAATAAATACTTCAGAAATATTTAAACATTTCTTCACACACCATTTCATCGCCTAATGACTACGTGTAAACTGTTATATCAATTAATAAATGTTATGTTTATTATGGTAACAAAATGAAAGAAATTTACGAAGCAACTGAAACTTATTTAATTCAAATAATTTTAATGATCAGCAACAAAACAAATGAAAGAAACTTACAAATGTAACCAATTAAATATGAATGAGTTTTCATAACTAGACAAACACCAAACTAATACCCAAGTTTGAACCTAACCACTAACGGGCTATTCGTGTTATATCGTCGTTCTAAATTGATATTCTCTCACACTACTGTAACTAAATATGAAATTCATGATTACAAATGATATATTACTATGATGTTAAACGAGATTCTGGGACTAAAATAATAGTTCATTGAAAAGAAAAATGGTGGCATCATTTGCCCTGGTGCACTTCTATAAAACATTACAGATAAACGCTGTTTCCAAAGCAGTGATGTGGCCGGGGAATGCGGACATCACTCCTGCTTGGACCTATGATCTTTGCCTTGTTGCTGCCCATGTCAAAGCCCGTTTCATCGGTATTCCAGATTCTGTTTGGTTTATCAAGTAAATTGTTTGCTCTGAATGTGTTATACCAACTATATGTCACCTCTTTTGTGACCTGTGGTCTTCTCAGATCCAATATGGCCGACAGGCCTTTCGCCTTACCTGACCACCTACAGTAAAGATGGCCATAGGAAATGTCAATAAAGAGTCAACATTGTTTTAAATCTTATAGCTTCCAACTTTATAGAAAAAAGATATGTTTGTCAGAGTTTAGTATGCCCCCAACAAAAACGCTACTGCAGTACACCAAATTTCATCCAATTTTCATTACTTGTAAATGTGAAGACCGACATATGGACGGACAGTCAGGCATATTGTAATAACATTCAAAGAGGTTTTTGACTGCTCACCAAAAGATGAATATCAAAATAACCCAACTTTTCAAGTTTTCAATGCCATTTGGTTGATAACAAGGTTTTTTAAATGGTCACTCAAAAATGTCACGCATCCAAAATGTGACCCGCTAATGGTATTGAGACAGGCCTGTATTAATCCCTCAGTAATCTCGTGTCAGTATTTTTTAATAAACAAAACCAAGTGATATACCATTTGTTGTTGTAGTGACATCAAAAGTATGTACATACCTTGTTTTGTTATAGAGATATGCATCAAACAAATCTACTTTGGGTTTCAGGGTTTTCAATTGACGCGTACCCTCGGGTTTTGATGCGCGAGATTTCTAGTTGACCTGTTTTTGACATGTGGAAATAATGGCCTATGCATATTTTTGATGCACAGCAAGTTTGGACGAGGCATCAATCCAACAACATATTGAGTTACATCCCGTTGGTTTTACTGCTACCGTTTCAATGCATGGACATTATGACCAATATCGCCCCCTCCGGCATAATCAACAGCTTGTCCATGTAGTGTTTACATCTCGCGCGTAATTGACAGTCACTGGGTAAATAGGTCAGCCAATTACAACGCGCATATAAATAAACTAGGGTGAGCTAGGTAGAGTTGTATTTTGAAAAACATAATTTGAGGTCACGCATGATTGTAGCTGTCTGATCAGATAACTGAATTGCCGATTATTGGCGATGACTGGCTCAAGTGAATTAATTAAAAGCCAACTTGATTGAATAAATATTTGATTCGATCACCGACGTACTTGCTAGTTTCCAAACTGGGCCATATTGAAAAACTTGTTTGTTTCCTGTTGCGCGACCGACCCACGAAAACCCCCACGACTCAAACCAATTTTATTGCCATTTCTGAACACCTTTTTTTTTTCTTCGATAAATTTTATAATTCGACTGTTTGATGTTATGAAACAAAGTAATCATTGATCATGATAAGCAGGGTTTGGACTGCCACACTCGCAATATGCAAGATGATTTAAGTTGAAATTAGGGGAAAATAAAAGAACGAATGTGATTCTGGCTGAAAAATAAACTTGGAAAAACTGTCCAAAAGGAAGTTAAACTACGAAGTCATGTACGATATTGTTCCAGTATTTTATTCTTATTTACTCTGGACGCCGTTAATATCATTAAAGCATTCGTCATTCGACAATGATCATCAGAAAACTCTCGTTATATCTTTGAAACTTTTCATAACAAACTGTCCGCCATTTGTTTTATAAGGTAGCGTATTGCGCATGGGCTGGTTTTTAATTTCCGTTTACACATCAGAGTGTTTAGGAATATTTCCCGGTCTTTTTGTATTGACGAGTTAATTTATTGCCACTTGGAGATTGATCTGACTAAAGTATTCGTGTGTCTTTTTGTAGCTCTAGAAAAAATAATCTGACTGGAATGCAGTGACAATATGTGCATGTCTTTATTATGAGTAACCGATGTTTATGAATGATTATGATTATGCAGATATGATTATATGAATTTGATGTTGTAAAGCTGCTTGTGTGATTTTTAAAATAAAATGATAGTATATAGTAGTTAGGCCTGTTCCATTTAAACATACAATCCAACCCATGGAAGGGACTTTGAAATTGGACCCTTACTTTTTATACTACAATATTATTATTTTGCCTTCCATGGGCGTGTGGATGTTTAGATGGAACAGCCCATAATATGTTTCTTGTTATTTATTATAAATATTAAAACAGGAAAAAAATTAAACTAATAAAAGATTATCTATTGTTTTATTTAATTTCTTGCCATATATTATATATAATACATGCCAACACATAAAATTGACTTCCAACCACAAAATCTGGAGATGTTTTGCAATCTAACGCGTAAAACCATCCGTTAATATTGACTCTCAAGATTTCATTTTTGACTCTCTCGATTTTGGGTTCAGGGGTCAAACGACTCTCCACTTTCGAGTCCTATTCAAAACCCTTTGGTTTAATACGTGGCAAAATCTCCGGTGTCGACGGAATGGGTGACAAAGTATTGCCGAGATCATTATCAGGCTGTACAGATGTTTATATTCTCGTTTTGTTTTCCTGAAGTTCGAAAGGTAATGTGAATGACAGCAATATTTTAATTTGATTATCATAGTAGTTTTGACGAAAATTTACATGTAAACATTTTTTGATCCGTTATTGGTACTGATCCGCTATTGGCACATTCACTGTATTTTGATTACATAATGTTTTCTACTTACTGACTTGTACCTACACATGCAACAATAAATGTGCTTCTCCATATGGCATAATCCTGACAAGAGATGTCAATTACACGGCACTAGTCAGCTAGTGTTACGAGTTTCGATTAAATTATTATGAAAACAACATTGGAGAGGATGTGTCACAAGTTAAACTTTTGAATACTTATTGTCAAAAGGAGTAAAGGCTCTCAACAACACTCAATATTAGTTCAAATAAGCTTTCTTTGCAACCGAGGTAAAACAAAATAGTATTAACTAAAAGAGGCATCTAGTAAAAATTGGGTCAACCAAAACCTGTGTAGTTCAATATTACCATTCATTATAAACATCCATTGTGATGGTTCTTTGGGAATAAATTTTGTTTTCTTGACAACAGCTTCATTTTTGTCTGACTTTTCGTCAACGCTCTCTTCTTTTTTAGACTTTCTTGTCGGTGGCATTTTGTTTATACTTTCTAAAAAAAAAAGCAAATGGCGGGAAATTGCAACTCTCCACTTTGCAGAAACCGAATTTAACTTTTACGAACCGAAAGGATACAGTAATAGTCCAAACGAAATAACGCCAATGCATTAGTATTTGTTTTGATACCACGAGCGAATCGAAATGAGTCAGGTGGCATGTATAATAAATTAGGGACATAATCTAAAGGGAAAAGCAACTCATTGCAGAGATATTGTGAAAGCTTCGGTAAAGCTCGCGTATTCACGCGAAATCTCGCGAAATCTAGTTTTCAATAAGTGTCTTTACTTCCATTAACTGATGTTTGTATATGTGTATGTGTTAATGGTTGTAAATGTATAGCAGCTGATGTTTGAATATGTGTATGGGTTTATTGTTGTAAATGTATTGCAAATGATATATGTATATGTGTATGGGTTTATTGTTGAAAATGTATAACAACTGATGTTTGTATATGTATATGGGTTTATTGTTGTAAATGTATTGCAACTGATGTTTGTATATGTGTATGTGTTTATTGTTGAAAATGTATAGCAACTGATGTTTGTATATGTGTATGGGTTTATTGCAGCTGAATTTATTTTGTATATGTGTATGTGTTAATGGTTGTAAATGTATAGCAGCTGATGTTTGTATATGTACATGTGGTAATGGTTGTAAATGTATAGCAGCTGATGTTTGTATATGTGCATCGGATTATTGTTGTAAATGTATTGCAAATGAGGTTTGTATATGTGTATGGGTATATTGTTGTAAATGTATTGCAACTGATGTTTGTATATGTGTATGAGTTAATGGTTGTAAATGTATAACAGCTGATGTTTGTATGTGTGCATTGGATTATTGTTGTAAATGTATTGCAACTGATGTTTGAATATGTGTATGGGTTTATTGTTGTAAATGTATATCAACTGGTGTTTGAATATGTGTATGGGTTTATTGTTGTAAATGTATTGCAACTGATATATGTATATGTGTATGGGTTTATTGTTGTAAATGTATAGCAACTGATGTTTGTATATGTATATGGGTTTATTGTTGAAAATGTATATCAACTGATGTTTGTATATGTGTATAGGTTTATTGTTGTAAATGTATTGTAACTGATGTATGTATATGAGTATGGGTTTATTGTTGTAAATGTATAGCAACTGATGGTTGTATATGTGTATGGGTTTATTGTTGAAAATGTATATCAACTGATGTTTGTATATGTGTATAGGTTTATTGTTGTAAATGTATTGCAACTGATGTTTGTATATGTGTATGTGTTTATTGTTGTAAATGTATAGCAACTGATGTTATTATATGTGTATGGGTTTATTGCAGCTGACGTTTGTATATGTGTATGTGTTAATGGTTGTAAATGTATAGCAGCTGATGTTTGTATGTGTATATGTGTTAATGGTTGTTAATGTATAGCAGCTGATGTTTGAATATGTGTATGTGTTAATGGTTGTATATGTATAGCAGCTGATGTTTGAATATGTGTATGTGTTAATGGTTGTAAATGTATAGCTGCTGACATTTGTTTATGTGTATGTGTTAATGGTTGTAAATGTATAGCAGCTGATGTTTGTATATGTATATGTGCTAATGGTTGTAAATGTATAGCAGCTGATGTTTGAATATGTGTATGTGTTAATGGTTGTAAATGTATTGCAACTGATGTATGTATATGTGTATGGGATTATTGTTGTAAATGTATTGCAGCTGATGTTTGTATATGTGCATGGGATTATTGTTGTAAATGTATTGCAAATGATGTTTGTATATATGTATGAGTTTATTGTTGTAAATGTATTGCAACTGATGTTTGTATATGTGTATGTGTTAATGGTTGTAAATGTATAGCAGCTGATGTTTGTATGTGTGCATGGGATTATTGTTGTAAATGTATTGCAACTGATGTTTGTATATGTGTATGTGTTAATGGTTGTTAATGTATTACAACTGATGTATGTATATGTGTATGGGTTTATTGTTGTTAATTAAAGTAACTGATGATTGTATATGGGTTTATTTTTGGGAATGTATTGCAACTTATATTTGAATATGAGTATGGCTTTATTGCTGTTAATGTAAAGTTACTGATGTTTGTATATGTGTATGGGTTTATTGTTGTAAATGTTTAGGAACTGATGTTTGTATATTTGTATGGGTTTATTGTTGTTAATGTATAGGAACTGATGTTTGTATACGTGTATGGGTTTATTGATGTTAATGTATAGGAACTGATGTTTGTATATGTTTATGGGTTTATTGTTGTCAATATATAGCAACTGATGATTGTATATGAGTATGGGTTTATTGTTGTAAATGTATTGCAACTGATGTTTGTATATGTGTATTTGTTTAAGGTTGAAAATGTATAGCAACTGATGGTTGTTTAGTGTATGGGTTTATGGATGTAAATTTATAGGAACTGATGTTTGTATATATGTAAGTGGTTATGGTTGTAAATGTATAGCAACTGATGTTTGTATAAGTGTATGTGATTATGATTGTAATATAATAGCAACTGATGTTTCTATATGTGTATGGGTTTATTGTTGTAAATGTATAGCAACATATTTTTGTATATGTGTATGAGTTTATGGTTGTAATTGTATAGGAAGTGATGTTTGTATATGTGAATGGGTTTATGGTTGTAAATGTATACCAACAGATGTAAGTGTAAGTGTAAGGGTTTATGGTTGTAAAGGTATAGGCAGTGATACATGAATATGTAAATGGGTTTATGGTTGTAAATGTATAGGCTGTGATGCATGTATATGTGTATTTGTTTAAGGTTGTAAATGTATAGCAACTGATGGTTGTTTAGTGTATAGGTTCATGGCTGTAAATGTATAACAGCTGATGCATGTATATGTGTATGTGTTTATGGTTTTAAATGTATAGCAACTGCTGTATGTATATGTTTAAGTGTTCATGATTGAAAATGTATAGGAAGTGATGTTTGTATATGTGTATGGGTTAATGGTTGAAAAGGTATATGAAGTGATGTTTGTATATGTGTATGGGTTTATTGTTGTTAATGTATAGGAACTGATGTTTGTATATGTGTATGGGTTTATTGTTGTCAATATATAGCAACTGATGATTGTATATGGGTATGGGTTTATTGTTGTAAATGTATTGCAACTGATGTTTGTATATGTGTATATGTTTAAGGTTGTAAATGTATACCAACTGATGGTTGTTAAGTGTATGGGTTTATGGATGTAAATGTATAGGAACTGATGTTTGTATATATGTTAGTGGTTATGGTTGTAAATGTATAGCAACTGATGTTTGTATAAGTGTATGTGATTATGATTGTAAATGTATAGCAACTGATGTTTGTATATGTGTATGGTTTTATTGTTGTAAATGTATAGCAATATATTTTTGTATATGTGTATGAGTTTATGGTTGTAATTGTATAGGAAGTGATGTTTGTATATGTGTATGGGTTAATTGTTGTAAATGTATACCAATAGATGTAAGTATAAGTGTATGGGTTTATGGTTGTAAAGGTATAGGTAGTGATACATGGATATGTAAATGGGATGATGGTTGTAAATGTATAGGCTGTGATACATGTATATGTGTTTGGGATTGTGGTTGTAAATATATAGGAAGTGATGTATGTATATGTGTATAGGTTCATGGCTGTAAATGTATAGCAACTGATGTATGTATATGTGTATGTGTTTATGGTTTTAAATGTATAGCAACTGCTGTATGTATATGTTTAAGTGTTCATGATTGAAAATGTATAGGAAGTGATGTTTGTATATGTGTATGGGTTTATTGTTGTAAATGTATAGGAAATGATGTTTGTATATGTGTATAAGTTTAGTGTTGTAAATGTATAGCAACTGATGTATGTATATGTGTATGTGTTTATGATTGAAAATGTATATGAAGTGATGTTTGTATATGTGTATGGGTTTATGGTTGAAAAGGTATAGCAACTAACGTATGTATATGTGTATGTGTTTATGATTGAAGATGTATAGGAAGTGATGTTTGTATAAGTGTATGGGTTTATGGTTAAAAAGGTATAGCAACTGATGTATGTATATGTGTATTTGAATACGATTGTAAATGTATAGGAAGTGATGTATGTATATGTGTATGGGTTTATTGTTGTTAATGTAAAGCAACTGATATTTGTATATGTGTATGGGATTATGGTTGTAAATCTATAGGAACTGATGTTTGTATATGTGTATGGGTTCATTGTTGCAAATGTATTGCAACTGATGTTTGTATATGTGTATGGGATTAGGGTTGTTAATGTAAAGGAACTGATATTTGTATATTGGTTTATGATTGTAAATGTTTAGTAACTGATGGTTGTGTATGTTTATGTGTTTATTGTTGTAAATGTATAGGAACTGATGTATGTATATGTGTATGTGCTTATGGTTGTAAATGTAAAGGAACTGATGTTTGTATATTGGTTTATTGTTGTAAATGTATAGCAACTGATGGTTTTGTATTTTTATGGGTTTATTGTTGTAAATGTATAGGAACTGATGTATGTATATGTGTATGAGATTATGGTTGTTAATGTATAGGAACTGATGTATGTATATGGGTTTATTGTTGTAAATGTATAGCAACTGATGATTTTGTATGTGTATGGGTTTATTGTTGTAAATGTATAGGAACTGATGTTTGTCTATGTGTATGAGTTTATAGTGTAAATATATAGCAACTGATGTATGTATATGTGTATGGGTTTATGGTTGTAAATGTATAGGAACTGATGTATGTCTATGTGTATGGATTTTTGGTTGTTAATATATAGCAACTGATGTTTGTATATGTGTACTGATTTATTGTTGTAAATATATAGCAACTGATGTTTGTATATGTGTACTGATTTATTGTTGTAAATGTATAGTAACTGACTGTTGTATAAGTGCATGGGTTTATGGTTGTAAATGTAAAGGAACTGATGTTTATATGTGTATATGTGTTTATGGATGAAAATGTGTAGCAACTAATGGTTGTATTTGTGCATGGGTTGATGGCTGTAAATGTTTAGCAACAGATGGTTGTATATGTGTATTGGTTTATTGTTGTAAATGTATAGCAACTGATGTTTGTATATGTGTATGGGATTATGGTTGTAAATGTATAGCAACTGATGTTTGTATATGTGCATGGATTTATGATTGTAAATATATAAGAAGTGATGTTTGTATATGTGTGTGGGTTTATTGTTGTGAATGTAAAGCAACTGATATTTGTATGTGTGTATGAATTTGTAGTTGTAAATGAATAGCAACTGATGTTTGTATATGTGAATGGGATTATGGTTGTAAATGAATAGCAACTGAGGTTTGTATAGATGTATGGATTTGTTGTTGTAAATGTATAGCAACTGACATTTGTATATATGTATGAGTTTATTTTTGTAAATTGATAGGAACTGATGATTGTATGTGTATGTGTTAATGGTTGTAAATGTATACCAACAGATGTATGTATATGTGTATGGGTATTTTGTTTTAAATGTATTGCAACTGATATATGAATAGGTGTATGGGTGTATTGTTGTAAATGTATATCAACTGAGGTATGTATATGTGAATATGTTTATGGTTGTAAATGTTTAGGCAGTGATACATGTATATGTGTATGGGATTGTTGTTGTAAATGGATAGGAAGTGATGTATGTATATATGTATGGGTTTATTGTTTTAAATGTATAGCAACTGATGTATGTATATGTGTGTGAGTTTATAGTTGTAAATGTATAGGAAGTGATGTTTGTATATGTGTATTGGTTAATTGTTGTTAATTGAAAGCATCTGATGTATGTATATGTATGAGTTTATTGTTGTAAACGTATAGCAACTGATGTATGTATATGTGTTCGTTTTTATTGTTGTAAATGTATATGAACTGATGTATGTATATGTGCATGTGTTTATTGTTGTTAATGTATAGCAACTGATGTTTGTATATATGTATGGGTTTACTGTTGTAAATGTATAGCAACTGATCTTTGTATATGTGTACTGGTGTATGGTTGAAAAGGTATAGGAAGTGTTGTTTGTATATGTGTATGGGTTTATTGTTGAAAATGTATTACAACTGATGTTTGTATATGTGTATGTGTTTATGGTTGTAAATGTATAGGAAATGATGTTTGTATATGTGTTAAGGTTTATTATTGTAATTGTATAGCAACTGATGTACGTATATGTGTATGTGTTCATGGCTGTAAATGTATAGCAAATGATGTATGTATATGTTTATGTGTTTATGGTTGTAAATATACAGCAACTGATGTATATATATGTGTAACTGTTTATGGCAGTAAATGTATAGCAATTGATGTATATATATGTTTATGTCTTCATGGATGTAAATATATAGCAACTGATGTTTGTATATGTGTATGTGTTTTATTGTTGTAAATGTATAGCAATTGATGTCTGTATATGTTTATGTGTTAATGATTGAAAAGGTATAGGAAGTGATGTTTGTATATGTGTATGGGCTTATTGTTGTAAATATAGAGCAACTGATGTATGTATATCTCTATGTGTTTAAGGTTGTAAATGTATAGGAAATGATGTTTGTATAAGTGTATAGGTTTATTGTTGTAAATGTATAGCAATTGATGTATGTATATGTGTATGTTTTTTTGTTGTTAATGTAAAGCAACTGATGTTTTTTATATGTGTATTGGATTATGGTTGTAAATGTATAGCAACTGATGTTTGTATATGTGTATGGGTTTATTGCTGTAAATATTTAGCAAATGATGTATGTATATGTGTATGGGTTTATTGTTGAAAATGTATAGCACCTTCTGTTTGTATATGTGTATGGGTTTATTGTTGTTGATGTAAAGCAACTGATGTTCTTATATGTGAATGGGATTATTGTCGTAAATGTATAGAAACTGATGTTTGTATATGTATATGTTTTTCTTTTTCTGTAAATGTTTAGGAACTGATGTTTGTATATGTGTATTAGTTTATTGTTGTAAATGTATAGCAGCTGATGTTTGTATATGTGCATGGGTTTATTGTTGTTAATGTTAAGCAACTGATGTTTGTATATGTGCATGGGTTTATTGTTGTTAATGTTAAGCAACTGATGTTTGTATATGTGTATGGGATTATGGTTGTAAGTATATAGCAACTGATATTTGTATATCTGTACTGATTTATTGCTGTAAATGTATAGGATCTGATGTTTGTATATGTGTATGGGTTTATTGTTCTTAATGTATAGGAACCGATGTTTGTATATGTTTATCAATTTATTGTTGTAAATGTATAGCAACTGATGTATGTATATGTGTATTAATTTATGGTTGTAAATGTATAGGAAGCGATGTTTGTATATGTGTATGGGTTTATTTTTGTAAATGTATAGCAACTGATGGTTGTATATGTGCATGGGTTTATTGATAAAAATGAACAGCAACTTATGTTTGTATATTTTATGGGTTTATTGTTGTAAATGTATAGCAAATAATAAATGTATGTGTGTATGGGTTTATGGTTGTAAATGTATAACAAGTGATGTATGTATATGTGTATGTGATTATGATTGTAAGTGTATAAGAAGAGATGCATGTATATGTGTATGGATTTATTGTTGTAAATGTATAGCAACTGATGTTTGTATATGTTCATGAGTTTATTGTTGTTAATGTATAGCAACTGATGTTTGTATATGTGTATGGGTTTATTTTTGTAAATTTATAGGAACTGTTGTTTGTATATGAGTATAGGATTTTGGTTGTAAATGTATAGCAACTTACGTTGTATATGTGTATGGGTTCCTTGTTGTAAATGTCTAGCAACTGATGTATGTATATGTGTATGGGTTTATTGTTGTAAATGTATAGCAACTGATGTTTGTATATGTGTATGTGTCAATGGTTGTAAATGTATAGCAACTGATGTTTGTATATGTGTATGGGTTTATTATTGTAAATGTATAGCACCTGATGTTTGTATATGTGTATGGGTTTATGGTTGTTAATGTAAAGTAACTGATGTTCTTATATGTGTATGGGATTATTGTTGTAAAAGTATAGCAACTGATGTTTGTATATGTGTATGGGTTTATTGCTGTAAATGTATAGGAACTGATATTTGTATATGTGTATGGGATTATTGTTGTAAATGTAAAGCCACTGATGTTTGTATATATGTATGGATTTATTGTTGTAAAAGTATAGCAACTGATGTTTGTATATGTGTATGGGTTTATTGCTGTAAATGTTTATCGACTGATGTTTGTATATTTTTATGGGTTTATTGTTATACATGTATATCACCTTATGTTTGTATATGTGTATGAGTTTGTTTTTGTTAATGTTAAGCAACTGATGTTTGTATATGTGTATAGGATTATGGTTGTAAATGTATAGCAACTGATGTTTGTATATGTGTACTGATTTATTGCTGTAAATGTATAGGAAATGATGTTTGTATATGTGTATGTGTTTATTGTTGTTAGTGTATAGGAACCGATGTTTGTATATGTGTATCAATTTATTGTTCTAAATGTATAGCAACTGATGTATTTACATGTGTATTGGTATATGGTTGTTAATGTATAGGAAGCGATGTTTGTATATGTTTATTGGTGTTCTGTTGTAAATGTATAGCAACTGATGGTTGTATATGTGTATGTGTTTATTGATAAAAATGAACAGCAATTTATCTCTGAATATGTTTATGAGTTTATTGTTGTAAATGTATAGCAACTGATAAATGTATGTGTGTATGGGTTTATGGTTGTAAATGTATAACAACTGATGTATGTATATGTGCATGTGATTATGATTGTAAATGTATAGGAAGTGATGCATGTATATGTGTATGGATTCATTGTTGTAAATGTATAGCAACTGGTGTTTGCATATATTCACGAGTTTATTGTTGTTAATGTATGCAACTGGTGTTTGTATATGTTCATGAGTTTATTGTTGTTAATGTATAGCAACTGGTGTTTGTATACATTCATGAGTTTATTGTTGTTAATGTATAGCAACTGGTGTTTGTATATGTTCATGAGTCCATTGTTGTTAATGTATAGCAACTGGTGTTTGTATATGTTCATGAGTTTATTGTTGTTAATGTATAGCAACTGATGTTTGTATATGTGTATGGGTTTATTTTTGTAAATGTATAGGAACTGTTGTTTGTATATGTGTATGGGTTTATGGTTGTAAATGTATAGGAAGTGATGTTTGTATATGTGTAGGGATTATGGTTGTAAATGTATAGGAATTGATGTTGGTATATGTGTATGTGTTTATTTTTGTAAATGTATAGGAACTGATTGGTGTATATGTGTATGAGATTATTGTTGCAGATGTATAAGAACTGATGTTTGTATATGTGGATGAGTTGATTGGTGTAAATGTATACCAACTGATGTATGTATATGTATATGGGTTTATGTTTGTAAATGTATAGAATGAAAAATTTCAGAAAAATTCTAAGTCCCCTTACAGGACCCCTTAAAATATAAGCCCCTTAATTCTTATCTTCATTCAAACCCTACACATAGCGATACTTTATGCCAAATATAAACATGACCTGTTTCTGAAGAAAACAATGTTTACACATTTGGGGCCCCTTCTGACCCCTTAAGACAGTGTAACCCAGTCATATTTTACAAATCTGAACCTCTTCTTCTGTGAAAATATAGGCAAAATCAGTTCCTTTTTGAAAAAAATAAGTTTGGCCTACTAAACTTGTTTTAATTTAAATTATTCCGATTTCTTGACCACGATCTTTTTTAAGACGTCAACTTGTCATCAATAGTTTGAACATCACAGCACGGTAGGATAAATGCGTACTTTACTGAGGCATCATTCCGAATACTGTCCAGAGCAGACGTCGATGAGAGAATAGACATGCATATTAGTTAGATGTGTGTTCCATAACTGTGTCCATAGAAAGTGAGCATAGAATCGACCTTCCTGATGGCATAATTGCACATTTTGTTTTGTTACGCCGAAAAACCTCTACACTCCATCACTCATTTCCTTCCACGCGTGCTTTAAAATCATTCTATGATTCATTTGGTTGAATCGAAAGTATTGCAATGCTATATTGAAAAGTAATTGACAGGTAAAATTATCATTTTCATGAAAATAAATAGTTTTGGTGAATTATTTTGTTTATTTAATTTAAACAGACCAGCAATAATTATAGCTTAATTTTACTACCCCTGAGTTTTAATTGACTTCCATTTAGTACTTATTTCCCGAAAAAGTTGTTTTAGAACAGCATCGAAATAATCGAGCGCACTCTCCCTCCGACAGCTCTTATTCTATATATTGTGAATTCAATGAGGGGCACGTGTGTCGGTGTTCAAATGAAATAAATCTCAATCTGGTTTCGTCTTTTCAAATGCTTTTAGTGTTAGGGCAGTTTAAAGAACTACATGTATTTCAACTTGCGACTCCGTTCAAGATGTTTACTACTATACAGAGAACAAATGTGATCAATAAATATTTATCGACGGGTTTAAACCACCTGACCGCATTGTGTGGACACCTATCGTTATTGCAATATGTATGCCCTTCTTTTAAAATATTGTTCATATCGTACATTTATATTGATGTGAATCCGCATTCATTTGTTTTCAGGTGTACTGATGACGATAGTTTAGTCCTCAGCTTTAACAAATCTGCTGCTGTATCGTCGGATAACAGAAAGAAGTATTCTACTAGTTTCTACGTGTTCAAGTTTTATGACAGCGATGACATATACATAGTGTGTAATCTGCTAGTATGTCCAACGGCTACTCCTTGTGCATTTGTAAGCATATACTAAACACGATTTTAAGCTCCGACCTCCAAAGAAAAATAGGAGCTATGGCAATAGCTTCGGCATCAGATTTGTGTCGACCTATTTAGGCATGCTCATATCCCGTTATACACTATTTATCCATAAATAAACGTTGTGTGTTGCCTAACATAGAGTCGGCTCGAGATGGGGCAATGGAAATTGCTTAATTTTGAATTACACATAAAAGAGAACAGTGATGGCTAAGGTCGAATCTTTATGTAATTGCTGGTTCATGCAGCAATGACATGTCGCATATTGTAACCACCACCAAAATTTAAGGGTCCTAAGAATACCAGTCAGATAATGCTTTAATTACTTGACGTACCATTATAGCTCCGTTAATACCTAGAATATTGAGTATTAAATCTGTAATAAGTAATACATTCGGACCTGGTTAGCTCGATCAATACTGCTTCTCGCTATTTATCCAAGTAGACGTTCTAGTTCGAATCTCGGCCAGGTCACATTATCTTTGAGTAATATACGTAATTGCGTATCATTTTCATTCGTCTCTAACCGATGATTCAAAGACGTAAAGTTATGATTATAAGTTGCGTGTATGCAAATACGAGTGTGTTAGAGTACTGGTTGACCTTTGCACTCGATGACATATGACGCCAAACATTCGATTTAAAACACAATCTTTCTGCAAGACACTGATAACTTCCTCATAAAGATTTGGACCGTACTGTTCTTTGAACCCAAGACCTCTGTTCTGTGATGTAATCTATGATTTCGGTGTTGTGGGAGTCGGTGATGGTGTATTGTGGGATGTATCGCACACATATGCTATTTTCAGACTTGTCCAGCAGTAGGTAGGAGGAGAAGAAACACAAATTATGATGTTGATGATAAATTAAAACACCTACAGATAACAGATCACATTCGAGTTCGTTCTTCTCCACTTAAGGCACTTCAAGGAAAGGCAGCTTACCAAGGTCAATGCATTTCCGCTTTGTATTAGTTTACACTGGTTCAAATAAAATTCTCGATAAAATTCTCGCGTCAAATAAAGACTGTTATAATAATAAAGCTTAAATATATCAAACAAAATTGTCACAATATTTTTCACTAAACGGTATTTAAATAAATAAAACTGTTTTATCATAGTTATCCTGCTCTTTGACAGCCGATGATACATATAACATTTGGAATCCGATGACTGTTCCATCTTTTTACCCCCCACTTTTCCAAGAAAATTGGAATATTGAAATGGCACCTGTCCGCCCGCTCGTTCGTCTGTCTATTATTTCATGTTTCTTTGTATTACATTACGCTTAAGGTCAACAACCTTGCAAACACCGACTCTTTCCACAGATTAAAGCTGTTTGAAATGAAACTTACTGTACTTTTTATGCATTGCCTGAATCGGTAATTTGTTACTGACTGATGGTCCTTTGATCTTTTCAGCAATTAACTTCAGAGTTCCAGCATTTACCATTTGTACTTTTGTTACATATTTATTGCTACCCGGTTGTTTGTATAGTTCAATATCAATGGTAGTTTTAATAAGAAGCCTATTGAAGTATTCTTGTTATACATGACGCGTTCAGGAGTGAACTATAATTTTATGTTGATAATATACAGTTGCCAATCGGCTTATAAGATATATTAGCTACTATAGATATAAAACATATAATATATAGTTGAACGACTATAATCGTTAATGTATATTAATTTTTCAGGTCCAGTATTTCTCAACATCGCCGTGTTAGTAAGCATTGCCAATATACTACTTGTTCTCATTTACCACTAATGTATTGACAGCACAGCATCCGGAAGACGTTTGACCATGGATATCCCGCTTTGTTAAGCAAACTTGACATTAATATTTCGTGTAACGAGCTGTAAAAGTTATAGATAGTTCATTGCCAAGTACTATTTAAATCTAAATAACTGAAATAAGCTTTGTTCGATCTTTATTAATGACTCGTCAATAAACTATGTTTATCAAAATGTTACGTTATGTTTGTTCGTTTAAGCCTATTTGAATTACATTCTTGTCGTATGACATCCTGTTATACTACTGGAAACAATCGGGGAGTCTTGCTCTCCTTCCACAAGTAACTGACACACTTGCTGGGATTGACGTTTTGATCTGGCTAGTCTTGAACATTCGATATGAAATATTTCGATAGTCGTTGCTAGTCTATTACGACCTCATCTCACAACTGACGAGGTAATGTAATGTAATGAAATCCGTTCAGCAAGGAGAGTTAACGTCTCGCTACACCATCATGCCAATTTTTCCCACGGTACCTGGATTCTTACGCTTATGAAAAGTCTTATTTGATTTTTGGTTTTGAAATATTTAAAATGGTTCATAGTGGTTGTGATTTCTTGCTGCAGATGAGTAAAGCAAAAGTTGGCATAGCATATACTGCAATAAGACATCACTGGTGTTAAAAAAGTGACATTTATAGGATTTCAATATATGCATGTATTTTTATGAGCATTTGAAGACTTTTTTTAAAATCTCAAGGTTTCACTGCACAATCTTTAATGAAAACAATCTGGTCAACCTATCATATGTCGAGGTCACACTTTAACATAAAAGATATGAAATTGCGTGTCGATCCATAACTCTTGATATCGTAAAATATATCGTTATTTTAACAGTGCTGTTTGTTTTTAGAATGGAGGGTTTCGTTTCAGGTTTACCACTCCAATTTAAATATCAATTGTTTTCACGTTTATGTGGATTTGACATATGAAAACGTTCATTAATGAACCATAAAACCATTTATGGCGATCCAAACGGCAGATAGTTTATCGAACTTCGGACACCTACTGCATCAACTGTGGTATGTAGTAGGTGAAATACTATGACCGTCATTACTCTGCAAATCTTGTAAAACACTTATGAATCCAATTAGTTCAGTAAGGATACCACATCATCAGGACAAATCTGCAACCAGAATTGTTCTTGGTATTTGACTAAAATTTGATCAAATATATTATTTTATTAATCTGAAATACTTGTTGAGAGAATATTACCTTGAAAGTTGATACTGTTAAAAATAGTGTTAATGACATTTACTCATTTCAAAGAAAAAATTCCTACTACATCCACAAAATATTGACAAAGCTATTTTATTGACATTGAGCAGAATAAATTAAGCAATCCACCAATACTTTACAGTGATTTTTCCACTAAGAAATTTCGTTTTTATTCAATAACTATTGAAAAAATTATAAAGATCAATTAACAAGAATTTAAATTTACAAATATGTCGCTATCATCAGCAGTAACAGCGACAATGGCAACAGTTAAATCTCTTAAGTTGATGATGTCCGCATAAAATAAGTATTAAAATAGTTAATTATGAATATTATTTCTCGACTCAATTACTTAATTTGTAAAATAAATACTCGTTGTAATCAATCGCCATCGTACTTGTGGCCAAGTTATTATAAATAATAAATATGAGGAACATGTCCCCAATATATACGCCAAAATGTACCTTAACATGTATCGGAGGGTGCAATATTTATAGCAAAAATAGTCAATTTCATACACTGTATACAAAATTGCTAGAAGATTCATTGTATCTATAAGAGTGAGCAAATGATAGATTATACAAGGTCCCATGTTTCTTATCGTCGAGAACGAGAAAGGATCCGCAGGTATGCCAACGATCTAAATATTTGATAAAGTTGGTGTTTATTTAGGGCCATTTACAAATTGAAAGCACAATAGAATGTGGCTATATGAACCACATTGTTCCCAAAACGACAACCTCACCAGATTCATTTACATTGTTACTTACTCCATTGAGACATAATTGTGCATAGTATACATATAATTTGTGCCATCTCATTTTGTTATTCTGGTGAGGCGAAAAAAACCCATGAAAAAACAACAAATAATACATTTACCGTATTGAAATCCTCGATAGTAGTAAGATCCAGTGAAACATTGAACTTTTATCCTGTCGCTTTACGGCCAACACGTTAATATCATAGCCGTTCAAACTGAATACAGCACTGCACTGCATGTTGTAATGGCGATGGACAAGATGAATAAAATAAACGGACACTTACGGAAGGCAGCAAGATGACAAAAGTATAATTTATGTTTTCCTGGTGTAGTGAAAGCACAACACCATGACATATTACATACAGTACACGACAACTACCGGACCAACTTTTAATATGGAAGGAACTTACGCATAAAGTGTACCGAATCCATATTCCTTTAAAATGAAAACTACAGTTATCAATGTATACATAAAATCCCCAACAAACTAATGTATTTACAAAATTATACAGAAAATATCATATTGCAACGTGACACTGTTGTTCTCTAGTTCATAATACTGCCATAGGGTCTGAATATTTAAATATTAATGATTGTGAAACAGAATTAGCAAAAGCAAATGTTGTGAAGATCAAACTTGCAAACAATAAGATTTTCAGAGTTTACATAAACACATCACTGAAAATGAAGAAAATAAATAAATAAATATCAAACAATTTATTTCGACACAAGAGACATAGAAGGTTGATAAGAAGTCGGTATAGCGTAACCTTTCCTGGATTAATTTCTCAAGCAAAAGGAACATTATCATTTGAATAATTACATTCCTTGTTTAATTTTTAGTATATTTTTAATTTTTTTATAAACATTCACGACACTTCCGGGAGATCACTGAATGAACTCCGACATTCCAAGGCAACAGAAACAATACCAAAGTTGGGTCAAAGTATAGGGCGACTATTTGTAGCCGCCACACAGCAAACTTTATCAAAGACTACAAACTTAATGTAATTCTACATGTTCCAAAATGAAAATCTTTAGTACTAATACGGTTCGAAATATCCTAGACGTGTGATTTTATGGATAGAAAATGTTTTCTATGAAATGCAATGTATATATTTTAGAAAATAGAGTTGTATGGTGTGAAACTATAATTTATACTTCTTGAGAGAATATTCAGATGATATTAACAGTAAGATGATGATTAAGTTCGAACTAACACTTAGATATTTCTAATTGGTTAATTTCAGTAAACTTTCGATATAGTCAGAAGCAAAATGTTATGAAAACCACTTAGAAACATGTGTTGCATTTTCTTTCCGGTTTACCTAAAATAAGCGTAGATCTACTTGTTAGAACTGGGAGGGGTAATTTCACATGCCCCAATTACAGAAAATTAGCATATATTGGTTCCTATCAAGAACAATTAGTTATATTATTGATGAACAAATTATTAGTATGGAGCATAAACAATTACATGTCACATGAAAAGTTTAAAATGATAAATTGTACACGTGTGTCAGTGATGGCCATACTCAGAGAATAAACATTTCTCAAATATGTAATGAGTTGGAACTAAAACAAAGCTTTCTGTATTTTAATGTTTTGCATAAATACCTATGAAAATGAAAAATCAGCATATCAGCATTATGTGTCCGCTTTAACATAAAATAAGTACAGATAAAATAGTTGGGTGGGTAATTTCACATGCTCAAACGGCATATTTACATGTATAATACATTAAGGCTCCAAAATAATCTAAAACATGTAATTTTTGAAATAAGAAACTTATTTTTACAACATATGCATCATAAAAAATAAGAGTATTAGATGTAAAATAGTGAACTATACACAATTAATGTCAGTGATGACCTTTTCAAAGCTCAGCATTTTTCAGTCAGGTAGTATGTTTGAACTAATGATACTACGCTTTCCTATCGTTCGATTGCTGTAACTTTTGATGTTTTCCTGCAATATATATTTATAAAAAGAACATTTGAAAAACATTCTGTTGGAATTTATCTAATTTGACCTAAACTACACGTAGTTATAGATTAACCAGTTATAATAAGTGGCTGGGGTAATTTCAAACGACACATTTTCAATACATCGAGGCTTCAAATAATCTAGAATAAGTTACCTTTGTGATAACAAATGTATTGTACAACATATGCATCATAAAAAAATAACAGTATTAGGTGTAAGACAGCGATCTATACACAACTAGTGCCAGTGATGACTTTTTCAAAGCTTAACAATTTCCAGTTAGGTAAGTTTGAACTTATCAATGTAAGTTTTCCTATTGTCCGATTGTGAAAATTTTTTGATATGTTTTCCTGCAATATGTGTTAATAAAAAGAACAGTTTAGAAATATCATGTTGCATTTTACCTAATTTAACCTTAAATAGTTATATAATAAGTGGGTGGGGTAAATTCACATACTCAAAGGCACACTTTCAATAATAAAGATTCCAAATGATCTACAATATGTTATTTTTCTGATAAAATAGCTTATAGTTGTAAATTTGTATCATAGAAAAATAACATTATTAGAGGTAAAAAGTTTAATTATGCAATAACTGTGTTAGTGGTGAACTTCTCAAAGCTTAAACATTTTTCAGTTTGTGTGTTTGAACCAGTAAAAATAAGTTTTCCAATTGTCCGATAGTGGTAAACTTTTGATATGTTCTGCAGCAATATATGTTAATACAAAAACACCTTAAAAACATTCTGTTGCAATTTTGTTCGGGTTGACCTAAAATAACCGTAAAATGACTGGACTAAATACGCTGTAAAATCTGAAACTACGTCATTCTATTTTTAGATGAACCTACCGTATAAGGGGTTGTTTTATAGATAGAATATCTATCTAGTTCTTCTATACCCAGTTAGTACACTACGTACACGAATCTCGTGCTTGAATTGTCCCACATTTATACAACTACAAAACACTCCTAATACGGTAGGTTCCATTTAAAACAGTGTCGTATTTTCACAAAAGCGTATTTGAAGTATTGCTCTTCATTTAGCAAACAATTTTGAAGTCCTTTTTTTGCTATGCATTATGTTTAATAACATATACTTGTATTATATTGAGTAAACTTCCTAAACACATCCATATTGTGTTACAATGTAAATTGATTGGATGTTTATTCAGTGTAAAAGACAGATATACAGGTTACATTAAATATGCATTCTCGATTGCAAATAAAATAAAATTAAGACAAGTTAATTAACTATCAACCATAATTATTGCAAATCATACTAAGCAGAAAAAGAAACGTACCTCCACATTTGAGTAACATTTTCCGAAAAGCCAAAAAGGCTATAGTTATTAATCATAAACAAATATAAAGTTTATTCATTTGTGGGTTGATATTTCATTAATCTGGCTAGCTAGCTAGAGCATTTTCATAGTGATACCAGGGGGAGATCGATGGGGTTCAAAATATAAAAAATCACGAAATATCAGTAGCTCGTTACGAAACGTTTAGGTCATCGAGTTCGATGCAGAATTTCTCTTTTGCATTAATTTTCGTCAAAAACGAATGTAACCAACATTTGCAGGTATATATTTAATATTTTTTTACGGCTCATCGACGTCCTGAAACGCATTTGGCAAATTCTTCTATTCACAGGGGAAACTACCGGCCATTTGTAAACATTGATCTTTGTCAAATATTGACTTGTGAATATGGTCTGCCATTCTCCAATAATTCAGATGACGTCGCGCCCATAAAAGCGTGGGTGTGCAGTGACGTCGTGTCACTATTTGACCAGTGTATTGGCTCCGAACTCTGATTGGTAAGGATATTGTAACTGGTAACCGACGTTGACGTAAGTGCGTAAACGTGATGTAATGGTTGGTTCCGGTCTTCATCTCTCGGTACCAGGTCGCTTCAGAGCGTAAACAGTCAAAGTTTGTCAGTAACGTGCTTTAAGTAGCCAAATCCTCTTGCGACAACATCCAAACTGACGTATGACCACCATCGTCGTTACCCTGTCCACTATCATCCCAATTTTGCGTTCTTTTTTCAAAAATCCGTGGCATGGTAAAAACTGAAAAAAAACCGAAGGGACTAGAAAAAATAGTTGGAGCTAAGCGTTGTTCGGGCCAAGTATTGTTTAACATCATACCGAACATGTACACGCATATACATCGAAATTGGATTTCGACCAGGACTTGATAAGTGGTTCGAGCTATATGTGGTGTTCTAGCCATCCTTGTTCGAGCCAACGAAGCTTTACTGTATAAACAGAATGACGTAGTTTCACAATATCTTACTAGGTTTAATATTATTATTTTTTATAAAATGGACATTGTCCGCCTGAAGTAGGGAGGAAGATTCAACGTGTGTATTCATGTTTTTTTTTTTATCAAATTAAACATATTGAACATAACGAAACTGTTTACTAGTTTAACTCAATCATGATATCGCACACGCACACGCACACGCACACGCAAACGCACAGAGAGAGAGAGAGAGAGAGAGAGAGAGAGAGAGAGAGAGAGAGAAAAAAAAAACAAATTTGCCTCGTAATATGAAAGCTGCCAACCGGTTGTAATTATTTTCGAAGGAAGTTCGAAGCCTTCCTTTATAAATATGACAGATAATTTCATTGTATTAGGCAGAACTTGTAGTATAGATTAGACCTATTGAATATTAGTCTTGAAAGACTTTCGGGTCGAGATTTGGATAACCAACATCAAAAGGGCTAGTGTCAATATATAGTTTATATCTATATCCCTATACTATAGTGACACTTTCCACTGCAGAAAACATCGGCCACATCAAGGCAGCCATGTAGCTGAGAAATAAAATACAATAGTGTTCTAGCATAAGAGACGTCATTTATTTTCAGAACAAATTTTATTATTGTTCATAGAAGTATCATTTGAATACTATAATAAAAAGTGAATCATGACAAAATAACAATATTGAACAATTCCATTGAAATGATGAATTATCTCCCTTAGATGAAAATATAAGCTGGAATCTACATGCTTAGTGACAGACCGACGTCAACGGAATATTCGTCTGCAAAGTTATGCATTGAGTCACATACTTTTTATAAATCGATCGCCCGAAAGCCTGTTTTAAACAGCGTAACGTAGAATTTCAAGATAATGTTTTTTTTTTGGTTGATGTAACATGTATTATAATTGTTCTTAAACTGTTATGATGAAATTAAATGAGTAAATAGCATTCATCAGTCAGGTGTCCAGACAAAACCTGGTTTTACATCACTTTTTTAATTGTTTTGTACGTTCTTTCACATGAGATTTAAAACAAAATCACCGATTTAATCCCTCCCATACCCTAATCATAGAAAAAATTCAATTTAGGGGGCTTGTGCGTGTTGCCCATGCCACGGGGCGCGAAAGGCATACAGCAAATCTGCCACGATTCAAAACACTGGTGTGGTTCCTTTCAGTTGAATATTAGATACCGAAACAGATGAATATCACGTGAAGGGAGGTTGGAATTGGTATAATGAAAATATTTATAAATTTGTCGTATTTGTTTATTATCATGTATCTCCTTCTTAGTGCGACTTTTTCTGATGTTTTCCGTCTGCTTGCTTGGTATCCATGTCACCCGCCCGTCTGCCCACCTGCCCGCCCGTAAGACGACGACCTGCCCACCTTTTTGTCCACACCTCACCCCCCCCCACCACCAAAATTTGGGGTGGCATATAGAAATCACAGTGTCCGTTCGTCCGGAATTTTTCGTGTCCGGCCTGTAACATTGTCATGCATAAATGGATTTTGTTAATACTAGCTACAACTGATCACCATAACATGACGACGTGTTGTGAGTAAGACCCACACCAGTACCTCAAAGGTCAAGGTCACACGTTGAGTTTGTTTGACAAAACTTTGAGTATGTGTGAGATTTTGTTTCCGGCCTGTCACTTTTTCATACACAGATAGACTTTATAAATAACTGCTTCAAATGAACAACATGACATAACGACGTGTCGTGCGTAACACCAAGACTCGTACTTCAAAAGCCAAGATCACAATTTAACTTTGTTTGACGACAGCTTCAGTCTGTTTGAGATTTTGTGCCCGGTCTGTAACTTTGTTACCTATGGATAAATTTCCAAAACACTTGGCTCAATTCATCAGCATGACATGACGATGTGTCGCATGTACCACTTACACCTGCTCCTCAAAGGTAAATGTCACACTATGAGTTTGTTTGACAATACTTTGAATCTGTGTGAGATTTCGTGTTCGGCCTGTAACTTTGTCATGCATAGATGGATTTTATAAATACTTCCTACAGATGATCAATATAAACATGATGATGTGCTGCGCGTAACACCCATACTCCTACTTCAAAGGTTAGGGTCACTATTTAACTGTTTGACAACACTTTTTGTCTGCTTGAGGTTTCGTGTCCTGTCTGTAACTTTGTCACCTACAAATAAATATCAAAATCACTTGGCTCAATTCATCATCATGACAAGACAAAGTGTCACGCGTTAGACACACACCAGTACCTTAAATGTCAATGTCACATTTTGAGTTTGTTTGACAACACTTTGAGCTTGAGTGAGATTTCGTATCCGGCCTGTTTCTTTGTCATGAATAGATGGATTTAATAAATACTTCCTACAAATGATCACCATAATATGACGACATTTGGCGCGTAACACCCATACTCCCACTTCAAAGGTCAAGGTAACAGTTTAACTTTGTTTGACGACACTTTCAGTCTGTTTCAGATTTCTTGTCTTGCCTGTAATCTTATCACCTAAAGATAAATTTCAAAAACACTGGGTTCAGTTGATCAACATGACAATATGAAGTGTCGCGTTTGAGATCTAGAGCCTTTCCTCAAAGGTCAAGGTCTCACTTTCAATTTGTTTGATATTTCATGTCTGGTCTGTAACTTTGTTTTACCTGGAGGAATTATATTATAGCTTGACACAGGTGATCAACATGTCATTATGACGTGTAACCTGCACTTAGCTGTAGAAATACCCAGACTTTTACATTAGATGTCATGGTTACAAAAAAGTCAAGATCACACTTTAATGTAAAAATAATGAAATTGCGTGTCTAGTTTTTAACATCAGTCCATGACTCTTGATATTCATTGGTACATCGCTACCTTTATAAAATATATCGTTATTTTCACAGACCATTTGGGGAGCATGCGACAAATATCTCAGCATGGTTAGTTTTATTGTAAAATGTCCAAGGTTGAGAAATAATATTTTTGGGTATGAATTCAGGAGATTTATTGGCATGAATGATGTAATTCTATATACATGTAGATCCAATGAAAAATTTCCATTAAGAAATTCTGCATACATGTAGGTTCATTGAAGGATTTCCATTCTGAAATTCTGCATACATGTAGGTTCATTGAAGGATTTCCATTCTGAAATTCTGCATACATGTAGGTTCATTGAAGAATTTCTATTCTGAAATTCTGTATACATGTAGGTTCATAGAAGGATTTCCATTCTGAAATTCTGTATACATGTAGGTTCATAGAAGGATTTCCATTATGAAATTCTGCATACATGTAGTTTCATTGAAGGATTTCCATTCTGAAATTCTGCATACATGTAGGTTCATTGAAGGATTTCCATTCTGAAATTCTGTATACATGTAGGTTCATAGAAGGATTTCCATTGTTAAATTCTTTACGCATGCAGGTTCAATGAATGAGTTCCATTATAAAATCGTGTAAACATGCAGGTTCATTGAAGGAGTTCCATCATGAAAGTCTGTATACATGTAGTTCATTGAAGGAGTTCGATTATGAAATTATGTATACATGTAGGTTCATTGATAGAGTTCTATCATGAAATTGTGTATACATGCATGTTCATTGAAGGAGTTCCATTATGAAATTATGTATACATGCAGGTTCATTAAAGGAGTTGCATCATGAAATTTTGTATACATTTACATGTAGGTTCATCAAAGGAACTCCATCATGAGCACACATATTAATACATGAATGTCATACTTGCTTACCCTAAGTATCTCGTAACCACTTTGGATATTTTGTGCTATATTTGATATTTTTCAGGTAATTATTTCCAAAGGCCATTATCTGGTGGAAGAAGATTCGCTCAAGGAAACTAAACGAGATCCACGCTATTAAAAAAAACGGATGAATGGAAGATTTTAGCATCATTTCTATTCATTGATGCCTCAAGGTAAATAAAGAATGATAAAAAAATAAAAGAGTTTGTTTTCTGAACACATTATATTTGATCCTTGCTCATTCTAACATTTGTCAGTTCACCCACAAACTACTATTCCCTCTTAATTATTGTCAGAGCTCTTTCAGACAAGGATTTCACGTTTTCCTTTCATATAACCGCAATGATAAATATATAAAAGTTTCTCAATAATCAATTTCTTTTAGATGCAAATAAATTAATTGTATGGCGATCATATTTATAAATATATATACAGTCAAGCCAGTCAAAGGAAAGAGCAAAATTGGCCTTTTGAGACAGGTTATTGCTTGATACAGGTTCGTTTGCTTTCAAAGCATAAAAATGGGAAATAGTAAATGTGGCTGCTTAAGACAAGCTGCTGCTTAAAAGAGGTGGCCACTTACACAGTTTTACTGTATTATACCTTGATTAAAGGTCAATAAGACATGGTAAAAAAGAGTTTTAATGCTTCCCGAAAATTTTGGGGAAAGCATGAAGTCGATGCTTCATATGTCTCTTCATGTGTCTCTGCGTCTCAAAAGCCTTGTCCAAGCTAGGATGTTTTTTCACAGAGTTATGACCGTTTGAACCTATCAATTTCCAAATCCTTATTCGCGCTTTTTCTCTACAACTTGCAGTTGGACATTTATGAAATTTGCTAGAAAGCATCACTATCACAATTAGATGTTCACATTGTCTTTGTGTTGTATTAGATTTGTTTTCTGAGAATTATGGTCCTTTGAATCAGTCCATTATAAAAATATTGTCTGTGCTATTTCTCTACAACTATTTGTGGTGTCCTTGAGCAAAACACCTTTTTCGAATACGCTTAGTACTGGTACTACCCTGGAAGAATTCGAGCGTGATTTGTCGAAGTTGTAAGAACTTGTTTCACAATCGAAGTAAAAAAATATATTTAAACATATCTTTGAAACTTTCTGAGCAACGCAAATCGGTCAATTGATGCCGAAGGTATGGTCCTTGAATCGCAAGATATCGTGTGCAATGTAATACACACAGATAGCATTGGATTGATCTGTAGAACGGACCCAGCTCTCCCGATTGGGTCCATTAAATATCAATGTTGAGAAAGCCACATTTTAGCACGTTGATTGGTCAGTTGCTTCAAATGAAAGTTTGAATTACGTCACAGATTAGTAAGCGTCCAATTGCGATGAACTGTGAACAGGCATATACTTTTCCGCTTTATCTTAAGGGGTTAATTCCCTGATCCGGGGGATATCAATATCTGGAATAAATTATCATTGGATCTAAACCAAACTTACAAAGAAGTCACATAATTATACTCCATTTATCAATCTCGATAGTTAGAATACGCAGTCGTATACGTTTGTACCTATACACATGTACAATATATATTTTTCAACTGGGGTCGTTTCACTAATATGCACGACCTAATTAATGTACGGGTTTATACACAAAAATGTGTCTCCTAATCACATTTTATTTGTCTAGATTTTAATGTGTCTTTATTTCAAAATCAAACATTACAATGGACGTTTCATTATCATAGTTATATAAACCTGTATCGTCACTAGCCTCAGTATACGCTATGCAGAAGAGGTGACACAGGTTTGCGTACTTTCTACTGTTGATAATTCGGACTTGATATAATGATAATAATAATAATAAAAATAATAATTGTACTGGTATATTTCAGTCATTTCTCAAGAGTTATCCGATAATTACCCCTGCGCAGTTTGGTGATATTGGAGATGAATCCAATAACTTCCCTTAGACCGTGATAAACCATCAGGTATCGTTCCGCTCTGACACTAATATTGAGCAGGCATGACGTGTTATATATGAACTCGTGTATAACAAATCTATTCGTTTTGACAAGGACTTACATTGTAATTTTGCTTTATCAATTGATCTGAATATCAATGTTAAATCAGATAGCCAATTTCAAAAAACTGAACAACAATCTTGTGTTGAAATAGAATTACTCAATTACATTCTAGCAGGTTATATTATTACCCCCAATAAAATAACAAGTTTTGTCCCCGGGGCAGTGGATGGGGTTAATTGTTTGAGACTTGAAAAACAGACAAGCGAGGTAGGGGGTGCTCAGTTTTCTTTGTGTTTTTTGTACAAGGATAATTAGATTTGCATATTATTTTACTGATATTAGGCAAACGTTTAAATTCAATATGCTATAATACATTTGATAATGGTCTATCATAACTAACTTGTATTAAGTTAAATACACTTTATCAATGCGATGGCTCTAAAACGTACAGAAACATGCACATAATAAAAAAATGTTTGCAGTTAAAATATCTATTTCTGAACGGATGACCAAACTTTAATAATCTCAGTACCATTATATTTCTTTAAACAATTTTATTTTCGTGCTGCGAAACGTTATTCATTTCATAGGAATTATCTTTATTTTCCGTCTCATTTTTATACACATCATTTAAGAAAACATATACAAGAACGTTTAAACTTGTACATAGCATTCTAAAGGAATTATAAGATACATTATAAAACATAAATTATGCATATCAATACAATGCACAATCATTTGATATGATGACGCTCTACTAAAATTTGCAATAAATCAAGTTTTGAATTAAAAAGCTGAAGAAGAAAGAGAGCACTAGTGTGCATATTCAAAAATATCTTTAAAAAAACGATTATCTTCTTTCATCAGATCAATGGAGAACTGATTAGCATTTTTTTCATATATGTGTAGATTAGTTTTTAAAATGAGTAATTCAAAACAATGATATGCTAATTATGCTGTTTTAATATAATTATCAACCAATTACATTATTAAATCTCTTTGTTTAATTAATATGACTTGCGTAAAGTATTATTGTTATTTAGTCACTTTTTCTGGTTTTAAGAATAAAGTCATATAATTTGAGTATCCCAATTATACATAGTGATAGTCTTTAATAAATATTTTTTCTATATCCACTGATTAATTTCATAACAAAGACATTAAAACATAAAGTTGTGCTTAAAAAAAATAAACCATTAAATAATGTTTTGGATTATAAGAAATATACTTAAATATGAAGTTTTTTTTAAAGTTATTTAGTTAAAATATGAAATTAAAATTAATCTATGCTTTAATAAATTAAAGAAATAAATAATAATAAAACACTTTAAACGACTCATAACTTGCGATATCACCATGTGTTTATAAACATACATTATAAACCAACATCATCATATCTATACGGCTGACATAGCGACATGCATGCTGTATTTAATTGGGTACAATAATACGCTGTATTGGGTACAGTAGTACTCTGTATTGGCTGCACAGAAAATGAATAAGAATTACATTTAATCTCATTTTCAAATCAAAATGGAAGCAAGATTCAATTATTACATTTTTTAAATCTAAATATCACCGACAAGAGAATTTTATTTGCAATTAACGTATACTTTGCAATAGGTTGGCAAAAAAAACACAACTAAGGTTTATAAGACATTAAATGTGGTTGAAAACGTGTTTTGAGTAATTTTCATATTTAACATATAAGGAGCATATATGATGTTATAAAATAAAAAAAAGGAAGCAAGAAGACGTAAACATATTTTAATTTTTATTTTATCATAATAAATGTTATATTTTAGCTGAATGACTAGACGTTGTAATAGATTGGCAATTTAATAATGAAACAGTTATAACGACGAAATTAAATTCTCTTGTATGTTTCTATGTAAACCAAATATCACAGTTTAGCCAGGTAAGTAATAAAAACGGCCGATATCAAGGGGGTGGGGAGGGGTAACTTCTCTCGATAAGCCAGTGAAATGCCTGAAATAGTTCCACATGTAATAATAATAATAAAAGTAATAATTCGGACTTGATTTATAATAATGATAATGATCATGAAAATAATGATAATAATAATAATAAATCAATAAATAAATAAATAAACAAAAAAAAAATAATAATAATGTCTTTATTTAGAAAGGGTAAACTCATTAAGTTTTATATACAAAATGAATCTTATTTTCCATGAGGCCCTCTGAATAACACATTTAAAATCATTAATATCAAGATTACAATGTTTTACATCAAACAATATTTGGAGCAGGTACCTGCTAAAATCAATACAATGGCAGGTGCGTACCCAGGTTATATTGAAGTGGACTCTGTAATCTACGTTCCGAAAGTCGCCGGTTTGAACCCCTCCCAGCCAGCGATTTGATTGCCTCTTATTAACTGCAAAAACTCTTTAGTATTGTTTTCTACCCAGGAAGCGTACGCGAGAGTGATTTACATTAGCACTAGATTCTTGTAATACTTAAAGAGGCATGACCTATAGGTCCGATACTTTTAGGATAAAATATTCAACTCTGATTATTTATTTATAAAAAGTTATTTTATGAACTTCTTCTTCAGAAACAAATATGTGTTAGGTGTGAACAACCAACATCGATTTTTTCCATGGTAAGTATCTCTATAACGCGATCCGCGTATAGCACGGTTTCATTTTGTGGACCCCAAGATCCGCGTTATAACGGGAGTGTACATTTATTAGAGACATCGCATGTAAAAAGTGCTACAGTGACCCGAAGTCGTTCCAATTTTGGTGTTGTGCCAGGGCTGTCGGTTATAGTTCTGTTCACACATCAACTCTATCTTTAAACATAATTATGGATGTTACAAAAAAAGAAATAAATATTAATCTCAAAGTATTACTATATGAAACTTCATACCTCAGAAACTGTTAACTGACTCCTGTTTCACCAAGAACATACTTAAATAGTTATAAACTTAAATCTGAGAAAAGCATCCGAGCGATCATGATTTAAGACTGGTTCCAGTACAACTGCATGTGTTTTCAGTGCCATTTATTAAGGAACAAATAATTAATCAGCCAAAATTCAGTTAACATTTGAGTAAAACTTAAGGAAATATTGGTGAAAACAGAAGCAAGATTTTACAAAAGTAGGGATACCGGTAGTTTGGGAAAATCTTTACAAACTACAAAATAGCATTGCCTTGATTTTTCCCCGCTATCATATCACTGAAAACTAATTAAATAAAACATAAGGTACACTTTTTTGTCATAGATGGCCACTGATGTGCAAAATGGGATGCTGCCTTTTATCCGGAGTTACACTCTCTCCCATATGCTGAAGGAGTGTATTGCAATTACCTTTTCTGCCTGGATGAGAACAAGGAATACAGAATCAACAGCTGTTGTGATGTACAGACTTCCATCTGAAATATGTAACAAGATATTTCAATCATGTACAGTCAAACCTGTTTTAAGCAGTCTGTCAAGTGTAGGTGCAAAAATGACCTTTTGAGACAGGTTGTTGCTTATAACAAGTTGATTTGCTCTGAACGTGTAGAAATGAGAAATAGAAAATAAAACACCAGCGGCTGCTTAATAGAGGTACCTGTTTAAACAGGCTTGACTCAAACTTATGACCTGAGGTGAGCGGTAAATGATCTCAAAATTACATCCCCACTCACCAATGACTCTGAATCAAGGTTAAGCCCAAGTTCATACTAGTGATCTCTCAAGTAAGAGTCAGAGACCCTAATCATTACTTCACTGTTAAACTTCCATGAAAGTTTCAGGTACAATAGCAAAGTCATCATGTCAACTTAAGTCTTACCTTTTTTGCACAGTCTCCCCAACGAACCATGACTGGAATTCTTTTTTAAACTGCGTTACTTCATAGACATCTCCATCCTCATTATCAAAATGAAATTGAGCTCGACCATCTGTAAAAATAAAACCGCTATTTAATATAAACTTTAATTAATACATATTTATACTTCGTGTTTAAGTAAAAAATTTTCGGAACTGTCCCGGTGTTTCTAAACATATCAACTGAAGATCTTAACTAAACGTAAGGAAAAATCTCAGCTCAAGATGTTAAGTGAAACCAGCCCCTGAACCCTAAAACGTAGTGACCGTCGGGAGTGGGCATGGAAAAACTTCTCATACTAATTACTCATGACGGGGCGTTTTGCCTTATTATACTTACAGAGGCCAGAATTCGGCTGCTTCCCAATTAAAATATCGTGTTTTTCCCCCCAATTGAGACATAAAATAATGCGGTAGACTGTTGTTCTGCTCAGATTAATTCTTTAGATCTTTCCTCATCAATAAAACTGAATAGGCCATATATAACCTGTCATATGTTGAAAATGGGGTTAAAACCCATTGGTTGAAAAAAATCTTTTCATCAGGGCATGTATGTGTATGACATTTATTATATTTCTTTCTATAATAGAAAAATATGATAATATAAATACAACATTTTAAAACTATCTAAAATACGTTATTTGACACTGAATTTAATCCGCTTATCTACCTACCTTCGCAATCTGGGAAACTATGGTTGTATATGGTATAGGTTTAAGGTTGTAACAGTAAACGCATACACATATACAACCGTATGTAGTTTTACATTTACAACAATAAACACATACAAATATACAACCATCAGAAGCTATACATTTACAACAATCAACACATACACATATACAACCATATGTTGCATACATTTACAATACATTTATATACACAAACATCAGTTCCTGTACATTTACAGCAATAAACTCATACACATATACAACCATATGTTGCATACATTTACAACACTAAACTAATATACATACACAAACATCAGTTCTTATACATTTACAACACTTAACTCATATTCATACACAAAAATTCAGTTCCTATACATTTACAACGATAAACCCATACACATATACAACCATATGTTGCATACATTTACAACACTAAACTCATATACATACACAAACATCAGTTCCTATACATTTACAACAATAAACTCATACACATATACAACCATAAACTCATACACATATACAACCATATGTTGCGTACATTTGCAACACTAAACTCATATACATACACAAACATCAGTCCCTATACATTTACAACAATTAATTTATGCACATATACGACCATATGTTGCATACATTTACAACACTATACACATATACATAGACAAACATCAGTTTCTATACATATACAACCATAAACTCATACACATATACAATCATTTGTTTCATACATTTACAACATTAAACTCATATACATACACAAACATCAGTTCGTATACATTAACAACAATAAACTCATACACATAAACATACATCAGTTCCTATATATTTACAACCATCAACACATATGGATTTAAAGGTATAATGACATGTGTCCCCTAATTGAAAACTCGGGGCAGTGTGATTTTTAACATCAGGGACACCATTCGAAAAAATTTAATAGAAATATAGTTGGTTATCGTTACTGCATAAATATTTCAAAATTTTTTGGGCTGTGCATGAGAAGATTATTTAAGTTTTAGACCATTTTAATTAATGGCGGCCATCTTGAATTTCAGATAGTCTCCTATGCAATAGAAACATCAATGTGAAGTTTAATTGGCCTAGTGGTCTCAGAAAAAGTGCTGCTAACGGACGACGAACGACTGACGACGGATAACACCATCGCGCAAGTCCTTCTGACCTTGGCCAGTAGAGCTAAAAAAATGGCAGCATCAGCGGCAAGAACCTTAGTTCCCCCTATTAACTGAATTGGTTTTAAGAGTTATCTACCCAATAAAAGATGGTTAATTTATAAAGAAAGAAACAATGTCCTACCATATATGTTTTATTATATTTCAACAAATTTAATACAAAATGACGAAAACGCATGGGTTACACATGACTGACAGTCGCCGTGCTGCAAACAAAAAATGTAATATATGTTTCAATTGCAAGGCACATCTCATTATATATTAATATGAATAGTTTTATTTATATATATATATACGCAGGAGAGAATTCTAATAGCATTTAACGGGATACATAAACATTTTTAACATTTCTTAAAACATTTGAAAATTGTAAAATGATTCTAATACTTAAAAGAAAATAATAAATACTAATAAACTACAGATAAGCGCTAGAGGTAGTTTGTAATGTTCCCATCATGCCCATGTTATATTCGACTTGAAAGTTTCTTCCACCCGGTTCTTAGTTTATCCAAGCTTTAAATTTCACTTTTACCTATACTACTAGCAAACAAGACTGGTAAAACTTTATAAACCCGATTATTTGGTGACAATTTCCCCCATAATATACCGTGTGAGCTTTCCGCAATCATTTACTTGACATGGAATTCCGGTTGTTAGATACAATATTCACTTGACTAAATATTGTTTCAATTTGTATTCTTGCAATATTTATTCCTAATTAATTTGAATTTTGTATCCCTTATTTAAAATTTAATATACATGTAATATAGACTTTTTGCAGATACAGAAAAAAAAACAATGTGCAATATAATTAAAAAATAAACCACGCTTTTCCACGTACTATTTCGTAGAGTGCATGTGTGCATGTGAAAGTGAGGTGTGCACTGTGCTTTTGTGTTGATGGCTTTGCCGTTATATCTTTTATTTTATTATCATAATAGCCATTATGTATGGATGGTGATGAACATGTATATGTTTATGCTAATAAATATTTTAGTTAAAGTTTAAAACATCACATGTTTTATAATACGACAATATCCGATAAATATATAAATTGCTTATAACTATTAATAAAATCATCGTCGGATACTCACGCGCAATCCATTCCGATATTCTCCATTTATCACCCGTGGGAAATTATGCTAGCTCTGCGTCGTTTTATTTGAACAGAAAAGAAAATACAGCTAACGCTAACGTCTTAACAAAACGGCGTTTGCAATGAACTAGCGTTGCGATTATATAACGTTCCTTTCATGAAATCGTGAAGGAACTAATCATATGGTTGCATGTTGGCTATGCAGAAACGACGCAAAGCTAGTGTAATATCCCACGGATGATAAATGGAGAGTATCGGAATTGACACCCGTGTGTATCCAACGATGAAATCCAATTCGCTATTGTGAAACTACGTCGTTCTATTTTTAGATGAAACCTATCGTATTAGGAGTGTTTTATAGTTTTGTAAATTTGGGACAATGAAAGCACGAGACCCCTGTGTAAGTCATGTACTCGCCGGGTGTAAAATGACTAATTAAATCTGTTATCGTACTAAAAAAATACCCCTAATACAGTAGGTTCTATCTAAAATAGAATGACGTAGTTTCGCAATTGCGTATTGGAGTTCTATTATTGTTTTGATATGGAATAACAGTTAACATTGTGCAATTAAACACTGTTAACAGAGTACACCGGTATGTACATGTACAAACTATTTAGCCGCTACAATAAAGGAGTAAGTTTTCGGATGCTTCAAAATGTTTCAAGGTTGCTGGTGATGGCATTATCACTGGTTATATAATTTCAGGGCAAAAGATGAAACCTCAGAATTTCATTTAAAAATTCACCCAACATATTACTGCTATAAAGCCATTCAAGAAACATTCCTAAAATTCACAGATGGCACCATTTTTTCACATTTCAATATATTCAAAGTATACCACATGCACAAGGTGACAGTTTGGGAATATTTTAAATGTGAACCATTGTGCCAAATGTCACGAGGAAATCTTGTTTCTGTACTTCAGATGTCATAGTTTCAGTAGTGCTAGTCAACCATTACTTTTGTACTTCATATTGTCTGTCAAACACTCAATAGGCAGAACTATTATTTTAGAATTGAAGTATGTGAAGTGTTCATAAATTATACTCAGCAAAAATAAAAAAGTATCCACTTATTTCATTATCAACACTTTGGCGATAGGTTCTATAGAAAAGCAACTGTTTATCCAACGTTAAACTTCCCAACAACTCCTTTGCGTTGATCAATATTTAAGATCCAACATTTAACATTCTGGTTGATAAATATTAAACTTCGGCATTATTAACAAGTTTTAATGATTTTTTCTGATTATCAACACTATCTTGATTTGTATTATAACATTGGAAAAATATACAAAACAGATAATCATGCAAAGCATGAAACAGTGGTCCTATATACCGATCCCGTTACGCACGAGTGAATCTCGACCTGATTATACGCATCAAAAGTAAATAAATACTCACACAATACTTAACAAAGAATTTTAAACAGAGATCTAAAATTTAAAAATATAATCAATTGGAATAGTGGACCCTTTTTATGCCCCCCTCCCAAAAAAAATTGGGGGTGGCATATAGAAATCGCACCGTCCGTCCGTCCGTACTTCCGTCCGGTATTTCGTGTCCGACCTGTAACTTTGTCATGCATAGATGCCTTTAGTTAATATTTGCTACAAATGATCAACATAATATGACGACATGTCGCGAGAAGGACCAACACCCTACCTCAAGGTCACACTTTCAGTGTGTGTGAAATTTGGTGTCCAGCCTGTTTTTTTTATTTCTTTGTATCAGCTTCACACAACCAGATGTAAAAAAATACAAATTATGATGTAGTATATACACAATTCTTATATAACATTTTCATATTTGTAAATTAAGAGGCAAACTTTCCAGGTTCTTTAGTAAATTTATTAACTCTGAGTTTTTTTGTTTTTTTTTTATATATATTGCAATTAGTATCAAAGTTATACAATAACTGTACAAACCAGTGTGTTTTAGTTTGTTCTTACATTATTCTAATTTTATTTTACTAGCAAGGAATGTTTGCTCTTTAAATTCACAGACAAAAACCATATGAACAGAGATCAGGCTAACGCCTCACCAACACAAAATCGGTCATTCACACTAGTATTTTGATTTCAAGAATTTATGTAACACATACTTATTTATAGACATCAACATCATCTGAAACTGCCATATCTGCTTATTTTTTCTCATGTTCTTTCATACTAAATACTGCATTTTCAATAATAATAATAATTATATGGAAAAACAGATTGAAAGAATAAATTCGACTGTTTGTGATTGTATAAATATTAAGAACAGTTTAACTACAAAACCTGTATAAAACTTCTTTTTTTTTTCTTTAATCCACTGGATTTTTTACTCAAATGTCAAACTATAATTATAATGAAAATGATAAATTGAAAATCTTAATTAAAGAAAAAGTTCAATACAAAAATACAGAATAAAGTCTACCCTATGAGATTTAATAAATATTTAGAACAGTTTTACTGCAAAACTTTAGTGAAACTTCTTTCTTTTAATCCGTTGGAATCTTTTTTTTCAAATGTCAAACTATAACTATAACGAAAATTATAAATTGAACAGCATATTGAATGTAAAAGTTCAATACAAAAAAGACAGGGTAGTTCTTAGGAGATGTGGTTTACATTTCCAAATAGGAAATTCTCCATGACACTTGGTACCCATGTATACATCGCTACCAATAATAAAATTTATCGTTATTTTCACAAACGATTTAGGGGCCACGTGACACTTATCAGTGATATCTCCTGTTGTTTATATTCCTGTTTTGCTCATAAGTCATACCTCGACCCTACTAGACCTATTACGAGGAAATAAAGTATTATTGTTCTTCTATAGTTATAAAGGAAAGACAGTCTATCCCTACCGTTACAATCGGTAAATTCATAGAAAAAAAGAATTCCAAATTTCTGATCTTTTTTTCGGTCTAAAAGTTAAAATTTTGAAAAACAACTATCCAGTTTAAATTTGTATTGCATATGTTTTTCTCTCACGACTATACTCTCTATAAATCATTCTAAATGATATACATAGGCATTATATAAAGAAGTATACAACTGAGTTCATAGAGAATTCACGGAGAATGACTGATGATACTTGGAATGGAAATAGTGAAGGCAAGTCTTCGATACAAATGTTATAATTCAGTGCAATTGCAATAGTATTGCTTGAAAAAGAATTATTAACTTTGTCACTAAATGACAATTTAATTAAATAATGAAACATAATTCCCGCGCTGAGGGTGTCCCTTTCTAGTAGGTCATTAAGCGTGTTTATAATGCCAAAACAAGTTTAATCATTTTTATTAACAAAGTATGTAGATAAATTATTTGATAGCCTATGAAATATAAACGTTACAGCGTTTAACTCCGCTATGAAAAATAATATTTGGCTCAGATCATCAATAGTAAGTCAATATTTTTTATAAAAACAGTAAGATCACTAAAGTGATAATAATAAAATATTTTAACTATAAGCACAATACATGAATCTGAAAATAACGTTGATCCAATCAGTATTCACATTGTTCCCTTTTCTCCCCATTGCAATTTTTCAAATAAAAACTTATCAAGATTTGTTTTAACGAATAACGATATCTGATTTCATAATTCCTCATATCATGTGTTACAGAGTTGGTAAACATCAATTCAAATTCAAGTTTATTGGTAAAATCAACAAAATATTTGCATTTTGGCAATTACAGAATACAGAATACAGACTTTTTCATTGAGACGTAAACTATACAGTTTTTTGTCTAACATAAGTTATTAACAATCAAAATGTCACGTGAACTATACATTATATAACACAGTATAAGCAATTTATATATAATTTGTATAATTTCTAAATCAAACATACAAAACAGGATATAATTTGGCGTTTACAAAAAATTACCTTGTTTTTTTTTACCAAAATATAGTCAATTCAAACTATAAAACTTTCTAATGAGTTTAAACATGAAAATAAATACTGTTATGTCTACTACATCTAATCTATATTATATGTTGAGTAAATTTTTTGCGTATGGCAAAGGATTTGTAAACATAGTTCCCTAAGTTTCTGAGTACACTGACTTTATTTGTTTGCATCAGTAGGATATATTACATTACAACAAACGTAACACATGTACTGCATTGTAAAATACACAAAACACAAATACAATTACAGACATAAAAAACTATCAAACTTTCAATAAAAGTAACATTTCGAATTTTTATATGCTTCTTTATCAATTTAGAAATATTAAACAATGTCTGTTTTCGTTTTTTAGAATACATACGGGGATTTACTTTATGAATTAAGGGCCAGGTAATATTACCCAAATATTCCATGCGGAAATCTGAATATCTGATACAGCATTATATCAAATTATATTCGAACTCAACTTGATATTGATTAAATACTTTACAAATTCGATACCATTATATCCTCTAAATTTTATTTCCAAATTTTGAGAACATAATCTGAGACATGTCATTTTTCTACGTAGAGTGTCATTATGCAATATATTTAAAAGTTAATATAGTTTACATAACAAAATAACAAATCAAACTTTCTGTAACAATCAAGTTTTGACATTGTGCCGAGAGGAGAATTTAATTCATGAACTTATTGATCTCATAATGTAGTTTTTAACTGTGGCAAATAATTTATATTATTTTCAAAATCAACAATAACAGTTGAGAGTTCTAATTTATTGAATATATACGTTTAGGCCAGCAGATACCGTTTGCGCTTTAATATTGGTCATACTTCGTTTTGTGTTGTGGTAAATCAACATTTTAAATAAGTTTCAATCTGAACCTATCTGATATTTCTTTCAAAATAAGAATTTATCGACGTATATATTTTTAAAGTCAATTTTATAATTGTTCATTTTCATTTTTTATCCCTACCATACACTTACCATATAATAACGGTATCTGACATTAAAAAATGTTGTCACAAAAACACAAGTATTCGTTCGCCAACGACGTTTGAAATTCGGTTTAATATTTTTACTAACGTGCTCACACAATGTTTAGTGTATAATATAAAATCGGTTGTTTTTTTGTAACTATATGTAACTGTGAGGCACAGCACTTTAGTATATGTACTTATATTAATGATCTGATTCCTTTTATATCCATGTAATCATATATGTGTGTATGGATGTGTATGTATGTAAAGTAAATGTATTTATTCTTGAAACTTCTGTAAATTACTGCAATTGTATGTCATTCATCCATTGTAATATATCATTTATGCTTGTCGTGATATATTACCATGTTTTTAAGATGTCCTTATGAGGATAAGACCCACTGGAAATGGAAATAAGCCGTGGTCGAATTTGTTCACATTCATTATAAACACCCCCGTACTTCAATTTACCGGCGTTACTTGATATACATGGTGTTTGTGAAGAAATTCCTGCACCTGATTCACGTGCTTAAACTGATATAAATATCATCAACATTTCATTCCGACATCAGTTGAAATCATTTCCAGCGAAAGGAACAGACGACAATCAGACAAGGTAAGAGTTGGCGATTTTAATTTTTTAATTTAAGTTGAATAATTTTTGAGTTAATTTCCATTCTAAATCCATAGACCTTGATTTTATTGTCTTGTAAGTCTATATTTGTTTCAGTGAGCATTTCTCTTTTTTTCTTTGTTTTTTAAACATCGATACATGGACGATGTGAAGGAATACATTAGTTTTTATTGGATATAGCATATTAGATATAAATATACTGAACGAAACGGCTAGCCCCCACCTGATTTTTTGGGTTGATTTTTTACCTGATATTTTATGTTTTTACTCTAAACATCAAAGCATTATCTTTGCAATATGACCTTGAATAAGAATGAACATTTAGGATAACATTGACCCGGTCTGAATTATCAAATTTGAGAGTAATTGGAATAATTTCGTTGTTATTGAAATGGATAGTTAAATATCAATTTTATAAAAGAGTGGCGGATTATGTATTCCTTTCAGTATTTATTGTGATTGAGTGTCATTGTTTTGTCTAATGCGAATAGAAACCAACTTTACACAATAAACATGCTGACATTAGTGTGTCGTGTAAGGCGTTCGCAGCTGTTTTGCCGAGTGTCTGCTTATCCGATCACAACACGCACATATTTATAGAAAGTGTAATACATGAGTTTATAGATTGTGCAGGCTTAGAAAATCCGTCGTATAATCACGTTTTAGTTAAGTGTGCATTTGTACAATTACAAAGTGAAACACTTATTTCGTTCGTAAAATTTACACAGCAATTTCATCTTAGTAATTGTGACACGTTAATTTGTCCCTTTTGTATCGGTTTTCAAGGACCTTTTCGTGATAATCGGTATACGTGCACTTTATGTGGAAACAATATCTGTAACCGTTAAAGAATGGAAACACTAGGTAATTAGTATTCTGTCCTAATACAACGGTAATCGAGCGATATTATTTCCATCCAATGACATTGTATGGTTTTTTGATACTTACAACAGTGTTTTCACTTTTTGTCGTTTAGTATATATTGCCAGTGTACTGTAGGACTTTCTTAGATAACCTCGATACACTAAATCTACGTCACTAGCGTTGATTTGGCTCAGACCAGCCTGATTTTACGCTGGCTTTGTATAGGTTATGGTTTTTAAGTGTTTGTAGCTATTTAACACGAAACTTTTTATTTTGCAGATGCCTCGGTTACTCTTTTCCATTGTGGTGCTTTTAGTTGTCAACCATGCCTGGAGTTTAACATTTGGTAATTAAAAAGTGGATATGAACTAAATATATGTAAATTATATGTAAAATATAAAAATATGTAAAGTCTTTGAATACTGAAAATATTAATGGATTTGTATATCGCCCTTATTACTGTAAGCTTCACTTATAAATACCGTTGTAGTTCGTTCAGTTATTTGTATACGCCATTCAATGAAGAAGCTAGTTTTTATAACTTTTTATAACTAAATTGCCACTCAGTTAATTGCGTTTTATTTTTTAAATCTTGACAATAACCACTATTTTTCAGTATGCTACTCCAATTCCACCATTATAATCGACAATCCAAGCGCATATACAAACGTGTTTGTCGAAGAGGAAGTTACTAACAAAATATGCAACGCCACAATGATAACGAGTAACACGCAAGTTGAAGTTACTGGCTGTGATATGGTAACTGCTTCACGCATTATTTTAATGTCTCTCGTACATCTAACATCAAAACTACCCATGACTTTTGTTATTACAATATTACAAAGCGGCGTATCAACTCTGGTAAAATATACGTCCAGATCGATGATCAACGTATGTTCCCATCTGAAATAATATAAGAGTCTTTCATTGATTATCAACTTCGCAACAAATAAAGCATTATAAGCGAACACGAACCAGTTGTATAACGTAGTGATAGTAGCTATCCATGATGTGCGGTTATAAATATGAGCACAATGCCAAATCAAAAGGTTGCACAAAGTGATATCAGATTATCTAAGTTATATTTATTAAATTCACAATATCACAATCAAACAAAGATATATTTCTGAATAACAATTTTTTTCAAAAGAGTATGATACTTGAATTGTTTTATTCAGTTGTCCCAAATCTCATGTTATCCAGTTAATATAAAGTTGCATTATCACGAAGTTGGGTTCTAAAATCGGAACATTATGCTTTCAGTCTGCACATCTCTATTGATACAGATTATATCTAATTTCCTGCTTCGAAAATAATGAGATTATTCAGATAATTGTGTTTTCGTATTTGAATTTCTAACAAATACAAATTAAAGATTTAACCAAATACTGGTGAAGTGTTCTGGTGATTAAACATTAAATAGTTACATCATGTATCAAAGACAATCGTTTTGATATTTGAAAAAAAAAAATCTTTTTGAAGAGATAGAAGCATGTGAAATTGTTTTAGTTTGGTTATAAAAAAATATATAGCCACTATCAAATGTATTCTATTCTACTTCCTGTTGGTATTTGTGTCAACTATTAAATCTTTATTTGAATTATATTAGCAACTAGTAATAAAAACTCAATTACCTGGTGCTTGGTTAAATGGGCGACATCATCATCCAATGGGTCTGTGAAATAATTCAGTGATGCACATTTTAGAATGTCAACAGCACTCTTTCATCGTTATGTCTCAAAAGTGACAATTGTAGTTGCTTTGTAAACTGTTATGGTGTGTTCAGACGATTTTCAAGATATACAACTTGCATTCAAGCTGATGGTATACTTTATGATCTGTATATGAGATTTATAATTTTAACTTATTTTCCAGGATGTATCGATTCTTGTTCATTTCACAAACAGAAGTGTGGACCCTCAAACGGACAATATTATTGTTGGATATGCCAAAAGTTACAATTACATGATTACCTGCAATGAAATCCCAAGTCTCGGAGTAACGTTTACACCGGACAATGCATTAGCTGTTACGTAAGTATACAGGTATTCGGGTATTTCATACGTGTATATAATTCCGATAATATTAATATTTACTATATGAGTTAACATGTTTTCTTTAAAAAAATGAAGGTATTTGAAAAGTGTCAAATATCTTGCATCTGTTCATTTACTATGTTTTACTCTATCTGTATGTTTTATAAAGTTTTCTAAAATATTAAAAGCTATTTATTTTAAAAAAGGGACAATTTCATTCAATATTAACTTGAACATATACAGTTCATCGTTGTTTACATAAACATACAATACATGTCATTATGGATGTCTGCTTTCAATGCTTAGATATTTTAAAAAAACACATACATTGTATAAATATCCTAAATATCCTTGAATGTAACGAGGTCTTCATTGACAGTGATATATCAATTCGCATCGCGTGCATTACGGGTTTGTCGGAATATTCTAGGATATTCTAAAAATTATTTAGGAATGAAATAGGCTGGCATTAGTTTCTAGTATCTATATTGCAGTTTGTCGACAGTAACAGAGAAATCTGTCACGCCTTCGTTTACAATTTCATCGGGCCTGTACCGCCTTTCTACTTTAGTCACTATAGCTACTGTTGGAGACGAACTGTCATGGGAGATTTCAATTCCAGGTTTGTAATTTATACAAATGTTTTGTGTACATAAAAGTTCGTCTGTTTCGTTACGTAAGCTATAACACTGATATGAAACTTAGAAAATAATGTATGATCTTTACAATGGTAAATTGGTGGATTTTGATCAAATTTCACGGTTGCGACATCAATAATATCATGATTGTTGCAACCAAATTGGATACATTATTGCGATAGTAACGGTCGTTTAATAACACTTTGACATCCGTAGAAGTGGATAACAGATTTGTTTTAAGTACATCTGCGTCTTCAGCGTGTTACACAATTTAAATCGGTACAATTTAAACCTGAAACGGGTGTTCCGTTTTATTTTGATTGAACTTTATAATGTTCAAAGCGGTCGAAATAGGAATGCATTGATTATCTTTCTCGATCATATTTTGACGATTACAGGTAGTACTATTGTACACATGTTCAATAAAATATTTTAAAGCTCATTCATTTGTTTTTAAACTACTGGCACAAAACTACGGCTAGCCTATTTTTTGACATATGACACTGATTTAAAATATTGTCTTAGGAACTCAATTGGAACGTATCAATTGGACTTTGATGGCCATATCTCTTCACATATACAAACCAAACATGAGTTTTGTAGCTTACTTCGATGTTGATGCGGACAGCGGAATACGGACTAAATTCGTTTATTTTTTTTTGTTGTAAAAAAAAAATTTAATTGGGTAATTACAATTTAAAGGAAAACTTTTAATAATAGCAAAACTTCCCATTTTCCTTTAACAATTTAAGACAATTTTATATTTCGTCTACAAATCAAACCTGCACACATTTTAACACTTTTACTCAATATTATCCTGAAATGTCACATAGAGCTAATTAGTCTTGTTTAATTTTAAGTTCCGCTATAATAGCATGTTCCACACTGACACTATACGTTTTGAACATATCTGTTGAACTTTCTGCAAGTTCTCTTCCTTGTTTATGTGCCAGCTGTGCATTTGTAAACCCTGTAAAGATAAGATATCGGTTGAGATATAGTTTGTCAAATAATATATTTAATTTTCACGATAATCTAGTACTTCGCCTAGACCTAATATAGTCATTAATGTTTTACTTAAAAATTTTATTATAATGGTATTTGTCCTAATGTACTGAGAATTTTGAAATACGTCTGCTGTTAAAACCTTGTATTTAAACTAATATGTAAGCGTCTTGTCTTTGTACGCATGCGATTCAAAATGTTTACTTACTTTTGGTGATAACAATATTTGTTTTGTACTGCACCTTTATCGCAATATCATATATCGAGGTACACGATTTCTTGTGCTAAACGGTTACACGTTTATTTGGTTCGTGGATTACTGAATAAAGGTTAATTGTTCCATAATTATGTATCATGATTAACTATTTATATCTCTCGGCATTGCCTAATCTCTGCATGTCGCATAGCACACCGTCCCTTCAACCAATGTTTTTCCGGTGACTGGTATGCCAATGACACAAATGAACGAACTTTCGATCGAAAATATTGAACATATCGATTTGCACTTGCAAAAGATGGGACTTTAACAATATAACTATAGCATTCATACGGATCAAAATTAATCGGTTCAAACACATTTTATGGAAGGAGATGCATGCTATAAAGAGACAGAATATTTGAATTTTGAAAAAAGTGTACGGGATTGAATTTTTTTTTTGTAGAACCGGGCGTTTATTTTGCGGTTCAGTGTAGCTAATGGTTGGATAAATTCACATCATGAACGACTGAAATTGAAAGTATGAATAAAAACAAAAAAAAACACGAATTCATAAATGATCGCTCACATCCGTCTATAATTGTAACAAAGTTGTAAGTCCATTGTCTGCATCGACCTCGAAGTAAGGTGTAAAACTGTAATTATAGCAAACTTATTGGAATAGCTCGTGGACTCTTTTTTTTTGTTGTAAAAGACAACTTTTGCTTTTGTCGGTGAATTATTCCATATATAATTAACGCCTTCATAAAAAGGAATTATTTTGAATGTGGCATATATTTCTTTATCCGAGACCTACCATCGTTTTATCCGTTCATATGTCGACTGCATTTAATTTGTGTTTTATTAAGTGAAATTGTAGGAATAAAAATGAAACGCGACGTAAGAAATCTGTATCTTGGTTTTAATACAATACCCATATGTATTTTGGTTTTAATACAATACCTATACTTGTGTTTTTAAACGCGTTTCAGTATAATTTCTATTATGGTGTAGTTATTTTACACTTTTGCAAAAACGCACAGGTATACATATACGGAAATATCATGTAACATGTTCCCCACCCTGTCGAGTTTAACCTGATGCACTGAAACATTTACTATATTTCAGATGCTTATTTTCTCGACCCACAAAGCTGCACAGCTTATGGAGGAACAGATGCATCTGCAACTGAAAGCAAGACGATCATAACAGACGGGTACGTTAGAGAAAATCCGTTTTATACCGTACGATGTTCAATTATATAAGAACCGACAAGGAACTGTTTTTGCCAAACCGAATTTCTTCGAAAACGGTCATCCGAAATTGACGGAATTTATTTTCTGAACTGAAAAAGCTATGTAAGATTGTTGTTTTTTTTTTGCATACTAAACTTGTTTTAATATAAATTATTACGATTTCTTGACCACGATCTTTTTTAAGACGTCAACTTGTCATCAATAGTTTGAACATCACAGCAGGGTAGGATAAATGCGTACTTTACTGTGGCATCATTCCGAATACTGTCCAGAGCCGACGTCGATGAGAGAATAGACATGCATATTAGTTAGATGTGTGTTCCATAACTGTGTCCATAGATAGTGAGCCTAGAATCGACCTTCCTGATGGCATAATTGCACATTTTGTTTTGTTACGCCGAAAAACCTTTACACTCCATCACTCATTTCCTTCCACGCGTGCTTTAAAATCATTCTATGATTCATTTGGTTGAATCGAAAGTATTGCAATGCTATATTGAATAGTAATTGACAGGTAAAATTATCTATTTTCATGAAAAATAGTTTTGGTGAATTATTTTGTTTATTTAATTTTAACAGACCAGCAATAATTATAGCTTAATTTTAATACCCCTGAGTTTTAATTGACCTCCATTTAGTACTTATTTCCTGAAAAAGTTATTTTAGAACAGCATCGAAATAATCGAGCGCACTCTCCCTCCGACAGCTCTTATTCTATATATTGTGAATTCAATGAGGGGCACGTGTGTCGGTGTTCAAATGAAATAAATCTCAATCTGGTTTCGTCTTTTCAAATGCTTTTAGTGTTAGGGCAGTTTAAAGAACTACATGTATTTCAACTTGCGACTCCGTTCAAGTTGTTTACTACTATACAAAGAACAAATGTGTTCAATAAATATTTATCGATGGGTTTAAACCACCTGACCGCATTGTGTGGACACCTATCGTTATTGCAATATGTATGCCCTTCTTTTAAAATATTGTTCATATCGTACATTTATATTGATGTGAATCCGCATTCATTTGTTTTCAGGTGTACTGATGACGATAGTTTAGTCCTCAGCTTTAACGAATCTGCTGCTGTATCGTCGGATAACAGAAAGAAGTATTCTACTAGTTTCTACGTGTTCAAGTTTTATGACAGCGATAACATATACATAGTGTGTAATCTGCTAGTATGTCCAACGGCTACTCCTTGTGCATTTGTAAGTATTACTAAACACGATTTAAGTTCCGACCTCCAAAGAAAAATAGGAGCCATGGCAAAAGCTTCGGCATCAGATTTGTGTCGACCTATTTAGGCATGCTCATATCCCGTTATACACTTTTTATCCATAAATAAACATTGTGTGTTGCCTAACATAGAGTGGGCTCGAGAGGGGGCAATTTAAATTGCTGAATTGTACATAAAAGAGAAGAGTTATGGCTAAGGTCGAATCTTTATGTAATTGTTGGCTCATGCAGCAATGACATGTCGCATATTGTAACCACCACCAAAATTTAAGGGTCCTAAGAATACCAGTCAGATAATGCTTTAATTACTTGATGTACCATTATAGCTCCGTTAAAACCTAGAATATTGAGTATTAAATCTGTAATTAGTAATACATTCGGACCTGGTTAGCTCGATCAATACTGCTTCTCGCTATTTATCCAAGTAGACGTTCTAGTTCAAATCTCAGCCAGGTCACATTATCTTTGAGTAATATACGTAATTGCGTATCATTGTCATTTGTCTCTAACCGATGATTCAAAGTAGGAAAGTTATGATTATAAGTTGCGTGTATGCAAAGACGAGTGTGTTAGAGTACTGGTTGACCTTTGCACTCGATGACATATGACGCCAAACATTCGATTTAAAACACAACCTTTTCGCAAGACACTGATAACTTCCTCATAAAGATTTGGATTTTACTGTACTTTGAACCCAAGACCTCTGTTCTGTGATGTATTTCTATGATTTCGGTGTTGTGGTAGACGGTGATGATGTACTGTGGGATGTATCGCACACATATGTTATTTTCAGACTTGTCCAGCAGTAGGTAGGAGGAGAAGAAACACAAATTATGATGTCGATGATTCATTAAAACACCTACAGATAACAGATCACATTCGAGTTCGTTCTTCTCCACTTAAGGCACTTCAAGGAAAGGCAGCTAACCAAGGTAAATGCATTTCCGCTTTGTATTAGTTTACACTGGTTCAAATAAAATTCTCGCGTCAAATATACACTCTCATAATAATAAAGCTTAAACATATCGAACAAAATTGTCACAATATTTTCCGCTAAACGGTAATAAATAAATAAAACTGTTTTATCATAGTTATCCTGCTCTTTGACAGCTGATGATACATATAACATTTGGAATCCGATGACTGTTCCAGCTTATTACCCCCACTTTTCCAAGAAAATTGGAATATTGAAATGGCACCTGTCCGCCCGTTCGTTCGTCTGTCCATTATTTCATGTTTCTTTGTATTACATTACGCTTAAGGTCAACAACCTTGCAAACACCGACTCTTTCCACAGATTAAAGCTGTTTGAAATGAAACTTACTGTACTTTTTATGCATTGCCTGAATCGGTAATTTGTTACTGACTGATGGTCCTTTGATCTTTTCAGCAATTAACTTCAGAGTTCCAGCATTTACCATTTGTACTTTTGTTACATATTTATTGCTACCTGGTTGTTTGTATAGTTCAATATCAGTGGTAGTTTTAATAAGAAGCCTATTGAAGTATTCTTGTTATACATGACGCGTTCAGGAGTGAACTATAATTTTATGTTGATAATATACAGTTGCCAATCGGCTTATAAGATATATTAGCTACTATAGATATAAAACATATAATATATAGTTGAACGACTATAATCGTTAATGTATATTAATTTTCCAGGTCCAGTATTTCTCAACATCGCCGTGTTAGTAAGCATTGCCAGTATACTACTTGTTCTCAATTACCACTAACGTATTGACAGCACAGCATCCGGAAGACGTTTGACCATGGATATCCCGCTTTGTTAAGCAAACTTGACATTAATATTTCGTGTAACGAGCTATAAAAGTTATAGATAGTTCATTGCCAAGTACTATTTAAATCTAAACAACTGAAATAAGCTTTGTTCGATCTTTATTAATGACTCGTCAATAAACTATGTTTTCAAAATGTTACGTTATGTTTGTTCGTTTAAGCCTATTTGAATTACATACTTGTTGTATGACATCCTGTTATACTACTGGAAACAATCGGGGAGTCTTGCTCTCCTTCCACAAGAAACTGACACACTTGCTTGGATTGACGTTTTGATCTGGCTAGTCTTGAACATTCGATATGAAATATTTCGATAGTCGTTGCTAGTCTAATACGACCTCATCTCACAATTGACGAGTTCATGTAATGTAATGAAATCCGTTCAGCAAGGAGAGTTAACGTCTCGCTACTCTATCACGCCACTTTTCCCCCACGGTAACTGGATTCTTACGCTTATGAAAAGTCTTATTTGATTTTTGGTTTTGAAATATTTAAAATGGTTCATAGTGATTGTGATTTCTTGCTGCAGATGAGTAAAGCAAAAGTTGGCATAGCATATACTGCAATAAGACATCACTGGTGTTAAAAAAGTGACATTTATAGAATTTCAATATATGCAGGTATTTTTATCAGCATTTGAGGACTTTTTTTTAGAATCTCAAGGTTTCACTGCACAATCTTTAATGAAAACAATCTGGTCAACCTACCAGTTATTGTGCACTTCTGTTTCTATAGCTACCAAGTCGATAATCTAATAATCGATCGATACTGCTTCCAGCGCCGCCATTTTTCTTATCATATGTCGAGGTCACACTTTGACATAAAAGATATGAAATTGCGTGTCGATCCATAACTCTTGATATCGTAAAATATATCGTTATTTTAACAGTGCTGTTTGTTTTTAGAATGGAGGGTTTCGTTTCAAGTTAACCACTCCAATTTAAATATCAATTGTTTTCACGTTGATGTGGATTTGACATATGAAAAAATTCATTAATGAACCATAAAACCATTTCTGACGATCCAAACGGCAGATAGTTTATCGAACTTCGGATACCTACTGCATCAACTGTGGTGTGTAGTAGGTGAAATACTATGACCGTCATTACTCTGCAAATCTTGTAAAACACTTATAAATCCACTTAGTTCTGTAAGGATACCACATCATCAGGACAAATCTGCAACCAGAATTGTTCTTGGTATTTGACTAAAATTTGATCAAATATATTATTTTATTAATCTGAAATACTTGTTGAGAGAATATTACCTTGAAAGTTGATACTGTTAAAAATAGTGTTAATGACATTTACCCATTTCAAAGAAAAATTTCCTACTACATCCACAAATTATTGACAAAGCTATTTTATTGACATTGAGCAGAATAAATTAACCAGTCCACCAATACTTTACAGTGATTTTTCCACTAAGAAATTTCGTTTTTTATTTTAATAACTATTGGAAAAAATATAAAGATCAATTAACAAGAATTTAAATTTACAAATATGTCGCTATCATTAGCAGTAGCAGCGACAATGGCAACAGTTAAAGCTCTTAAGTTTATGATGTCCGCATAAAATAAGTATTAAAATAATTAATTATGAATATTATTTCTCGACTCGATTACTTAATTTGTAAAATAAATACTCGTTGTAATCAGTCGCCATCGTACTAGTGGCCAAGTTATTATAAATAATAAATATGAGGAACATGTCCCCAATATATACGCCAAAATGTACCTTAACATGTATCGGAGGGTGCAATATTTATAGCAAAAATATTCGATTTCATATACTGTATACGAAATTGCTAGAAGATTCATTCTATCTATAAGATAGAGCAAATTTTTAAATTATACAAGGTCCCATGTTTCTTATCGTCGAGAACGAGAAAGGATCCGCAGGTATGCCAACGATCTAAATATTTGATAAATTAGGTGTGTCTTTAGGGCCGTTTACAAATTGAAAGCACAATAGAGTGTGGCTATATGAACCACATTATTCCCAAAACGACAACCTTACCAGATACATTTACATTGTAACATACTCCATTGAGACATAATTGTGAATAGTATACATATAATTTGTGCCATCTCATTTTGTCATTCTGGTGAGGCGGAAAAAACATGAAAAAACAACAAATAATACATTTACCGTATTGAAATCCTCGATAGGAGTAAGATCCAGTGAAACATTGAACTTTTATCCTGTCGCTTTACGGCAAACACGTTAATATCATAGCCGTTCAATCTGAATACAGCACTGCACTGCATGTTGTAATGGCGATAGACAAGATGAATAAAATAAACAGACACTTACGGAAGGCAGCAAGATTTATGTTTTCCTGGTGTAGTTAAAGCACAACACCATGACATATTACATACAGTACACAGTTGTCAATGTATGCATAAAATCCCCAACAAACTAATGTATTTACAAAATTATACAGAAAATATCATATTACAACGTGACACTGTTGTTCTCTGGTTCATAATACTGCCATAGGGTCTGAATATTTAAATATTAATGATTGTGAAACAGAATTAGCAAAAGCAAATGTTGTGAAGATCATACTTGCAAACAATTCGATTTTCAGAGTATACATAAACACATCACTGAAAGTAAATTGATTAGTTTATCTGGAAGCATCACTTACTTATTGATAACATTTCATTTTGAAGTAGTGCAGATAACTTGCAATTACCAATAATATGAATGATAATTCTGTTGTTGAAAGAGCAGAATGTGACGCTGAAACCTGATTGAATGAAAGAAGCTGCAGATATTCTGCTGTTTGCTCCCACAAGTATTATCCAGTGGTGTGCAAGGGTGTACTGACAATTCAAATATACCAAGTGTTAATCGAGGGAATCACACGGAATCGGAGATCTCAATGATATGAAGTAATAGCTGCATTTCTAATAGACAGAAACTTAATTCGTCATGACCCTTGCTTTTGTAACATTGTTATGGGTGCAGCTGTGGAAGAAAACTTGAGTCAATAAATAAGACTGAAAATTGATTTTCAATCAAGAATAAATATCAAACAATTTATTTCGACACAAGAGACATAGAAGGTTGATAAGAAATCGGTATAGCGTACGTAACCTTTCCTAGATTAATTTCTCAAGCAAAAAGGAACATTATCATTTGAATAATTACATTCCTTGTTTAATTTTTGGTTATATAAACATTCACGACACTTCCGGGAGATCACTGAATGAACTCCGACATTCCAAGGCAACAGAAATATTACCAAAGTTGGGTCAAATCATAGGGCGACTTTTTGTAGCCGCCAAACAGCAAACTTTTTCAAAGACTACAAACTTTGTGTAATTCCACATGTTCCAAAATGAAAATCTTGAGTACAAATACGGTTCGAAATATCCTAGACGTGTGATTTTATGGAAAGAAAATGTTTTGCTATGAAATGCAATGTATATATTTTAGAAAATAGGGTTGTATGGTGTGAAACTATAATTTATATACATTTACAACTAATGATGACTTCTTGAGAGAATATTCAGATGATATTAACAGTAAGATGATAATTAAGTTCGAACTAACACTTAGATATTTCTAATTGGTAAATTACAGTAAACTTTCGATATAGTCAGAAGCAAAATGTTATGAAAAACACTTAGAAACATGTGTTGCATTTTCTTCCAGGTTCACCTAAAATAAGCGTAGATCAGCTTGTTAGAACTGGGAGTGGTAATTTCACATGCCCCAATTACAGAAGATTCGTATATATTGGTTCCTATCAAGAACAATTAGTTATTTTATTGATGAACAAATTATTAGTATGGAGCATAAACAATTACATGTCACACAAAAAGTTTAAAATGATAAATTGTACACGTGTGTCAGTGATGGCCATACTCAGAGAATAACATTTCTCAAATATGTAATGACTTGGAACTAAATCAAAGCTTTCTGTTTTTTAATGTTTTGCAAATATACCTATGAAAATGAAAAATCAGCATATAAGCATTATGTGTCACATTAAGGCTCCAAAATAATCTAAACCATGTAATTTTTGTAATAAGAAACTTATTTTTACAACATATGCATCATAAAAAAATAAGAGTATTAGATGTAAAATAGTGAACTATACACAATTAATGTCAGTGATGACCTTTTCAAAGCTCAGCATTTTTCAGTCAGGTAGTATGTTTGAACTTATGATACTACGCTTTCCTATCGTTCGATTGCGGTAACTTTTGATGTTTTCCTGGAATTTATTTTTATAAAAAGAACATGTTGGAATTTATCTAATTTGACCTAAACTACACGTAGTTATAGATTAACCAGTTATAATAGGTGGGTTGGGTAATTTCAAACGACACATTTTCAATACATCAAGGCTTCAAATATTCTAGAATATGTTACTTTAGTGATAACAAATTTATTGTACAACATATGCATCATAAAAAATAACAGTATTAGGTGTAACACAGCGATCTATACACAACTAGTGCCAGTGATGACCTTTTCAAAGCTTAACAATTTCCAGTTAGGTAAGTTTGAACTGATCAATGTCAGTTTTCCTTTTGTCCGACTGTGGTAAAATTTTGTTATGTTTTCCTGCAATATGTGTCAATAAAAAGAACAGTTTAGAAATATTATGTTGCATTTTATCTAATTTAACCATAAATAGTTATATAATAACGGGTGGGGTAAATTCACATACTCAAAGGCACACTTTCAATAATAAAGATTCCAAATGATCTACAATATGTTATTTTTCTGATAAAATAGCTTAAAGTTGTAAATTTGTATCACAGAAAATAACATTATTAGAGGTAAAAAGTTTAATTATGCACAACTAGTGTTAGGCGTGACCTTCTCAAAGCTTAAACATTTTTCAGTTTGTGTGTTTGAACCGTAAACTGACTGGACTAAATACGCTGTAAAATCTGAAACTACGTCACTCTATTTTTAGATGAACCTACCGTATAAGGGGGTGTTTTATAGATAGAATATCTATCTAGTTCTTCTATACCCAGTAAGTACATCTCGTGCTTGAATTGTCCCACATTTATACAACTACAAAACAATCCTAATACGGTAGGTTCCATTTAAAACAGTGTCGTATTTTCACAATAGCGTATTTGAAGTATTGCTCGTCATTTAGCAAACAATTTTGAAGTCCTTTTTTTGCTATGCATTATGTTTAATAACATATACTTGTATTATATTGAGTAAACTTCCTAAACACATCCATATTGTGTTACAATGTAAATTGATTGGATGTTTATTCAGTGTAAAAGACAGATATACAGGTTACATTAAATATGCATTCTCGATTGCAAATAAAATAAAATTAAGACAAGTTAATTAACTATCAACCATAATTATTGCAAATCATACCAAGCAAAAAAAGAAACGTACCTCAACATTTGAGTAACATTTTCCGAAAAGCCAAAAAGGCTATAGTTATTAATCATAAACAAATATAAAGTTTATTCATTTGTGGGTTGATATTTCATTAATCTGGCTAGCTAGCACGAGCATTTTCATAGTGATACATACCAGGGGGAGATCGATGGGGTTCAAAATATAAAAAATCACGAAATATCAGTCGCTCGTTACGAAACGTTTAGGTCATCGAGTTCGATGCAGAATTTCTCTTTTGCATTAATTTTCGTCAAAAACGAATGTAACCAACATTTGCAGGTATATATTTAATATTTTTTTACGGCTCATCGACGTCCTGAAACGCATTTGGCAAATTCTTCTTTTCACAGGGGAAACTACCGGCCATTTGTAAACATTGATCTTTGTCAAATATTGACTGGTGAATATGGTCTGCCATTCTCCAATAATTCAGATGACGTCGCGCCCATAAAAGCGTGGCAGTGCGATGACGTCGTGTCACTATTTGACCAGTGTATTGGCTCCGAACTCTGATTGGTAAGGATATTGTAACTGGTAACCGACGTTGACGTAAGTGCGTAAACGTGATGAAATGGTTGGTTCCGGTCTTCATCTCTCGGTACCAGGTCGCTTCAGAGCGTAAACAGTCAAAGTTTGTCAGTAACGTGCTTTAAGTAGCCAAATCCTCTTGCGACAACATCCAAACTGACGTATGACCACCATCGTCGTTACCCTGTCCACTATCATCCCAATTTTGCGTTCTTTTTTCAAAAATCCGTGGCATGGTAAAAACTGAAAAAAAAACCGAAGGGACTAGAAAAAAATAGTTGGAGCTAAGCGTTGTTCGAGCCAAGTATTGTTTAACATCATACCGAACATGTACACGCATATACATCGAAATTGGATTTCGACCAGGACTTGATAAGTGATTCGAGCTATATGTGGTGTTCTAGCCATCCTTGTTCGAGCCAACGAAGCTTTACTGTATAAACAGAATGACGTAGTTTCACAATATCTTACTAGGTTTAATATTATTATTTTTTATAAAATGGACATTGTCCGCCTGAAGTAGGGAGGAAGATTCAACGTGTGTATTCATGTTTTTTTTTATCAAATTAAACATATTGAACATAACGAAACTGTTTACTAGTTTAACTCAATCATGATATCGCACACGCACACGCACACGCACACGCAAACGCACAGAGAGAGAGAGAGAGAGAGAGAGAGAGAGAGAGAGAGAGAGAGAGAGAGAGAGAGAAAAAAAATTTGCCTCGTAATATGAAAGCTGCCAACCGGTTGTAATTATTTTCGAAGGAAGTTCGAAGCCTTCCTTTATAAATATGACAGATAATTTCATTGTATTAGGCAGAACTTGTAGTATAGATTAGACCTATTGAATATTAGTCTTGAAAGACTTTCGGGTCGAGATTTGGATAACCAACATCAAAAGGGCTAGTGTCAATATATAGTTTATATCTATATCCCTATACTATAGTGACACTTTCCACTGCAGAAAACATCGGCCACATCAAGGCAGCCATGTAGCTGAGAAATAAAATACAATAGTGTTCTAGCATAAGAGACGTCATTTATTTTCAGAACAAATTTTATTATTGTTCATAGAAGTATCATTTGAATACTATAATAAAAAGTGAATCATGACAAAATAACAATATTGAACAATTCCATTGAAATGATGAATTATCTCCCTTAGATGAAAATATAAGCTGGAATCTACATGCTTAGTGACAGACCGACGTCAACGGAATATTCGTCTGCAAAGTTATGCATTGAGTCACATACTTTTTATAAATCGATCGCCCGAAAGCCTGTTTTAAACAGCGTAACGTAGAATTTCAAGATAATGTTTTTTTTTGGTTGATGTAACATGTATTATAATTGTTCTTAAACTGTTATGATGAAATTAAATGAGTAAATAGCATTCATCAGTCAGGTGTCCAGACAAAACCTGGTTTTACATCACTTTTTTAATTGTTTTGTACGTTCTTTCACATGAGATTTAAAACAAAATCACCGATTTAATCCCTCCCATACCCTAATCATAGAAAAAATTCAATTTAGGGGGCTTGTGCGTGTTGCCCATGCCACGGGGCGCGAAAGGCATACAGCAAATCTGCCACGATTCAAAACACTGGTGTGGTTCCTTTCAGTTGAATATTAGATACCGAAACAGATGAATATCACGTGAAGGGAGGTTGGAATTGGTATAATGAAAATATTTATAAATTTGTCGTATTTGTTTATTATCATGTCTCTCCTTCTTAGTGCGACTTTTTCTGATGTTTTCCGTCTGCTTGCTTGGTATCCATGTCACCCGCCCGTCTGCCCACCTGTCCGCCCGTAAGACGACGACCTGCCCACCTTTTTGTCCACACCTCACCCCCCCCCCCCCACCACCAAAATTTGGGGTGGCATATAGAAATCACAGTGTCCGTTCGTCCGGAATTTTTCGTGTCCGGCCTGTAACATTGTCATGCATAAATGGATTTTGTTAATACTAGCTACAACTGATCACCATAACATGACGACGTGCTGTGAGTAAGACCCACACCAGTACCTCAAAGGTCAAGGTCACACGTTGAGTTTGTTTGACAAAACTTTGAGTATGTGTGAGATTTTGTTTCCGGCCTGTCACTTTTTCATACACAGATAGACTTTATAAATAACTGCTTCAAATGAACAACATAACATAACGACGTGTCGTTCGTAACACCAAGACTCGTACTTCAAAAGCCAAGATCACAATTTAACTTTGTTTGACGACAGCTTCAGTCTGTTTGAGATTTTGTGCCCGGTCTGTAACTTTGTTACCTATGGATAAATTTCCAAAACACTTGGCTCAATTCATCAGCATGACATGACGATGTGTCGCATGTACCACTTACACCTGCTCCTCAAAGGTAAATGTCACACTATGCGTTTGTTTGACAATACTTTGAATCTGTGTGAGATTTCGTGTTCGGCCTGTAACTTTGTCATGCATAGATGGATTTTATAAATACTTCCTACAGATGATCAATATAAACATGATGATGTGCTGCGCGTAACACCCATACTCCTACTTCAAAGGTTAGGGTCACTATTTAACTGTTTGACAACACTTTTTGTCTGCTTGAGGTTTCGTGTCCTGTCTGTAACTTTGTCACCTACAAATAAATATCAAAATCACTTGGCTCAATTCATCATCATGACAAGACAAAGTGTCACGCGTTAGACACACACCAGTACCTTAAATGTCAATGTCACATTTTGAGTTTGTTTGACAACACTTTGAGCTTGAGTGAGATTTCGTATCCGGCCTGTTTCTTTGTCATGAATAGATGGATTTAATAAATACTTCCTACAAATGATCACCATAATATGACGACATTTGGCGCGTAACACCCATACTCCCACTTCAAAGGTCAAGGTAACAGTTTAACTTTGTTTGACGACACTTTCAGTCTGTTTCAGATTTCTTGTCTTGCCTGTAATCTTATCACCTAAAGATAAATTTCAAAAACACTGGGTTCAGTTGATCAACATGACAATATGAAGTGTCGCGTTTGAGATCTAGAGCCTTTCCTCAAAGGTCAAGGTCTCACTTTCAATTTGTTTGATATTTCATGTCTGGTCTGTAACTTTGTTTTACCTGGAGGAATTATATTATAGCTTGACACAGGTGATCAACATGTCATTATGACGTGTAACCTGCACTTAGCTGTAGAAATACCCAGACTTTTACATTAGATGTCATGGTTACAAAAAAGTCAAGATCACACTTTAATGTAAAAATAATGAAATTGCGTGTCTAGTTTTTAACATCAGTCCATGACTCTTGATATTCATTGGTACATCGCTACCTTTATAAAATATATCGTTATTTTCACAGACCATTTGGGGAGCATGCGACAAATATCTCAGCATGGTTAGTTTTATTGTAAAATGTCCAAGGTTGAGAAATAATATTTTTGGGTATGAATTCAGGAGATTTATTGGCATGAATGATGTAATTCTATATACATGTAGATCCAATGAAAAATTTCCATTAAGAAATTCTGCATACATGTAGGTTCATTGAAGGATTTCCATTCTGAAATTCTGCATACATGTAGGTTCATTGAAGGATTTCCATTCTGAAATTCTGCATACATGTAGGTTCATTGAAGAATTTCTATTCTGAAATTCTGTATACATGTAGGTTCATAGAAGGATTTCCATTCTGAAATTCTGTATACATGTAGGTTCATAGAAGGATTTCCATTATGAAATTCTGCATACATGTAGTTTCATTGAAGGATTTCCATTCTGAAATTCTGCATACATGTAGGTTCATTGAAGGATTTCCATTCTGAAATTCTGTATACATGTAGGTTCATAGAAGGATTTCCATTGTTAAATTCTTTACGCATGCAGGTTCAATGAATGAGTTCCATTATAAAATCGTGTAAACATGCAGGTTCATTGAAGGAGTTCCATCATGAAAGTCTGTATACATGTAGTTCATTGAAGGAGTTCGATTATGAAATTATGTATACATGTAGGTTCATTGATAGAGTTCTATCATGAAATTGTGTATACATGCATGTTCATTGAAGGAGTTCCATTATGAAATTATGTATACATGCAGGTTCATTAAAGGAGTTGCATCATGAAATTTTGTATACATTTACATGTAGGTTCATCAAAGGAACTCCATCATGAGCACACATATTAATACATGAATGTCATACTTGCTTACCCTAAGTATCTCGTAACCACTTTGGATATTTTGTGCTATATTTGATATTTTTCAGGTAATTATTTCCAAAGGCCATTATCTGGTGGAAGAAGATTCGCTCAAGGAAACTAAACGAGATCCACGCTATTAAAAAAAACGGATGAATGGAAGATTTTAGCATCATTTCTATTCATTGATGCCTCAAGGTAAATAAAGAATGATAAAAAAATAAAAGAGTTTGTTTTCTGAACACATTATATTTGATCCTTGCTCATTCTAACATTTGTCAGTTCACCCACAAACTACTATTCCCTCTTAATTATTGTCAGAGCTCTTTCAGACAAGGATTTCACGTTTTCCTTTCATATAACCGCAATGATAAATATATAAAAGTTTCTCAATAATCAATTTCTTTTAGATGCAAATAAATTAATTGTATGACGATCATATTTATAAATATATATACAGTCAAGCCAGTCAAAGGAAAGAGCAAAATTGGCCTTTTGAGACAGGTTATTGCTTGATACAGGTTCGTTTGCTTTCAAAGCATAAAAATGGGAAATAGTAAATGTGGCTGCTTAAGACAAGCTGCTGCTTAAAAGAGGTGGCCACTTACACAGTTTTACTGTATTATACCTTGATTAAAGGTCAATAAGACCTGGTAAAAAAGAGTTTTAATGCTTCCCGAAAATTTTGGGGAAAGCATGAAGTCGATGCTTCATATGTCTCTTCATGTGTCTCTGCGTCTCAAAAGCCTTGTCCAAGCTAGGATGTTTTTTCACAGAGTTATGACCGTTTGAACCTATCAATTTCCAAATCCTTATTCGCGCTTTTTCTCTACAACTTGCAGTTGGACATTTATGAAATTTGCTAGAAAGCATCACTATCACAATTAGATGTTCACATTGTCTTTGTGTTGTATTAGATTTGTTTTCTGAGAATTATGGTCCTTTGAATCAGTCCATTATAAAAATATTGTCTGTGCTATTTCTCTACAACTATTTGTGGTGTCCTTGAGCAAAACACCTTTTTCGAATACGCTTAGTACTGGTACTACCCTGGAAGAATTCGAGCGTGATTTGTCGAAGTTGTAAGAACTTGTTTCACAATCGAAGTAAAAAAATATATTTAAACATATCTTTGAAACTTTCTGAGCAACGCAAATCGGTCAATTGATGCCGAAGGTATGGTCCTTGAATCGCAAGATATCGTGTGCAATGTAATACACACAGATAGCATTGGATTGATCTGTAGAACGGACCCAGCTCTCCCGATTGGGTCCATTAAATATCAATGTTGAGAAAGCCACATTTTAGCACGTTGATTGGTCAGTTGCTTCAAATGAAAGTTTGAATTACGTCACAGATTAGTAAGCGTCCAATTGCGATGAACTGTGAACAGGCATATACTTTTCCGCTTTATCTTAAGGGGTTAATTCCCTGATCCGGGGGATATCAATATCTGGAATAAATTATCATTGGATCTAAACCAAACTTACAAAGAAGTCACATAATTATACTCCATTTATCAATCTCGATAGTTAGAATACGCAGTCGTATACGTTTGTACCTATACACATGTACAATATATATTTTTCAACTGGGGTCGTTTCACTAATATGCACGACCTAATTAATGTACGGGTTTATACACAAAAATGTGTCTCCTAATCACATTTTATTTGTCTAGATTTTAATGTGTCTTTATTTCAAAATCAAACATTACAATGGACGTTTCATTATCATAGTTATATAAACCTGTATCGTCACTAGCCTCAGTATACGCTATGCAGAAGAGGTGACACAGGTTTGCGTACTTTCTACTGTTGATAATTCGGACTTGATATAATGATAATAATAATAATAAAAATAATAATTGTACTGGTATATTTCAGTCATTTCTCAAGAGTTATCCGATAATTACCCCTGCGCAGTTTGGTGATATTGGAGATGAATCCAATAACTTCCCTTAGACCGTGATAAACCATCAGGTATCGTTCCGCTCTGACACTAATATTGAGCAGGCATGACGTGTTATATATGAACTCGTGTATAACAAATCTATTCGTTTTGACAAGGACTTACATTGTAATTTTGCTTTATCAATTGATCTGAATATCAATGTTAAATCAGATAGCCAATTTCAAAAAACTGAACAACAATCTTGTGTTGAAATAGAATTACTCAATTACATTCTAGCAGGTTATATTATTACCCCCAATAAAATAACAAGTTTTGTCCCCGGGGCAGTGGATGGGGTTAATTGTTTGAGACTTGAAAAACAGACAAGCGAGGTAGGGGGTGCTCAGTTTTCTTTGTGTTTTTTGTACAAGGATAATTAGATTTGCATATTATTTTACTGATATTAGGCAAACGTTTAAATTCAATATGCTATAATACATTTGATAATGGTCTATCATAACTAACTTGTATTAAGTTAAATACACTTTATCAATGCGATGGCTCTAAAACGTACAGAAACATGCACATAATAAAAAATGTTTGCAGTTAAAATATCTATTTCTGAACGGATGACCAAACTTTAATAATCTCAGTACCATTATATTTCTTTAAACAATTTTATTTTCGTGCTGCGAAACGTTATTCATTTCATAGGAATTATCTTTATTTTCCGTCTCATCTTTATACACATCATTTAAGAAAACATATACAAGAACGTTTAAACTTGTACATAGCATTCTAAAGGAATTATAAGATACATTATAAAACATAAATTATGCATATCAATACAATGCACAATCATTTGATATGATGACGCTCTACTAAAATTTGCAATAAATCAAGTTTTGAATTAAAAAGCTGAAGAAGAAAGAGAGCACTAGTGTGCATATTCAAAAATATCTTTAAAAAAACGATTATCTTCTTTCATCAGATCAATGGAGAACTGATTAGCATTTTTTTCATATATGTGTAGATTAGTTTTTAAAATGAGTAATTCAAAACAATGATATGCTAATTATGCTGTTTTAATATAATTATCAACCAATTACATTATTAAATCTCTTTGTTTAATTAATATGACTTGCGTAAAGTATTATTGTTATTTAGTCACTTTTTCTGGTTTTAAGAATAAAGTCATATAATTTGAGTATCCCAATTATACATAGTGATAGTCTTTAATAAATATTTTTTCTATATCCACTGATTAATTTCATAACAAAGACATTAAACATAAAGTTGTGCTTAAAAAAAATAAACCATTAAATAATGTTTTGGATTATAAGAAATATACTTAAATATGAAGTTTTTTTTAAAGTTATTTAGTTAAAATATGAAATTAAAATTAATCTATGCTTTAATAAATTAAAGAAATAAATAATAATAAAACACTTTAAACGACTCATAACTTGCGATATCACCATGTGTTTATAAACATACATTATAAACCAACATCATCATATCTATACGGCTGACATAGCGACATGCATGCTGTATTTAATTGGGTACAATAATACGCTGTATTGGGTACAGTAGTACTCTGTATTGGCTGCACAGAAAATGAATAAGAATTACATTTAATCTCATTTTCAAATCAAAATGGAAGCAAGATTCAATTATTACATTTTTTAAATCTAAATATCACCGACAAGAGAATTTTATTTGCAATTAACGTATACTTTGCAATAGGTTGGCAAAAAAAACACAACTAAGGTTTATAAGACATTAAATGTGGTTGAAAACGTGTTTTGAGTAATTTTCATATTTAACATATAAGGAGCATATATGATGTTATAAAATAAAAAAAAGGAAGCAAGAAGACGTAAACATATTTTAATTTTTATTTTATCATAATAAATGTTATATTTTAGCTGAATGACTAGACGTTGTAATAGATTGGCAATTTAATAATGAAAACAGTTATAACGACGAAATTAAATTCTCTTGTATGTTTCTATGTAAACCAAATATCACAGTTTAGCCATGTAAGTAATAAAAACGGCCGATATCAAGGGGGTGGGGAGGGGTAACTTCTCTCGATAAGCCAGTGAAATGCCTGAAATAGTTCCACATGTAATAATAATAATAAAAGTAATAATTCGGACTTGATTTATAATAATGATAATGATCATGAAAATAATGATAATAATAATAATAAATCAATAAATAAATAAATAAACAAAAAAAAATAATAATAATGTCTTTATTTAGAAAGGGTAAACTCATTAAGTTTTATATACAAAATGAATCTTATTTTCCATGAGGCCCTCTGAATAACACATTTAAAATCATTAATATCAAGATTACAATGTTTTACATCAAACAATATTTGGAGCAGGTACCTGCTAAAATCAATACAATGGCAGGTGCGTACCCAGGTTATATTGAAGTGGACTCTGTAATCTACGTTCCGAAAGTCGCCGGTTTGAACCCCTCCCAGCCAGCGATTTGATTGCCTCTTATTAACTGCAAAAACTCTTTAGTATTGTTTTCTACCCAGGAAGCGTACGCGAGAGTGATTTACATTAGCACTAGATTCTTGTAATACTTAAAGAGGCATGACCTATAGGTCCGATACTTTTAGGATAAAATATTCAACTCTGATTATTTATTTATAAAAAGTTATTTTATGAACTTCTTCTTCAGAAACAAATATGTGTTAGGTGTGAACAACCAACATCGATTTTTTCCATGGTAAGTATCTCTATAACGCGATCCGCGTATAGCACGGTTTCATTTTGTGGACCCCAAGATCCGCGTTATAACGGGAGTGTACATTTATTAGAGAGATCGCATGTAAAAAGTGCTACAGTGACCCGAAGTCGTTCCAATTTTGGTGTTGTGCCAGGGCTGTCGGTTATAGTTCTGTTCACACATCAACTCTATCTTTAAACATAATTATGGATGTTACAAAAAAAGAAATAAATATTAATCTCAAAGTATTACTATATGAAACTTCATACCTCAGAAACTGTTAACTGACTCCTGTTTCACCAAGAACATACTTAAATAGTTATAAACTTAAATCTGAGAAAAGCATCCGAGCGATCATGATTTAAGACTGGTTCCAGTACAACTGCATGTGTTTCAGTGCCATTTATTAAGGAACAAATAATTAATCAGCCAAAATTCAGTTAACATTTGAGTAAAACTTAAGGAAATATTGGTGAAAACAGAAGCAAGATTTTACAAAAGTAGGGATACCGGTAGTTTGGGAAAATCTTTACAAACTACAAAATAGCATTGCCTTGATTTTTCCCGCTATCATATCACTGAAAACTAATTAAATAAAACATAAGGTACACTTTTTTGTCATAGATGGCCACTGATGTGCAAAATGGGATGCTGCCTTTTATCCGGAGTTACACTCTCTCCCATATGCTGAAGGAGTGTATTGCAATTACCTTTTCTGCCTGGATGAGAACAAGGAATACAGAATCAACAGCTGTTGTGATGTACAGACTTCCATCTGAAATATGTAACAAGATATTTCAATCATGTACAGTCAAACCTGTTTTAAGCAGTCTGTCAAGTGTAGGTGCAAAAATGACCTTTTGAGACAGGTTGTTGCTTATAACAAGTTGATTTGCTCTGAACGTGTAGAAATGAGAAATAGAAAATAAAACACCAGCGGCTGCTTAATAGAGGTACCTGTTTAAACAGGCTTGACTCAAACTTATGACCTGAGGTGAGCGGTAAATGATCTCAAAATTACATCCCCACTCACCAATGACTCTGAATCAAGGTTAAGCCCAAGTTCATACTAGTGATCTCTCAAGTAAGAGTCAGAGACCCTAATCATTACTTCACTGTTAAACTTCCATGAAAGTTTCAGGTACAATAGCAAAGTCATCATGTCAACTTAAGTCTTACCTTTTTGCACAGTCTCCCCAACGAACCATGACTGGAATTCTTTTTTAAACTGCGTTACTTCATAGACATCTCCATCCTCATTATCAAAATGAAATTGAGCTCGACCATCTGTAAAAATAAAACCGCTATTTAATATAAACTTTAATTAATACATATTTATACTTCGTGTTTAAGTAAAAAATTTTCGGAACTGTCCCGGTGTTTCTAAACATATCAACTGAAGATCTTAACTAAACGTAAGGAAAAATCTCAGCTCAAGATGTTAAGTGAAACCAGCCCCTGAACCCTAAAACGTAGTGACCGTCGGGAGTGGGCATGGAAAAACTTCTCATACTAATTACTCATGACGGGGCGTTTTGCCTTATTATACTTACAGAGGCCAGAATTCGGCTGCTTCCCAATTAAAATATCGTGTTTTTCCCCCCAATTGAGACATAAAATAATGCGGTAGACTGTTGTTCTGCTCAGATTAATTCTTTAGATCTTTCCTCATCAATAAAACTGAATAGGCCATATATAACCTGTCATATGTTGAAAATGGGTTAAAACCCATTGGTTGAAAAAAATCTTTTCATCAGGGCATGTATGTGTATGACATTTATTATATTTCTTTCTATAATAGAAAAATATGATAATATAAATACAACATTTTAAAACTATCTAAAATACGTTATTTGACACTGAATTTAATCCGCTTATCTACCTACCTTCGCAATCTGGGAAACTATGGTTGTATATGGTATAGGTTTAAGGTTGTAACAGTAAACGCATACACATATACAACCGTATGTAGTTTTACATTTACAACAATAAACACATACAAATATACAACCATCAGAAGCTATACATTTACAACAATCAACACATACACATATACAACCATATGTTGCATACATTTACAATACATTTATATACACAAACATCAGTTCCTGTACATTTACAGCAATAAACTCATACACATATACAACCATATGTTGCATACATTTACAACACTAAACTAATATACATACACAAACATCAGTTCTTATACATTTACAACACTTAACTCATATTCATACACAAAAATTCAGTTCCTATACATTTACAACGATAAACCCATACACATATACAACCATATGTTGCATACATTTACAACACTAAACTCATATACATACACAAACATCAGTTCCTATACATTTACAACAATAAACTCATACACATATACAACCATAAACTCATACACATATACAACCATATGTTGCGTACATTTGCAACACTAAACTCATATACATACACAAACATCAGTCCCTATACATTTACAACAATTAATTTATGCACATATACGACCATATGTTGCATACATTTACAACACTATACACATATACATAGACAAACATCAGTTTCTATACATATACAACCATAAACTCATACACATATACAATCATTTGTTTCATACATTTACAACATTAAACTCATATACATACACAAACATCAGTTCGTATACATTAACAACAATAAACTCATACACATAAACATACATCAGTTCCTATATATTTACAACCATCAACACATATGGATTTAAAGGTATAATGACATGTGTCCCTAATTGAAAACTCGGGGCAGTGTGATTTTTAACATCAGGGACACCATTCGAAAAAATTTAATAGAAATATAGTTGGTTATCGTTACTGCATAAATATTTCAAAATTTTTTGGGCTGTGCATGAGAAGATTATTTAAGTTTTAGACCATTTTAATTAATGGCGGCCATCTTGAATTTCAGATAGTCTCCTATGCAATAGAAACATCAATGTGAAGTTTAATTGGCCTAGTGGTCTCAGAAAAAGTGCTGCTAACGGACGACGAACGACTGACGACGGATAACACCATCGCGCAAGTCCTTCTGACCTTGGCCAGTAGAGCTAAAAAAATGGCAGCATCAGCGGCAAGAACCTTAGTTCCCCCTATTAACTGAATTGGTTTTAAGAGTTATCTACCCAATAAAAGATGGTTAATTTATAAAGAAAGAAACAATGTCCTACCATATATGTTTTATTATATTTCAACAAATTTAATACAAAATGACGAAAACGCATGGGTTACACATGACTGACAGTCGCCGTGCTGCAAACAAAAAATGTAATATATGTTTCAATTGCAAGGCACATCTCATTATATATTAATATGAATAGTTTTATTTATATATATATATACGCAGGAGAGAATTCTAATAGCATTTAACGGGATACATAAACATTTTTAACATTTCTTAAAACATTTGAAAATTGTAAAATGATTCTAATACTTAAAAGAAAATAATAAATACTAATAAACTACAGATAAGCGCTAGAGGTAGTTTGTAATGTTCCCATCATGCCCATGTTATATTCGACTTGAAAGTTTCTTCCACCCGGTTCTTAGTTTATCCAAGCTTTAAATTTCACTTTTACCTATACTACTAGCAAACAAGACTGGTAAAACTTTATAAACCCGATTATTTGGTGACAATTTCCCCCATAATATACCGTGTGAGCTTTCCGCAATCATTTACTTGACATGGAATTCCGGTTGTTAGATACAATATTCACTTGACTAAATATTGTTTCAATTTGTATTCTTGCAATATTTATTCCTAATTAATTTGAATTTTGTATCCCTTATTTAAAATTTAATATACATGTAATATAGACTTTTTGCAGATACAGAAAAAAAAACAATGTGCAATATAATTAAAAAATAAACCACGCTTTTCCACGTACTATTTCGTAGAGTGCATGTGTGCATGTGAAAGTGAGGTGTGCACTGTGCTTTTGTGTTGATGGCTTTGCCGTTATATCTTTTATTTTATTATCATAATAGCCATTATGTATGGATGGTGATGAACATGTATATGTTTATGCTAATAAATATTTTAGTTAAAGTTTAAAACATCACATGTTTTATAATACGACAATATCCGATAAATATATAAATTGCTTATAACTATTAATAAAATCATCGTCGGATACTCACGCGCAATCCATTCCGATATTCTCCATTTATCACCCGTGGGAAATTATGCTAGCTCTGCGTCGTTTTATTTGAACAGAAAAGAAAATACAGCTAACGCTAACGTCTTAACAAAACGGCGTTTGCAATGAACTAGCGTTGCGATTATATAACGTTCCTTTCATGAAATCGTGAAGGAACTAATCATATGGTTGCATGTTGGCTATGCAGAAACGACGCAAAGCTAGTGTAATATCCCACGGATGATAAATGGAGAGTATCGGAATTGACACCCGTGTGTATCCAACGATGAAATCCAATTCGCTATTGTGAAACTACGTCGTTCTATTTTTAGATGAAACCTATCGTATTAGGAGTGTTTTATAGTTTTGTAAATTTGGGACAATGAAAGCACGAGACCCCTGTGTAAGTCATGTACTCGCCGGGTGTAAAATGACTAATTAAATCTGTTATCGTACTAAAAAAATACCCCTAATACAGTAGGTTCTATCTAAAATAGAATGACGTAGTTTCGCAATTGCGTATTGGAGTTCTATTATTGTTTTGATATGGAATAACAGTTAACATTGTGCAATTAAACACTGTTAACAGAGTACACCGGTATGTACATGTACAAACTATTTAGCCGCTACAATAAAGGAGTAAGTTTTCGGATGCTTCAAAATGTTTCAAGGTTGCTGGTGATGGCATTATCACTGGTTATATAATTTCAGGGCAAAAGATGAAACCTCAGAATTTCATTTAAAAATTCACCCAACATATTACTGCTATAAAGCCATTCAAGAAACATTCCTAAAATTCACAGATGGCACCATTTTTTCACATTTCAATATATTCAAAGTATACCACATGCACAAGGTGACAGTTTGGGAATATTTTAAATGTGAACCATTGTGCCAAATGTCACGAGGAAATCTTGTTTCTGTACTTCAGATGTCATAGTTTCAGTAGTGCTAGTCAACCATTACTTTTGTACTTCATATTGTCTGTCAAACACTCAATAGGCAGAACTATTATTTTAGAATTGAAGTATGTGAAGTGTTCATAAATTATACTCAGCAAAAATAAAAAAGTATCCACTTATTTCATTATCAACACTTTGGCGATAGGTTCTATAGAAAAGCAACTGTTTATCCAACGTTAAACTTCCCAACAACTCCTTTGCGTTGATCAATATTTAAGATCCAACATTTAACATTCTGGTTGATAAATATTAAACTTCGGCATTATTAACAAGTTTTAATGATTTTTTCTGATTATCAACACTATCTTGATTTGTATTATAACATTGGAAAAATATACAAAACAGATAATCATGCAAAGCATGAAACAGTGGTCCTATATACCGATCCCGTTACGCACGAGTGAATCTCGACCTGATTATACGCATCAAAAGTAAATAAATACTCACACAATACTTAACAAAGAATTTTAAACAGAGATCTAAAATTTAAAAATATAATCAATTGGAATAGTGGACCCTTTTTATGCCCCCCTCCCAAAAAAAATTGGGGGTGGCATATAGAAATCGCACCGTCCGTCCGTCCGTACTTCCGTCCGGTATTTCGTGTCCGACCTGTAACTTTGTCATGCATAGATGCCTTTAGTTAATATTTGCTACAAATGATCAACATAATATGACGACATGTCGCGAGAAGGACCAACACCCTACCTCAAGGTCACACTTTCAGTGTGTGTGAAATTTGGTGTCCAGCCTGTTTTTTTTATTTCTTTGTATCAGCTTCACACAACCAGATGTAAAAAAATACAAATTATGATGTAGTATATACACAATTCTTATATAACATTTTCATATTTGTAAATTAAGAGGCAAACTTTCCAGGTTCTTTAGTAAATTTATTAACTCTGAGTTTTTTTGTTTTTTTTTATATATATTGCAATTAGTATCAAAGTTATACAATAACTGTACAAACCAGTGTGTTTTAGTTTGTTCTTACATTATTCTAATTTTATTTTACTAGCAAGGAATGTTTGCTCTTTAAATTCACAGACAAAAACCATATGAACAGAGATCAGGCTAACGCCTCACCAACACAAAATCGGTCATTCACACTAGTATTTTGATTTCAAGAATTTATGTAACACATACTTATTTATAGACATCAACATCATCTGAAACTGCCATATCTGCTTATTTTTTCTCATGTTCTTTTCATATTAAATACTGCATTTTCAATAATAATAATAATTATATGAAAAATAGATTGAAAGAATAAATTCGACTGTTTGTGATTGTATAAATATTAGAACAGTTTAACTACAAAACCTGTATAAAACTTCTTTTTTTTTCTTTAATCCACTGGATTTTTTGGTCAAATGTCAAACTATAATTATAATGAAAATGATAAATTGAAAATCTTAATTAAAGAAAAAGTTCAATACAAAAATACAGAATAAAGTCTACCCTATGAGATTTAATAAATATTTAGAACAGTTTTACTGCAAAACCTTAGTAAAACTTCTTTCTTTTAAACCATTGGAATCTTTTTTTCAAATGTCAAACTATAACTATAACGAAAATTATAAATTGAACAGCATATTGAATGTAAAAGTTCAATACAAAAAAGACAGGGTAGTTCTTAGGAGATGTGGTTTACATTTCCAAGTAGGAAATTCTCCATGACACTACATCGCTACCAATAATAAAATTTATCGTTATTTTCACAAACGATTTAGGGGCACGTGACACTTATCAGTGATATTCCTGTTGTTTATATTCCTGTTTTGCTCTGTCATACCTCGACCCACTAGACCTATTACGAGGAAATAAAGTATTATTGTTCTTCTATAGTTATAAAGGAAATACAGTCTATCCCTACCGTTACAATCGGTAAATTCATAGAAAAAAAGAATTCCAAATTTCTGATCTTTTTTTCGGTCTAAAAGTTAAAATTTTGAAAAACAACTATCCAGTTTAAATTTGTATTGCATATGTTTTTCTCTCACGACTATACTCTCTATAAACCATTCTAAATGATATACATAGGCATTATATAAAGAAGTATACAACTGAGTTCATAGACACCATTCACGGAGAATGACTGATGATACTTGGAAGGGAAATAGTGAAGGCAAGTCTTCGATACAAATGTTATAATTCAGTGCAATTGCAATAGTATTGCTTGAAAAGAATTATTAACTTTCTCACTAAATGACAATTTAGTTAAATAATGAAACATGATTCCCGCGCTGAGGGTTCTCTTTCTAGTAGGTCGTTAAGCGTGTTTATAATGCCAAAACAAGTTTAATCATTTTTATTAACAAAGCATGTAGATAAATTATTTGATAGCCTATGAAATATAAACGTTACAGCGTTTAACTCCGCTATGAAAAATAATATTTGGCTCAGATCATCAATAGTAAGTCAATTTTTTATAAAAACAGTAAGATCACTAAAGTGATAATAATAAAATATTTTAACTATAAGCACAATACATGAATCTGAAAATAACGTTGATCCAATCAGTATTCACATTGTTCCCTTTTCTCCCCATTGCATTTTTCAAATAAAAACTAATCAAGATTCGTTTTAACGAATGACGACATCTGATTTCTTAATTCCTCATACTATGTGTTACAGAGTTGGTAAACATCAATTCAAGTTCAAGTTTATTGGTAAAATCAACAAAATATTTGCATTTTGGCCATTACAGAATACAGAATACAGACTTTTTCATTGAGACGTAAACTATACAGTTTTTTGTCTAACATAAGTTATTAACAATCAAAATGTCACGTGAAATATACATTATATAACACAGTAAAAGCAATTTATATATAATTCGTATAATTTCTAAATCAAACATACAAAACAGGATATAATTTGGCGTTTAAAAAGTTACCTTGTTTTTTTTTAACAAAATATAGTCAATTCAAACTATAAAACTTTCTAATGAGTTTAAACATGAAAATAAATACTGTTATGTCTACTATATCTAATCTATATTATATGTTGAGTAATTTTTTGCGTATGGCAAAGGATTTGTAAACATAGTTCCCTAAGTTTCTGAGTACACTGACTTTATTTGTTTGCATCAGTAGGATATATTACATTACAACAAACGTAACACATGTACTGCATTGTAAAATACACAAAACACAAATACAATTACAGACATAAAAAACTATCAAACTTTCAATAAAAGTAACATTTCGAATTTTTATATGCTTCTTTATCAATTTAGAAATATAAACAATGTCTGTTTTGTTTTTAGAATACATACGGGGATTTACTTTATGAATTAGAGGCCAGGAAATATTACCCAAATATTCCATGCGGAAATCTGAATATCTGATACAGCATTATATCAAATTATATTCGAACTCAACTTGATATTGATTAAATACTTTACAAATTCGATACCATTATATCTCTAAATTTTATTTCCAAATTTTGAGAACATAATCTGAGACATGTCATTTTTCTACGTAGAGTGTCATTATGCAATATATTTAAAATTAATATAGTTTACATAACAAAATAACAAATCAAACTTTCTGTAACAATCAAGTTTTGACATTGTGCCGAGAGGAGAATTTAATTCATGAACTTATTGATCTCATAATGTAGTTTTTAACTGTGGCAAATAATTTATATTATTTTCAAAATCAACAATAACAGTTGAGAGTTCTAATTTATTGAATATATACGTTTAGGCCAGCAGATACCGTTTGCGCTTTAATATTGGTCATACTTCGTTTTGTGTTGTGGTAAATCAACATTTTAAATAAGTTTCAATCTGAACCTATCTGATATTTCTTTCAAAATAAGAATTTATCGACGTATAATTTTTAAAATCAATTTTATAATTGTTCATTTTCATTTTTTATCCCTACCATACACTTACCATATAATAACGGTATCTGACATTAAAAAATGTTGTCACAAAAACACAAGTATTCGTTCGCCAACGACGTTTGAAATTCGGTTTAATATTTTTACTAACGTGCTCACACAATGTTAGTGTATAATATAAAATCGGTTGTTTTTTGTAACTATATGTAACTGTGAGGCACAGCACTTTAGTATATGTACTTATATAATGATCTGATTCCATTTATATCCATGTAATCATATATGTGTGTATGGATGTGTATGTATGTAAAGTATATTATTTATCTTGAAACTTCTGTAAATTACTGCAATTGTATGTCATTCATCCATTGTAATATATCATTTATGCTTGTCGTGATATATTACCATGTTTTAAAGATGTCCTTATGAGGATAAGACCCACTGGAAATGGAAATAAGCCGTGGTCGAATTTGTTCAAATTCATTATAAATACCCGTACTTCAATTTACCGGCGTTACTTGATATACATGGTGTTTGTGAAGAAATTCCTGCACCTGATTCACGTGCTTAAACTGATATAAATATCATCAACATTTCATTCCGACATCAGTTGAAATCATTTCCAGCGAAAGGAACAGACGACAATCAGACAAGGTAAGAGTTGGCGATTTTAATTTTTTAATTTAAGTTGAATAATTTGTGAATTAATTTCCATTCTAAATCCATAGACCTTGATTTTATTGTCTTGTAAGTCTATATTTGTTTCAGTGAGCATTTCTCTTTTTTCTTTGATTTTTAAACATCGATACATGGACGATGTGAAGGAATACATTAGTTTTTATTGGATATAGCATATTAGATATAAATATACTGAACGAAACGGCTAGCCCCCACCTGATTTTTGGGTTGATTTTTACCTGATATTTTATGTTTTTACTCTAAGCATCAAAGCATTATCTTTGCAATATGACCTTGAATAAGAATGAACATTTAGGATAACATTGACCCGGTCTGAATTATCAAATTTGAGAGTAATTGGAATAATTTCGTTGTTATTGAAATGGATAGTTAAATATCAATTTTCAAAAGAGTGGCGGATTAGGTATTCCTTTCAGTATTTATTGTGATTGAGTGTCATTGTTTTGTCTAATGCGGATAGAAACCAACTTTACACAATAAACATGCTGACATTAGTGTGTCGTGTAAGGCGTTCGCAGCTGTTTTGCCGTGTCTGCTTATCCGATCACAACACGCACATATTTATAGAAAGTGTAATACTTGAGTTTATAGATTGTGCAGGCTTAGAAAATCCGTCGTATAATCACGTTTTAGTTAAGTGTGCATTTGTACAATCACAAAGTGAAACACTTTATTTCGTTCGTAAAATTTACACAGCAATTTCATCTTAGTAATTGTGTCGCGTTAATTTGTCCTTTTGTATCGGTTTTCAAGGACCTTTTCGTCCTAATCGGTACACGTGCACTTTATGTGGAAACAATATCTGTAACCGTTAAGGAATGGAAACACTTAGTAATTAGTATTCTGTCCTAATACAACGGTAATCGAACGATATTATTTCCATCCAATGACATGGTATGGTTTTTTGATACTTACAACAGTGTTTTCACTTTTTGTCGTTTAGTATATATTGCCAGTGTACTGTAGGACTTTCTTAGATAACTCGATACACTAAATCTACGTCACTAGCGTTGATTTGGCTCAGACCAGCCTGATTTTACGCTGGCTTTGTATTGGTTATAGTTTTTTAGTGTTTGTAGCTATTTAACACGAAACTTTTTATTTTGCAGATGTCTCGGTTACTCTTTTCCATTGTGGTGCTTTTAGTTGTCGACCATGCCTGGAGTTTAACATTTGGTAATTAAAAAGTGGATATAAACTAAATATATGTAAATTATATGTAAAATATAAAAATATGTAAAGTCTTTGAATACTGAAATATTATGGATTTGTATATCGCCCTTATTACTGTAAGCTTCACTTATAAATACCGTTGTAGTTCGTTCAGTTATTTGTATACGCCATTCAATGAAGGAGCTAGTTTTTATAACTTTTTATAACTAAATTGCCACTCAGTTAATTGCGTTTTATTTTTTAAATCTTAACAATAACCACTATTTTTTCAGTATGCTACCTCAATTCCACCATTATAATCGACAATCCAGGCGCATATGCAAACGTGTTTGTCGAAGAGGAAACTACTAACAAAATATGCAACGCCACAATGATAACGAGTAACACGCAAGTTGAAGTTACTGGCTGTGATATGGTAACTGCTTCACGCATTATTTAATGTCTCTCGTACATCTAAAATCAAAACTACCCATAACATTTGTTATTACAATATTACAAAGCGGCGTATCAACTCTGGTAAAATATGCGTCCAGATCGATGATCAACGTATGTTCCCATCTGAAATAATATAAGAGTCTTTCATTGATTATCAACTTCGCAACAAATAAAGCATTATAAGCGAACACGAACCAGTTGTATAACGTAGTGATAGTAGCTATCAATGATGTGCGGTTATAGATATGAGCACAATGCCAAATCAAAAGGTTGCACAAAGTGATTCAGATTATCTTTAAGTTATATTTATTAAATTCACAAAATTACAATCAAACAAAGATATATTTCTGAATAACAATTTTTTTCACAAGAGTATGATACTTGAATTGTTTTATTCAGTTGTCCCAAAGCTCATGTTATCCAGTTAATATAAAGTTGCATTATCACGAAGTTGGGTTCTAAAATCGGAACATTATGCTTTCAGTTTGCATATCTCTATTGATACAGATTATATCTAATTTCCTGCTTCGAAAATAATGAGATTATTCAGATAATTATGTTTTCGTATTTGAATTTCTTACAAATGCAAATTAAAGATTTAACCAAATACTGCTGAAGTGTTCTGGTGATTAAACATTAAATAGTTACATCATGTATCAAAGACAATCGTTTTGATATTTGAAAAAAAAATCTTTTTGAAGAGATAGAAGCATGTGAAATTGTTTTAGTTTGGTTATAAAAAAATATATAGCCACTATCAAATGTATTCTTTTACTTCCTGTTGGTATTTGTGTCAACTATTAAATCTTTATTTGAATTATATTAGCAACTTCAACTAATAAAAACTCAATTACCTGGTGCTTGGTTAAATGGGCGACATCATCATCCAATGGGTCTGTGAAATAATTCAGTGATGCACATTTTAGAATGTCAACAGCACTCTTTCATCGTTATGTCTCAAAAGTGACAATTTTATTGCTTTGTAAACTGTTATGGTGTGTTCAGACGATTTTCAAGATATACAACTTGCATTCAAGCTGATGGTATACTTTATGATCTGTATATGAGATTTATAATTTTAACTTATTTTCCAGGATGTATCGATTCTTGTTCATTTCACAAACAGAAGTGTGGACCCTCAAACGGACAATATTATTGTTGGATATGCCAAAAGTTACAATTACATGATTACCTGCAATGAAATCCCAAGTCTCGGAGTAACGTTTACACCGGACAATGCATTAGCTGTTACGTAAGTATACAGGTATTCGGGTATTTCATACGTGTATATAATTCCGATAATATGAATATTTACTATATGAGTTAACATGGTTTCTTTAAAAAATAATGTCAAATATCTTGCATCTGTTCATTTACTATGTTTTACTCTATCTGTATGTTTTATAAAGTTTTCTAAAATATTAAAAGCTATTTATTTTAAAAAAGGGACAAATTCATTCAATATTAACTTGAACATATACAGTTCATCGTTGTTTACATAAACATACAGTACATGTCATTATGGATTTCTGCTTTCAATGCTGAGATATTTTAAAAAGCACATACATTGTATAAATATCCTTGAATGTAACGAGGTCTTCATTGACAGTGATATATCAATTCGCATCGCGTGCATTACGGGTTTGTCAGAATATTCTAGGATATCCTAAAAATTATTTAGGAATGAAATAGGCTGGTATTAGTTTCTAGTATCTATATTGCAGTTTGTCGACAGTAACAGAGAAATCTGTCACGCCTTCGTTTACAATTTCATCGGGCCTGTACCAAAATTCTAATTTAGTCACTATAGCTGATGTTGGAGACGAACTGTCATGGGAGATTTCAATTCCAGGTTTGTAATTTATACAAATGTTTTGTGTACATAAAAGTTCGTCTGTTTCGTTACGTAAGCTATAACACTGAATGAAATTTAGAAAATAATGTATGATCTTTACAAAGGTAAATTTGGTGGATTTTGATCAAATTTCACGGTTGCTACATCAATAATATCATAATTGTTGCAACCAAATTGGATACATTATTGCCATAGTAACGGCCGTTTAATAACACTATGACATCCGTAGAAGTGGATAACAGATTTGTTTTAAGTACATCTGCGTCTTCAGCGTGTTACACAATTTAAATCGGTACAATTTAAACCTGAAACGGGTGTTCCGTTTTATTTTGATTGAACTTTATAATGTTCAAAGCGGTCGAAATAGGAATGCATTGATTATCTTTCTCGATCATATTTTGACGATTACAGATAGTACTATTGTACACATGTTCAATAAAATATTTTAAAGCTCATTCATTTGTTTTTAAACTACTGGCACAAAACTACGGCTAGCCTATTTTTTGACATATGACACTGATTTAAAATATTGTCTTAGGAACTCAATTGGAACGTATCAATTGGACTTTGATGGCCATATCTCTTCACATATACAAACCAAACATGAGTTTTGTAGCTTACTTCGATGTTGATGCGGACAGCGGAATACGGACTAAATTTTGTTGTAAAAAAAAATTTAATTGGGTAATTACAATTTAAAGGAAAACTTTTAATAATAGCAAAACTTCCCATTTTCCTTTAACAATTTAAGACAATTTTATTTCGTCTACAAATCAAACCTGCACACATTTTAACACTTTTACTCAATATTATCCTGAAATGTCACATAGAGCTAATTAGTCTTGTTTAATTTTAAGTTCCGCTATAATAGCATGTTCCACACTGACACTATACGTTTTGAACATATCTGTTGAACTTTCTGCAATTTCTGTTCTTTATGTGCCAGCTGTGCATTTGTAAACCCTGTAAAGATAAGATATCGGTTGAGATATAGTTTGTCAAATAATATATTTAATTTTCACGATAATCTAGTACTTTGCCTAGACCTAATATAGTCATTAATGTTTTACTTAAAAATTTTATTATAACGGTATTTGTCCTAATGTACTGAGAATTTTGAAATACGTCTGCTGTTAAAACCTTGTATTTAAACTAATATGTAAGCGTCTTGTCTTTGTACGCATGCGATTCAAAATGTTTACTTACTTTTGGTGATAACAATATTTGTTGTGTACTGCACCTTTATCGCAATATCATATATCGAGGTACACGATTTCTTGTGCTAAACGGTTACACGTTATTTGGTTCGTGATTACTGAATAAAGGTTAATTGTTCCATAATTATGTATCATGATTAACTGTTTATATCTCTCGGCATTGCCTAATCTCTGCATGTCGCATAGCACACCGTCCCTTCAACCAATGTTTTTCCGGTGACTGGTATGCCAATGACACAAATGAACGAACTTTCGATCGAAAATATTGAACATATCGATTTGCACTTGCAAAAGATGGGACTTTAACAATATAACTATAGCATTCATACGGATCAAAATTAATCGGTTCAAACACATTTTATGGAAGGAGATGCATGCTATAAAGAGACAGAATATTTGAATTTTGAAAAAAGTGTACGGGATTGAAATTTTTTTTTGTAGAACCGGGCGTTTATTTTGCGGTTCAGTGTAGCTAATGGTTGGATAAATTCACATCATGAACGACTGAAATTGAAAGTATGAATAAAAACAAAAAAAAACACGAATTCATAAATGATCGCTCACATCCGTCTATAATTGTAACAAAGTTGTAAGTCCATTGTCTGCATCGACCTCGAAGTAAGGTGTAAAACTGTAATTATAGCAAACTTATTGGAATAGCTCGTGGACTCTTTTTTTTGTTGTAAAAGACAACTTTTGCTTTTGTCGGTGAATTATTCCATATATAATTAACGCCTTCATAAAAAGGAATTATTTTGAATGTGGCATATATTTCTTTATCCGAGACCTACCATCGTTTTATCCGTTCATATGTCGACTGCATTTAATTTGTGTTTTATTAAGTGAAATTGTAGGAATAAAAATGAAACGCGACGTAAGAAATCTGTATCTTGGTTTTAATACAATACCCATATGTATTTTGGTTTTAATACAATACCTATACTTGTGTTTTTAAACGCGTTTCAGTATAATTTCTATTATGGTGTAGTTATTTTACACTTTTGCAAAAACGCACAGGTATACATATACTGAAATATCATGTAACATGTTCCCCACCCTGTCGAGTTTAACCTGATGCACTGAAACATTTACTATATTTCAGATGCTTATTTTCTCGACCCACAAAGCTGCACAGCTTATGGAGGAACAGATGCATCTGCAACTGAAAGCAAGACGATCATAACAGACGGGTACGTTAGAGAAATCCGTTTTATACCGTACGATGTTCAATTATATAAGAACCGACAAGGAACTGTTTTTGCCAAACCGAATTTCTTCGAAAACGGTCATCCGAAATTGACGGAATTTATTTTCTGAACTGAAAAAGCTATGTAAGATTGTTGTTTTTTTTTGCATACTAAACTTGTTTTAATATAAATTATTACGATTTCTTGACCACGATCTTTTTTAAGACGTCAACTTGTCATCAATAGTTTGAACATCACAGCAGGGTAGGATAAATGCGTACTTTACTGTGGCATCATTCCGAATACTGTCCAGAGCCGACGTCGATGAGAGAATAGACATGCATATTAGTTAGGATGTGTGTTCCATAACTGTGTCCATAGATAGTGAGCCTAGAATCGACCTTCCTGATGGCATAATTGCACATTTTGTTTTGTTACGCCGAAAAACCTTTACACTCCATCACTCATTTCCTTCCACGCGTGCTTTAAAATCATTCTATGATTCATTTGGTTGAATCGAAAGTATTGCAATGCTATATTGAATAGTAATTGACAGGTAAAATTATCTATTTTCATGAAAAATAGTTTTGGTGAATTATTTTGTTTATTTAATTTTAACAGACCAGCAATAATTATAGCTTAATTTTAATACCCCTGAGTTTAATTGACCTCCATTTAGTACTTATTTCCTGAAAAAGTTATTTTAGAACAGCATCGAAATAATCGAGCGCACTCTCCCTCCGACAGCTCTTATTCTATATATTGTGAATTCAATGAGGGGCACGTGTGTCGGTGTTCAAATGAAATAAATCTCAATCTGGTTTCGTCTTTTCAAATGCTTTTAGTGTTAGGGCAGTTTAAAGAACTACATGTATTTCAACTTGCGACTCCGTTCAAGTTGTTTACTACTATACAAAGAACAAATGTTGTTCAATAAATATTTATCGATGGGTTTAAACCACCTGACCGCATTGTGTGGACACCTATCGTTATTGCAATATGTATGCCCTTCTTTTAAAATATTGTTCATATCGTACATTTATATTGATGTGAATCCGCATTCATTTGTTTTCAGGTGTACTGATGACGATAGTTTAGTCCTCAGCTTTAACGAATCTGCTGCTGTATCGTCGGATAACAGAAAGAAGTATTCTACTAGTTTCTACGTGTTCAAGTTTTATGACAGCGATAACATATACATAGTGTGTAATCTGCTAGTATGTCCAACGGCTACTCCTTGTGCATTTGTAAGTATTACTAAACACGATTTAAGTTCCGACCTCCAAAGAAAAATAGGAGCCATGGCAAAAGCTTCGGCATCAGATTTGTGTCGACCTATTTAGGCATGCTCATATCCCGTTATACACTTTTTATCCATAAATAAACATTGTGTGTTGCCTAACATAGAGTGGGCTCGAGAGGGGGCAATTTAAATTGCTGAATTGTACATAAAAGAGAAGAGTTATGGCTAAGGTCGAATCTTTATGTAATTGTTGGCTCATGCAGCAATGACATGTCGCATATTGTAACCACCACCAAAATTTAAGGGTCCTAAGAATACCAGTCAGATAATGCTTTAATTACTTGATGTACCATTATAGCTCCGTTAAAACCTAGAATATTGAGTATTAAATCTGTAATTAGTAATACATTCGGACCTGGTTAGCTCGATCAATACTGCTTCTCGCTATTTATCCAAGTAGACGTTCTAGTTTCAAATCTCAGCCAGGTCACATTATCTTTGAGTAATATACGTAATTGCGTATCATTGTCATTTGTCTCTAACCGATGATTCAAAGTAGGAAAGTTATGATTATAAGTTGCGTGTATGCAAAGACGAGTGTGTTAGAGTACTGGTTGACCTTTGCACTCGATGACATATGACGCCAAACATTCGATTTAAAACACAACCTTTTCGCAAGACACTGATAACTTCCTCATAAAGATTTGGATTTTACCTGTACTTTGAACCCAAGACCTCTGTTCTGTGATGTATTTCTATGATTTCGGTGTTGTGGTAGACGGTGATGATGTACTGTGGGATGTATCGCAACACATATGTTATTTTCAGACTTGTCCAGCAGTAGGTAGGAGGAGAAGAAACACAAATTATGATGTCGATGATTCATTAAAACACCTACAGATAACAGATCACATTCGAGTTCGTTCTTCTCCACTTAAGGCACTTCAAGGAAAGGCAGCTAACCAAGGTAATGCATTTCCGCTTTGTATTAGTTTACACTGGTTCAAATAAAATTCTCGCGTCAAATATACACTCTCATAATAATAAAGCTTAAACATATCGAACAAAATTGTCACAATATTTTCCGCTAAACGGTAATAAATAAATAAAACTGTTTTATCATAGTTATCCTGCTCTTTGACAGCTGATGATACATATACATTTGGAATCCGATGACTGTTCCAGCTTATTACCCCCACTTTTCCAAGAAAATTGGAATATTGAAATGGCACCTGTCCGCCCGTTCGTTCGTCTGTCCATTATTTCATGTTTCTTTGTATTACATTACGCTTAAGGTCAACAACCTTGCAAACACCGACTCTTTCCACAGATTAAAGCTGTTTGAAATGAAACTTACTGTACTTTTTATGCATTGCCTGAATCGGTAATTTGTTACTGACTGATGGTCCTTTGATCTTTTCAGCAATTAACTTCAGAGTTCCAGCATTTACCATTTGTACTTTTGTTACATATTTATTGCTACCTGGTTGTTTGTATAGTTCAATATCAGTGGTAGTTTTAATAAGAAGCCTATTGAAGTATTCTTGTTATACATGACGCGTTCAGGAGTGAACTATAATTTTATGTTGATAATATACAGTTGCCAATCGGCTTATAAGATATATTAGCTACTATAGATATAAAACATATAATATATAGTTGAACGACTATAATCGTTAATGTATATTAATTTTCCAGGTCCAGTATTTCTCAACATCGCCGTGTTAGTAAGCATTGCCAGTATACTACTTGTTCTCAATTACCACTAACGTATTGACAGCACAGCATCCGGAAGACGTTTGACCATGGATATCCCGCTTTGTTAAGCAAACTTGACATTAATATTTCGTGTAACGAGCTATAAAAGTTATAGATAGTTCATTGCCAAGTACTATTTAAATCTAAACAACTGAAATAAGCTTTGTTCGATCTTTATTAATGACTCGTCAATAAACTATGTTTTCAAAATGTTACGTTATGTTTGTTCGTTTAAGCCTATTTGAATTACATACTTGTTGTATGACATCCTGTTATACTACTGGAAACAATCGGGGAGTCTTGCTCTCCTTCCACAAGAAACTGACACACTTGCTTGGATTGACGTTTTGATCTGGCTAGTCTTGAACATTCGATATGAAATATTTCGATAGTCGTTGCTAGTCTAATACGACCTCATCTCACAATTGACGAGTTCATGTAATGTAATGAAATCCGTTCAGCAAGGAGAGTTAACGTCTCGCTACTCTATCACGCCACTTTTCCCCCACGGTAACTGGATTCTTACGCTTATGAAAAGTCTTATTTGATTTTTGGTTTTGAAATATTTAAAATGGTTCATAGTGATTGTGATTTCTTGCTGCAGATGAGTTAAAGCAAAAGTTGGCATAGCATATACTGCAATAAGACATCACTGGTGTTAAAAAAGTGACATTTATAGAATTTCAATATATGCAGGTATTTTTATCAGCATTTGAGGACTTTTTTTTAGAATCTCAAGGTTTCACTGCACAATCTTTAATGAAAACAATCTGGTCAACCTACCAGTTATTGTGCACTTCTGTTTCTATAGCTACCAAGTCGATAATCTAATAATCGATCGATACTGCTTCCAGCGCCGCCATTTTTCTTATCATATGTCGAGGTCACACTTTGACATAAAAGATATGAAATTGCGTGTCGATCCATAACTCTTGATATCGTAAAATATATCGTTATTTTAACAGTGCTGTTTGTTTTTAGAATGGAGGGTTTCGTTTCAAGTTAACCACTCCAATTTAAATATCAATTGTTTTCACGTTGATGTGGATTTGACATATGAAAAAATTCATTAATGAACCATAAAACCATTTCTGACGATCCAAACGGCAGATAGTTTATCGAACTTCGGATACCTACTGCATCAACTGTGGTGTGTAGTAGGTGAAATACTATGACCGTCATTACTCTGCAAATCTTGTAAAACACTTATAAATCCACTTAGTTCTGTAAGGATACCACATCATCAGGACAAATCTGCAACCAGAATTGTTCTTGGTATTTGACTAAAATTTGATCAAATATATTATTTTATTAATCTGAAATACTTGTTGAGAGAATATTACCTTGAAAGTTGATACTGTTAAAAATAGTGTTAATGACATTTACCCATTTCAAAGAAAAATTTCCTACTACATCACAAATTATTGACAAAGCTATTTTATTGACATTGAGCAGAATAATTAACCAGTCCACCAATACTTTACAGTGATTTTTCCACTAAGAAATTTCGTTTTTTATTTTAATAACTATTGGAAAAAATATAAAGATCAATTAACAAGAATTTAAATTTACAAATATGTCGCTATCATTAGCAGTAGCAGCGACAATGGCAACAGTTTAAAGCTCTTAAGTTTATGATGTCCGCATAAAATAAGTATTAAAATAATTAATTATGAATATTATTTCTCGACTCGATTACTTAATTTGTAAAATAAATACTCGTTGTAATCAGTCGCCATCGTACTAGTGGCCAAGTTATTATAAATAATAAATATGAGGAACATGTCCCCAATATATACGCCAAAATGTACCTTAACATGTATCGGAGGGTGCAATATTTATAGCAAAAATATTCGATTTCATATACTGTATACGAAATTGCTAGAAGATTCATTCTATCTATAAGATAGAGCAAATTTTTAAATTATACAAGGTCCCATGTTTCTTATCGTCGAGAACGAGAAAGGATCCGCAGGTATGCCAACGATCTAAATATTTGATAAATTAGGTGTGTCTTTAGGGCCGTTTACAAATTGAAAGCACAATAGAGTGTGGCTATATGAACCACATTATTCCCAAAACGACAACCTTACCAGATACATTTACATTGTAACATACTCCATTGAGACATAATTGTGAATAGTATACATATAATTTGTGCCATCTCATTTTGTCATTCTGGTGAGGCGGAAAAAACATGAAAAAACAACAAATAATACATTTACCGTATTGAAATCCTCGATAGGAGTAAGATCCAGTGAAACATTGAACTTTTATCCTGTCGCTTTACGGCAAACACGTTAATATCATAGCCGTTCAATCTGAATACAGCACTGCACTGCATGTTGTAATGGCGATAGACAAGATGAATAAATAAACAGACACTTACGGAAGGCAGCAAGATTTATGTTTTCCTGGTGTAGTTAAAGCACAACACCATGACATATTACATACAGTACACAGTTGTCAATGTATGCATAAAATCCCCAACAAACTAATGTATTTACAAAATTATACAGAAAATATCATATTACAACGTGACACTGTTGTTCTCTGGTTCATAATACTGCCATAGGGTCTGAATATTTAAATATTAATGATTGTGAAACAGAATTAGCAAAAGCAAATGTTGTGAAGATCATACTTGCAAACAATTCGATTTTCAGAGTATACATAAACACATCACTGAAAGTAAATTGATTAGTTTATCTGGAAGCATCACTTACTTATTGATAACATTTCATTTTGAAGTAGTGCAGATAACTTGCAATTACCAATAATATGAATGATAATTCTGTTGTTGAAAGAGCAGAATGTGACGCTGAAACCTGATTGAATGAAAGAAGCTGCAGATATTCTGCTGTTTGCTCCCACAAGTATTATCCAGTGGTGTGCAAGGGTGTACTGACAATTCAAATATACCAAGTGTTAATCGAGGGAATCACACGGAATCGGAGATCTCAATGATATGAAGTAATAGCTGCATTTCTAATAGACAGAAACTTAATTCGTCATGACCCTTGCTTTTGTAACATTGTTATGGGTGCAGCTGTGGAAGAAAACTTGAGTCAATAAATAAGACTGAAAATTGATTTTCAATCAAGAATAAATATCAAACAATTTATTTCGACACAAGAGACATAGAAGGTTGATAAGAAATCGGTATAGCGTACGTAACCTTTCCTAGATTAATTTCTCAAGCAAAAAGGAACATTATCATTTGAATAATTACATTCCTTGTTTAATTTTTGGTTATATAAACATTCACGACACTTCCGGGAGATCACTGAATGAACTCCGACATTCCAAGGCAACAGAAATATTACCAAAGTTGGGTCAAATCATAGGGCGACTTTTTGTAGCCGCCAAACAGCAAACTTTTTCAAAGACTACAAACTTTGTGTAATTCCACATGTTCCAAAATGAAAATCTTGAGTACAAATACGGTTCGAAATATCCTAGACGTGTGATTTTATGGAAAGAAAATGTTTTGCTATGAAATGCAATGTATATATTTTAGAAAATAGGGTTGTATGGTGTGAAACTATAATTTATATACATTTACAACTAATGATGACTTCTTGAGAGAATATTCAGATGATATTAACAGTAAGATGATAATTAAGTTCGAACTAACACTTAGATATTTCTAATTGGTAAATTACAGTAAACTTTCGATATAGTCAGAAGCAAAATGTTATGAAAAACACTTAGAAACATGTGTTGCATTTTCTTCCAGGTTCACCTAAAATAAGCGTAGATCAGCTTGTTAGAACTGGGAGTGGTAATTTCACATGCCCCAATTACAGAAGATTCGTATATATTGGTTCCTATCAAGAACAATTAGTTATTTTATTGATGAACAAATTATTAGTATGGAGCATAAACAATTACATGTCACACAAAAAGTTTAAAATGATAAATTGTACACGTGTGTCAGTGATGGCCATACTCAGAGAATAACATTTCTCAAATATGTAATGACTTGGAACTAAATCAAAGCTTTCTGTTTTTTAATGTTTTGCAAATATACCTATGAAAATGAAAAATCAGCATATAAGCATTATGTGTCACATTAAGGCTCCAAAATAATCTAAACCATGTAATTTTTGTAATAAGAAACTTATTTTTACAACATATGCATCATAAAAAAATAAGAGTATTAGATGTAAAATAGTGAACTATACACAATTAATGTCAGTGATGACCTTTTCAAAGCTCAGCATTTTTCAGTCAGGTAGTATGTTTGAACTTATGATACTACGCTTTCCTATCGTTCGATTGCGGTAACTTTTGATGTTTTCCTGGAATTTATTTTTATAAAAGAACATGTTGGAATTTATCTAATTTGACCTAAACTACACGTAGTTATAGATTAACCAGTTATAATAGGTGGGTTGGGTAATTTCAAACGACACATTTTCAATACATCAAGGCTTCAAATATTCTAGAATATGTTACTTTAGTGATAACAAATTTATTGTACAACATATGCATCATAAAAAATAACAGTATTAGGTGTAACACAGCGATCTATACACAACTAGTGCCAGTGATGACCTTTTCAAAGCTTAACAATTTCCAGTTAGGTAAGTTTGAACTGATCAATGTCAGTTTTCCTTTTGTCCGACTGTGGTAAAATTTTGTTATGTTTTCCTGCAATATGTGTCAATAAAAAGAACAGTTTAGAAATATTATGTTGCATTTTATCTAATTTAACCATAAATAGTTATATAATAACGGGTGGGGTAAATTCACATACTCAAAGGCACACTTTCAATAATAAAGATTCCAAATGATCTACAATATGTTATTTTTCTGATAAAATAGCTTAAAGTTGTAAATTTGTATCACAGAAAATAACATTATTAGAGGTAAAAAGTTTAATTATGCACAACTAGTGTTAGGCGTGACCTTCTCAAAGCTTAAACATTTTTCAGTTTGTGTGTTTGAACCGTAAACTGACTGGACTAAATACGCTGTAAAATCTGAAACTACGTCACTCTATTTTTAGATGAACCTACCGTATAAGGGGGTGTTTTATAGATAGAATATCTATCTAGTTCTTCTATACCCAGTAAGTACATCTCGTGCTTGAATTGTCCCACATTTATACAACTACAAAACAATCCTAATACGGTAGGTTCCATTTAAAACAGTGTCGTATTTTTCACAATAGCGTATTTGAAGTATTGCTCGTCATTTAGCAAACAATTTTGAAGTCCTTTTTTTGCTATGCATTATGTTTAATAACATATACTTGTATTATATTGAGTAAACTTCCTAAACACATCCATATTGTGTTACAATGTAAATTGATTGGATGTTTATTCAGTGTAAAAGACAGATATACAGGTTACATTAAATATGCATTCTCGATTGCAAATAAAATAAAATTAAGACAAGTTAATTAACTATCAACCATAATTATTGCAAATCATACCAAGCAAAAAAGAAACGTACCTCAACATTTGAGTAACATTTTCCGAAAAGCCAAAAAGGCTATAGTTATTAATCATAAACAAATATAAAGTTTATTCATTTGTGGGTTGATATTTCATTAATCTGGCTAGCTAGCACGAGCATTTTCATAGTGATACATACCAGGGGGAGATCGATGGGGTTCAAAATATAAAAATCACGAAATATCAGTCGCTCGTTACGAAACGTTTAGGTCATCGAGTTCGATGCAGAATTTCTCTTTTGCATTAATTTTCGTCAAAAACGAATGTAACCAACATTTGCAGGTATATATTTAATATTTTTTTACGGCTCATCGACGTCCTGAAACGCATTTGGCAAATTCTTCTTTTCACAGGGGAAACTACCGGCCATTTGTAAACATTGATCTTTGTCAAATATTGACTGGTGAATATGGTCTGCCATTCTCCAATAATTCAGATGACGTCGCGCCCATAAAAGCGTGGCAGTGCGATGACGTCGTGTCACTATTTGACCAGTGTATTGGCTCCGAACTCTGATTGGTAAGGATATTGTAACTGGTAACCGACGTTGACGTAAGTGCGTAAACGTGATGAAATGGTTGGTTCCGGTCTTCATCTCTCGGTACCAGGTCGCTTCAGAGCGTAAACAGTCAAAGTTTGTCAGTAACGTGCTTTAAGTAGCCAAATCCTCTTGCGACAACATCCAAACTGACGTATGACCACCATCGTCGTTACCCTGTCCACTATCATCCCAATTTTGCGTTCTTTTTTCAAAAATCCGTGGCATGGTAAAAACTGAAAAAAAACCGAAGGGACTAGAAAAAAATAGTTGGAGCTAAGCGTTGTTCGAGCCAAGTATTGTTTAACATCATACCGAACATGTACACGCATATACATCGAAATTGGATTTCGACCAGGACTTGATAAGTGATTCGAGCTATATGTGGTGTTCTAGCCATCCTTGTTCGAGCCAACGAAGCTTTACTGTATAAACAGAATGACGTAGTTTCACAATATCTTACTAGGTTTAATATTATTATTTTTTATAAAATGGACATTGTCCGCCTGAAGTAGGGAGGAAGATTCAACGTGTGTATTCATGTTTTTTTTTATCAAATTAAACATATTGAACATAACGAAACTGTTTACTAGTTTAACTCAATCATGATATCGCACACGCACACGCACACGCACACGCAAACGCACAGAGAGAGAGAGAGAGAGAGAGAGAGAGAGAGAGAGAGAGAGAGAGAGAGAGAAAAAAAATTTGCCTCGTAATATGAAAGCTGCCAACCGGTTGTAATTATTTTCGAAGGAAGTTCGAAGCCTTCCTTTATAAATATGACAGATAATTTCATTGTATTAGGCAGAACTTGTAGTATAGATTAGACCTATTGAATATTAGTCTTGAAAGACTTTCGGGTCGAGATTTGGATAACCAACATCAAAAGGGCTAGTGTCAATATATAGTTTATATCTATATCCCTATACTATAGTGACACTTTCCACTGCAGAAAACATCGGCCACATCAAGGCAGCCATGTAGCTGAGAAATAAAATACAATAGTGTTCTAGCATAAGAGACGTCATTTATTTTCAGAACAAATTTTATTATTGTTCATAGAAGTATCATTTGAATACTATAATAAAAAGTGAATCATGACAAAATAACAATATTGAACAATTCCATTGAAATGATGAATTATCTCCCTTAGATGAAAATATAAGCTGGAATCTACATGCTTAGTGACAGACCGACGTCAACGGAATATTCGTCTGCAAAGTTATGCATTGAGTCACATACTTTTTATAAATCGATCGCCCGAAAGCCTGTTTTAAACAGCGTAACGTAGAATTTCAAGATAATGTTTTTTTTTGGTTGATGTAACATGTATTATAATTGTTCTTAAACTGTTATGATGAAATTAAATGAGTAAATAGCATTCATCAGTCAGGTGTCCAGACAAAACCTGGTTTTACATCACTTTTTTAATTGTTTTGTACGTTCTTTCACATGAGATTTAAAACAAAATCACCGATTTAATCCCTCCCATACCCTAATCATAGAAAAAATTCAATTTAGGGGGCTTGTGCGTGTTGCCCATGCCACGGGGCGCGAAAGGCATACAGCAAATCTGCCACGATTCAAAACACTGGTGTGGTTCCTTTCAGTTGAATATTAGATACCGAAACAGATGAATATCACGTGAAGGGAGGTTGGAATTGGTATAATGAAAATATTTATAAATTTGTCGTATTTGTTTATTATCATGTCTCTCCTTCTTAGTGCGACTTTTTCTGATGTTTTCCGTCTGCTTGCTTGGTATCCATGTCACCCGCCCGTCTGCCCACCTGTCCGCCCGTAAGACGACGACCTGCCCACCTTTTTGTCCACACCTCACCCCCCCCCCCCCACCACCAAAATTTGGGGTGGCATATAGAAATCACAGTGTCCGTTCGTCCGGAATTTTTCGTGTCCGGCCTGTAACATTGTCATGCATAAATGGATTTTGTTAATACTAGCTACAACTGATCACCATAACATGACGACGTGCTGTGAGTAAGACCCACACCAGTACCTCAAAGGTCAAGGTCACACGTTGAGTTTGTTTGACAAAACTTTGAGTATGTGTGAGATTTTGTTTCCGGCCTGTCACTTTTTCATACACAGATAGACTTTATAAATAACTGCTTCAAATGAACAACATAACATAACGACGTGTCGTTCGTAACACCAAGACTCGTACTTCAAAAGCCAAGATCACAATTTAACTTTGTTTGACGACAGCTTCAGTCTGTTTGAGATTTTGTGCCCGGTCTGTAACTTTGTTACCTATGGATAAATTTCCAAAACACTTGGCTCAATTCATCAGCATGACATGACGATGTGTCGCATGTACCACTTACACCTGCTCCTCAAAGGTAAATGTCACACTATGCGTTTGTTTGACAATACTTTGAATCTGTGTGAGATTTCGTGTTCGGCCTGTAACTTTGTCATGCATAGATGGATTTTATAAATACTTCCTACAGATGATCAATATAAACATGATGATGTGCTGCGCGTAACACCCATACTCCTACTTCAAAGGTTAGGGTCACTATTTAACTGTTTGACAACACTTTTTGTCTGCTTGAGGTTTCGTGTCCTGTCTGTAACTTTGTCACCTACAAATAAATATCAAAATCACTTGGCTCAATTCATCATCATGACAAGACAAAGTGTCACGCGTTAGACACACACCAGTACCTTAAATGTCAATGTCACATTTTGAGTTTGTTTGACAACACTTTGAGCTTGAGTGAGATTTCGTATCCGGCCTGTTTCTTTGTCATGAATAGATGGATTTAATAAATACTTCCTACAAATGATCACCATAATATGACGACATTTGGCGCGTAACACCCATACTCCCACTTCAAAGGTCAAGGTAACAGTTTAACTTTGTTTGACGACACTTTCAGTCTGTTTCAGATTTCTTGTCTTGCCTGTAATCTTATCACCTAAAGATAAATTTCAAAAACACTGGGTTCAGTTGATCAACATGACAATATGAAGTGTCGCGTTTGAGATCTAGAGCCTTTCCTCAAAGGTCAAGGTCTCACTTTCAATTTGTTTGATATTTCATGTCTGGTCTGTAACTTTGTTTTACCTGGAGGAATTATATTATAGCTTGACACAGGTGATCAACATGTCATTATGACGTGTAACCTGCACTTAGCTGTAGAAATACCCAGACTTTTACATTAGATGTCATGGTTACAAAAAAGTCAAGATCACACTTTAATGTAAAAATAATGAAATTGCGTGTCTAGTTTTTAACATCAGTCCATGACTCTTGATATTCATTGGTACATCGCTACCTTTATAAAATATATCGTTATTTTCACAGACCATTTGGGGAGCATGCGACAAATATCTCAGCATGGTTAGTTTTATTGTAAAATGTCCAAGGTTGAGAAATAATATTTTTGGGTATGAATTCAGGAGATTTATTGGCATGAATGATGTAATTCTATATACATGTAGATCCAATGAAAAATTTCCATTAAGAAATTCTGCATACATGTAGGTTCATTGAAGGATTTCCATTCTGAAATTCTGCATACATGTAGGTTCATTGAAGGATTTCCATTCTGAAATTCTGCATACATGTAGGTTCATTGAAGAATTTCTATTCTGAAATTCTGTATACATGTAGGTTCATAGAAGGATTTCCATTCTGAAATTCTGTATACATGTAGGTTCATAGAAGGATTTCCATTATGAAATTCTGCATACATGTAGTTTCATTGAAGGATTTCCATTCTGAAATTCTGCATACATGTAGGTTCATTGAAGGATTTCCATTCTGAAATTCTGTATACATGTAGGTTCATAGAAGGATTTCCATTGTTAAATTCTTTACGCATGCAGGTTCAATGAATGAGTTCCATTATAAAATCGTGTAAACATGCAGGTTCATTGAAGGAGTTCCATCATGAAAGTCTGTATACATGTAGTTCATTGAAGGAGTTCGATTATGAAATTATGTATACATGTAGGTTCATTGATAGAGTTCTATCATGAAATTGTGTATACATGCATGTTCATTGAAGGAGTTCCATTATGAAATTATGTATACATGCAGGTTCATTAAAGGAGTTGCATCATGAAATTTTGTATACATTTACATGTAGGTTCATCAAAGGAACTCCATCATGAGCACACATATTAATACATGAATGTCATACTTGCTTACCCTAAGTATCTCGTAACCACTTTGGATATTTTGTGCTATATTTGATATTTTTCAGGTAATTATTTCCAAAGGCCATTATCTGGTGGAAGAAGATTCGCTCAAGGAAACTAAACGAGATCCACGCTATTAAAAAAAACGGATGAATGGAAGATTTTAGCATCATTTCTATTCATTGATGCCTCAAGGTAAATAAAGAATGATAAAAAAATAAAAGAGTTTGTTTTCTGAACACATTATATTTGATCCTTGCTCATTCTAACATTTGTCAGTTCACCCACAAACTACTATTCCCTCTTAATTATTGTCAGAGCTCTTTCAGACAAGGATTTCACGTTTTCCTTTCATATAACCGCAATGATAAATATATAAAAGTTTCTCAATAATCAATTTCTTTTAGATGCAAATAAATTAATTGTATGACGATCATATTTATAAATATATATACAGTCAAGCCAGTCAAAGGAAAGAGCAAAATTGGCCTTTTGAGACAGGTTATTGCTTGATACAGGTTCGTTTGCTTTCAAAGCATAAAAATGGGAAATAGTAAATGTGGCTGCTTAAGACAAGCTGCTGCTTAAAAGAGGTGGCCACTTACACAGTTTTACTGTATTATACCTTGATTAAAGGTCAATAAGACCTGGTAAAAAAGAGTTTTAATGCTTCCCGAAAATTTTGGGGAAAGCATGAAGTCGATGCTTCATATGTCTCTTCATGTGTCTCTGCGTCTCAAAAGCCTTGTCCAAGCTAGGATGTTTTTTCACAGAGTTATGACCGTTTGAACCTATCAATTTCCAAATCCTTATTCGCGCTTTTTCTCTACAACTTGCAGTTGGACATTTATGAAATTTGCTAGAAAGCATCACTATCACAATTAGATGTTCACATTGTCTTTGTGTTGTATTAGATTTGTTTTCTGAGAATTATGGTCCTTTGAATCAGTCCATTATAAAAATATTGTCTGTGCTATTTCTCTACAACTATTTGTGGTGTCCTTGAGCAAAACACCTTTTTCGAATACGCTTAGTACTGGTACTACCCTGGAAGAATTCGAGCGTGATTTGTCGAAGTTGTAAGAACTTGTTTCACAATCGAAGTAAAAAAATATATTTAAACATATCTTTGAAACTTTCTGAGCAACGCAAATCGGTCAATTGATGCCGAAGGTATGGTCCTTGAATCGCAAGATATCGTGTGCAATGTAATACACACAGATAGCATTGGATTGATCTGTAGAACGGACCCAGCTCTCCCGATTGGGTCCATTAAATATCAATGTTGAGAAAGCCACATTTTAGCACGTTGATTGGTCAGTTGCTTCAAATGAAAGTTTGAATTACGTCACAGATTAGTAAGCGTCCAATTGCGATGAACTGTGAACAGGCATATACTTTTCCGCTTTATCTTAAGGGGTTAATTCCCTGATCCGGGGGATATCAATATCTGGAATAAATTATCATTGGATCTAAACCAAACTTACAAAGAAGTCACATAATTATACTCCATTTATCAATCTCGATAGTTAGAATACGCAGTCGTATACGTTTGTACCTATACACATGTACAATATATATTTTTCAACTGGGGTCGTTTCACTAATATGCACGACCTAATTAATGTACGGGTTTATACACAAAAATGTGTCTCCTAATCACATTTTATTTGTCTAGATTTTAATGTGTCTTTATTTCAAAATCAAACATTACAATGGACGTTTCATTATCATAGTTATATAAACCTGTATCGTCACTAGCCTCAGTATACGCTATGCAGAAGAGGTGACACAGGTTTGCGTACTTTCTACTGTTGATAATTCGGACTTGATATAATGATAATAATAATAATAAAAATAATAATTGTACTGGTATATTTCAGTCATTTCTCAAGAGTTATCCGATAATTACCCCTGCGCAGTTTGGTGATATTGGAGATGAATCCAATAACTTCCCTTAGACCGTGATAAACCATCAGGTATCGTTCCGCTCTGACACTAATATTGAGCAGGCATGACGTGTTATATATGAACTCGTGTATAACAAATCTATTCGTTTTGACAAGGACTTACATTGTAATTTTGCTTTATCAATTGATCTGAATATCAATGTTAAATCAGATAGCCAATTTCAAAAAACTGAACAACAATCTTGTGTTGAAATAGAATTACTCAATTACATTCTAGCAGGTTATATTATTACCCCCAATAAAATAACAAGTTTTGTCCCCGGGGCAGTGGATGGGGTTAATTGTTTGAGACTTGAAAAACAGACAAGCGAGGTAGGGGGTGCTCAGTTTTCTTTGTGTTTTTTGTACAAGGATAATTAGATTTGCATATTATTTTACTGATATTAGGCAAACGTTTAAATTCAATATGCTATAATACATTTGATAATGGTCTATCATAACTAACTTGTATTAAGTTAAATACACTTTATCAATGCGATGGCTCTAAAACGTACAGAAACATGCACATAATAAAAAAATGTTTGCAGTTAAAATATCTATTTCTGAACGGATGACCAAACTTTAATAATCTCAGTACCATTATATTTCTTTAAACAATTTTATTTTCGTGCTGCGAAACGTTATTCATTTCATAGGAATTATCTTTATTTTCCGTCTCATCTTTATACACATCATTTAAGAAAACATATACAAGAACGTTTAAACTTGTACATAGCATTCTAAAGGAATTATAAGATACATTATAAAACATAAATTATGCATATCAATACAATGCACAATCATTTGATATGATGACGCTCTACTAAAATTTGCAATAAATCAAGTTTTGAATTAAAAAGCTGAAGAAGAAAGAGAGCACTAGTGTGCATATTCAAAAATATCTTTAAAAAAACGATTATCTTCTTTCATCAGATCAATGGAGAACTGATTAGCATTTTTTTCATATATGTGTAGATTAGTTTTTAAAATGAGTAATTCAAAACAATGATATGCTAATTATGCTGTTTTAATATAATTATCAACCAATTACATTATTAAATCTCTTTGTTTAATTAATATGACTTGCGTAAAGTATTATTGTTATTTAGTCACTTTTTCTGGTTTTAAGAATAAAGTCATATAATTTGAGTATCCCAATTATACATAGTGATAGTCTTTAATAAATATTTTTTCTATATCCACTGATTAATTTCATAACAAAGACATTAAAACATAAAGTTGTGCTTAAAAAAAATAAACCATTAAATAATGTTTTGGATTATAAGAAATATACTTAAATATGAAGTTTTTTTTAAAGTTATTTAGTTAAAATATGAAATTAAAATTAATCTATGCTTTAATAAATTAAAGAAATAAATAATAATAAAACACTTTAAACGACTCATAACTTGCGATATCACCATGTGTTTATAAACATACATTATAAACCAACATCATCATATCTATACGGCTGACATAGCGACATGCATGCTGTATTTAATTGGGTACAATAATACGCTGTATTGGGTACAGTAGTACTCTGTATTGGCTGCACAGAAAATGAATAAGAATTACATTTAATCTCATTTTCAAATCAAAATGGAAGCAAGATTCAATTATTACATTTTTTAAATCTAAATATCACCGACAAGAGAATTTTATTTGCAATTAACGTATACTTTGCAATAGGTTGGCAAAAAAAACACAACTAAGGTTTATAAGACATTAAATGTGGTTGAAAACGTGTTTTGAGTAATTTTCATATTTAACATATAAGGAGCATATATGATGTTATAAAATAAAAAAAAGGAAGCAAGAAGACGTAAACATATTTTAATTTTTATTTTATCATAATAAATGTTATATTTTAGCTGAATGACTAGACGTTGTAATAGATTGGCAATTTAATAATGAAACAGTTATAACGACGAAATTAAATTCTCTTGTATGTTTCTATGTAAACCAAATATCACAGTTTAGCCATGTAAGTAATAAAAACGGCCGATATCAAGGGGGTGGGGAGGGGTAACTTCTCTCGATAAGCCAGTGAAATGCCTGAAATAGTTCCACATGTAATAATAATAATAAAAGTAATAATTCGGACTTGATTTATAATAATGATAATGATCATGAAAATAATGATAATAATAATAATAAATCAATAAATAAATAAATAAACAAAAAAAAATAATAATAATGTCTTTATTTAGAAAGGGTAAACTCATTAAGTTTTATATACAAAATGAATCTTATTTTCCATGAGGCCCTCTGAATAACACATTTAAAATCATTAATATCAAGATTACAATGTTTTACATCAAACAATATTTGGAGCAGGTACCTGCTAAAATCAATACAATGGCAGGTGCGTACCCAGGTTATATTGAAGTGGACTCTGTAATCTACGTTCCGAAAGTCGCCGGTTTGAACCCCTCCCAGCCAGCGATTTGATTGCCTCTTATTAACTGCAAAAACTCTTTAGTATTGTTTTCTACCCAGGAAGCGTACGCGAGAGTGATTTACATTAGCACTAGATTCTTGTAATACTTAAAGAGGCATGACCTATAGGTCCGATACTTTTAGGATAAAATATTCAACTCTGATTATTTATTTATAAAAAGTTATTTTATGAACTTCTTCTTCAGAAACAAATATGTGTTAGGTGTGAACAACCAACATCGATTTTTTCCATGGTAAGTATCTCTATAACGCGATCCGCGTATAGCACGGTTTCATTTTGTGGACCCCAAGATCCGCGTTATAACGGGAGTGTACATTTATTAGAGAGATCGCATGTAAAAAGTGCTACAGTGACCCGAAGTCGTTCCAATTTTGGTGTTGTGCCAGGGCTGTCGGTTATAGTTCTGTTCACACATCAACTCTATCTTTAAACATAATTATGGATGTTACAAAAAAAGAAATAAATATTAATCTCAAAGTATTACTATATGAAACTTCATACCTCAGAAACTGTTAACTGACTCCTGTTTCACCAAGAACATACTTAAATAGTTATAAACTTAAATCTGAGAAAAGCATCCGAGCGATCATGATTTAAGACTGGTTCCAGTACAACTGCATGTGTTTTCAGTGCCATTTATTAAGGAACAAATAATTAATCAGCCAAAATTCAGTTAACATTTGAGTAAAACTTAAGGAAATATTGGTGAAAACAGAAGCAAGATTTTACAAAAGTAGGGATACCGGTAGTTTGGGAAAATCTTTACAAACTACAAAATAGCATTGCCTTGATTTTTCCCCGCTATCATATCACTGAAAACTAATTAAATAAAACATAAGGTACACTTTTTTGTCATAGATGGCCACTGATGTGCAAAATGGGATGCTGCCTTTTATCCGGAGTTACACTCTCTCCCATATGCTGAAGGAGTGTATTGCAATTACCTTTTCTGCCTGGATGAGAACAAGGAATACAGAATCAACAGCTGTTGTGATGTACAGACTTCCATCTGAAATATGTAACAAGATATTTCAATCATGTACAGTCAAACCTGTTTTAAGCAGTCTGTCAAGTGTAGGTGCAAAAATGACCTTTTGAGACAGGTTGTTGCTTATAACAAGTTGATTTGCTCTGAAAGTGTAGAAATGAGAAATAGAAAATAAAACACCAGCGGCTGCTTAATAGAGGTACCTGTTTAAACAGGCTTGACTCAAACTTATGACCTGAGGTGAGCGGTAAATGATCTCAAAATTACATCCCCACTCACCAATGACTCTGAATCAAGGTTAAGCCCAAGTTCATACTAGTGATCTCTCAAGTAAGAGTCAGAGACCCTAATCATTACTTCACTGTTAAACTTCCATGAAAGTTTCAGGTACAATAGCAAAGTCATCATGTCAACTTAAGTCTTACCTTTTTTGCACAGTCTCCCCAACGAACCATGACTGGAATTCTTTTTTAAACTGCGTTACTTCATAGACATCTCCATCCTCATTATCAAAATGAAATTGAGCTCGACCATCTGTAAAAATAAAACCGCTATTTAATACATATTTATACTTCGTGTTTAAGTAAAAAATTTTCGGAACTGTCCCGGTGTTTCTAAACATATCAACTGAAGATCTTAACTAAACGTAAGGAAAAATCTCAGCTCAAGATGTTAAGTGAAACCAGCCCCTGAACCCTAAAACGTAGTGACCGTCGGGAGTGGGCATGGAAAAACTTCTCATACTAATTACTCATGACGGGGCGTTTTGCCTTATTATACTTACAGAGGCTAGAATTCGGCTGCTTCCCAATTAAAATATCGTGTTTTTCCCCCCAATTGAGACATAAAATAATGCGGTAGACTGTTGTTCTGCTCAGATTAATTCTTTAGATCTTTCCTCATCAATAAAACTGAATAGGCCATATATAACCTGTCATATGTTGAAAATGGTGTTAAAACCCATTGGTTGAAAAAAATCTTTTCATCAGGGCATGTATGTGTATGACATTTATTATATTTCTTTCTATAATAGAAAAATATGATAATATAAATACAACATTTTAAAACTATCTAAAATACGTTATTTGACACTGAATTTAATCCGCTTATCTACCTACCTTCGCAATCTGGGAAACTATGGTTGTATATGGTATAGGTTTAAGGTTGTAACAGTAAACGCATACACATATACAACCGTATGTAGTTTTACATTTACAACAATAAACACATACAAATATACAACCATCAGAAGCTATACATTTACAACAATCAACACATACACATATACAACCATATGTTGCATACATTTACAATACATTTATATACACAAACATCAGTTCCTGTACATTTACAGCAATAAACTCATACACATATACAACCATATGTTGCATACATTTACAACACTAAACTAATATACATACACAAACATCAGTTCTTATACATTTACAACACTTAACTCATATTCATACACAAAAATTCAGTTCCTATACATTTACAACGATAAACCCATACACATATACAACCATATGTTGCATACATTTACAACACTAAACTCATATACATACACAAACATCAGTTCCTATACATTTACAACAATAAACTCATACACATATACAACCATAAACTCATACACATATACAACCATATGTTGCGTACATTTGCAACACTAAACTCATATACATACACAAACATCAGTCCCTATACATTTACAACAATTAATTTATGCACATATACGACCATATGTTGCATACATTTACAACACTATACACATATACATAGACAAACATCAGTTTCTATACATATACAACCATAAACTCATACACATATACAATCATTTGTTTCATACATTTACAACATTAAACTCATATACATACACAAACATCAGTTCGTATACATTAACAACAATAAACTCATACACATAAACATACATCAGTTCCTATATATTTACAACCATCAACACATATGGATTTAAAGGTATAATGACATGTGTCCCCTAATTGAAAACTCGGGGCAGTGTGATTTTTAACATCAGGGACACCATTCGAAAAAATTTAATAGAAATATAGTTGGTTATCGTTACTGCATAAATATTTCAAATTTTTTTGGGCTGTGCATGAGAAGATTATTTAAGTTTTAGACCATTTTAATTAATGGCGGCCATCTTGAATTTCAGATAGTCTCCTATGCAATAGAAACATCAATGTGAAGTTTAATTGGCCTAGTGGTCTCAGAAAAAGTGCTGCTAACGGACGACGAACGACTGACGACGGATAACACCATCGCGCAAGTCCTTCTGACCTTGGCCAGTAGAGCTAAAAAAATGGCAGCATCAGCGGCAAGAACCTTAGTTCCCCCTATTAACTGAATTGGTTTTAAGAGTTATCTACCCAATAAAAGATGGTTAATTTATAAAGAAAGAAACAATGTCCTACCATATATGTTTTATTATATTTCAACAAATTTAATACAAAATGACGAAAACGCATGGGTTACACATGACTGACAGTCGCCGTGCTGCAAACAAAAAATGTAATATATGTTTCAATTGCAAGGCACATCTCATTATATATTAATATGAATAGTTTTATTTATATATATATATACGCAGGAGAGAATTCTAATAGCATTTAACGGGATACATAAACATTTTTAACATTTCTTAAAACATTTGAAAATTGTAAAATGATTCTAATACTTAAAAGAAAATAATAAATACTAATAAACTACAGATAAGCGCTAGAGGTAGTTTGTAATGTTCCCATCATGCCCATGTTATATTCGACTTGAAAGTTTCTTCCACCCGGTTCTTAGTTTATCCAAGCTTTAAATTTCACTTTTACCTATACTACTAGCAAACAAGACTGGTAAAACTTTATAAAACCGATTATTTGGTGACAATTTCCCCCATAATATACCGTGTGAGCTTTCCGCAATCATTTACTTGACATGGAATTCCGGTTGTTAGATACAATATTCACTTGACTAAAATTGTTTCAATTTGTATTCTTGCAATATTTATTCCTAATTAATTTGAATTTTGTATCCCTTATTTAAAATTTAATATACATGTAATATAGACTTTTTGCAGATACAGAAAAAAAAAACAATGTGCAATATAATTAAAAAATAAACCACGCTTTTCCACGTACTATTTCGTAGAGTGCATGTGTGCATGTGAAAGTGAGGTGTGCACTGTGCTTTTGTGTTGATGGCTTTGCCGTTATATCTTTTATTTTATTATCATAATAGCCATTATGTATGGATGGTGATGAACATGTATATGTTTATGCTAATAAATATTTTAGTTAAAGTTTAAAACATCACATGTTTTATAATACGACAATATCCGATAAATATATAAATTGCTTATAACTATTAATAAAATCATCGTCGGATACTCACGCGCAATCCATTCCGATATTCTCCATTTATCACCCGTGGGAAATTATGCTAGCTCTGCGTCGTTTTATTTGAACAGAAAAGAAAATACAGCTAACGCTAACGTCTTAACAAAACGGCGTTTGCAATGAACTAGCGTTGCGATTATATAACGTTCCTTTCATGAAATCGTGAAGGAACTAATCATATGGTTGCATGTTGGCTATGCAGAAACGACGCAAAGCTAGTGTAATATCCCACGGATGATAAATGGAGAGTATCGGAATTGACACCCGTGTGTATCCAACGATGAAATCCAATTCGCTATTGTGAAACTACGTCGTTCTATTTTTAGATGAAACCTATCGTATTAGGAGTGTTTTATAGTTTTGTAAATTTGGGACAATGAAAGCACGAGACCCCTGTGTAAGTCATGTACTCGCCGGGTGTAAAATGACTAATTAAATCTGTTATCGTACTAAAAAAATACCCCTAATACAGTAGGTTCTATCTAAAATAGAATGACGTAGTTTCGCAATTGCGTATTGGAGTTCTATTATTGTTTTGATATGGAATAACAGTTAACATTGTGCAATTAAACACTGTTAACAGAGTACACCGGTATGTACATGTACAAACTATTTAGCCGCTACAATAAAGGAGTAAGTTTTCGGATGCTTCAAAATGTTTCAAGGTTGCTGGTGATGGCATTATCACTGGTTATATAATTTCAGGGCAAAAGATGAAACCTCAGAATTTCATTTAAAAATTCACCCAACATATTACTGCTATAAAGCCATTCAAGAAACATTCCTAAAATTCACAGATGGCACCATTTTTTCACATTTCAATATATTCAAAGTATACCACATGCACAAGGTGACAGTTTGGGAATATTTTAAATGTGAACCATTGTGCCAAATGTCACGAGGAAATCTTGTTTCTGTACTTCAGATGTCATAGTTTCAGTAGTGCTAGTCAACCATTACTTTTGTACTTCATATTGTCTGTCAAACACTCAATAGGCAGAACTATTATTTTAGAATTGAAGTATGTGAAGTGTTCATAAATTATACTCAGCAAAAATAAAAAAGTATCCACTTATTTCATTATCAACACTTTGGCGATAGGTTCTATAGAAAAGCAACTGTTTATCCAACGTTAAACTTCCCTTTGCGTTGATCAATATTTAAGATCCAACATTTAACATTCTGGTTGATAAATATTAAACTTCGGCATTATTAACAAGTTTTAATGATTTTTTCTGATTATCAACATTATCTTGATTTGTATTATAACATTGGAAAAATATACAAAACAGATAATCATGCAAAGCATGAAACAGTGGTCCTATATACCGATCCCGTTACGCACGAGTGAATCTCGACCTGATTATACGCATCAAAAGTAAATAAATACTCACACAATACTTAACAAAGAATTTTAAACAGAGATCTAAAATTTAAAAATATAATCAATTGGAATAGTGGACCCTTTTTATGCCCCCCTCCCAAAAAAAATTGGGGGTGGCATATAGAAATCGCACCGTCCGTCCTTCCGTCCGGTATTTCGTGTCCGACCTGTAACTTTGTCATGCATAGATGCCTTTAGTTAATATTTGCTACAAATGATCAACATAATATGACGACATGTCGCGAGAAGGACCAACACCCTACCTCAAGGTCACACTTTCAGTGTGTGTGAAATTTGGTGTCCAGCCTGTTTTTTTTATTTCTTTGTATCAGCTTCACACAACCAGATGTAAAAAAATACAAATTATGATGTAGTATATACACAATTCTTATATAACATTTTCATATTTGTAAATTAAGAGGCAAACTTTCCAGGTTCTTTAGTAAATTTATTAACTCTGAGTTTTTTTGTTTTTTTTTATATATATTGCAATTAGTATCAAAGTTATACAATAACTGTACAAACCAGTGTGTTTTAGTTTGTTCTTACATTATTCTAATTTTATTTTACTAGCAAGGAATGTTTGGTCTTTAAATTCACAGACAAAAACCATATGAACAGAGATCAGGCTAACGCCTCACCAACACAAAATCGGTCATTCACACTAGTATTTTGATTTCAAGAATTTATGTAACACATACTTATTTATAGACATCAACATCATCTGAAACTGCCATATCTGCTTATTTTTTCTCATGTTCTTTCATACTAAATACTGCATTTTCAATAATAATAATAATTATATGGAAAAACAGATTGAAAGAATAAATTCGACTGTTTGTGATTGTATAAATATTAAGAACAGTTTAACTACAAAACCTGTATAAAACTTCTTTTTTTTTTCTTTAATCCACTGGATTTTTTACTCAAATGTCAAACTATAATTATAATGAAAATGATAAATTGAAAATCTTAATTAAAGAAAAAGTTCAATACAAAAATACAGAATAAAGTCTACCCTATGAGATTTAATAAATATTAAGAACAGTTTTACTGCAAAACTTTACTGAAACTTCTTTCTTTTAATCCGTTGGAATCTTTTTTTTCAAATGTCAAACTATAACTATAACGAAAATTATAAATTGAACAGCATATTGAATGTAAAAGTTCAATACAAAAAAGACAGGGTAGTTCTTAGGAGATGTGGTTTACATTTCCAAATAGGAAATTCTCCATGACACTTGGTACCCATGTATACATCGCTACCAATAATAAAATTTATCGTTATTTTCACAAACGATTTAGGGGCCACGTGACACTTATCAGTGATATCTCCTGTTGTTTATATTCCTGTTTTGCTCATAAGTCATACCTCGACCCTACTAGACCTATTACGAGGAAATAAAGTATTATTGTTCTTCTATAGTTATAAAGGAAAGACAGTCTATCCCTACCGTTACAATCGGTAAATTCATAGAAAAAAAGAATTCCAAATTTCTGATCTTTTTTTCGGTCTAAAAGTTAAAATTTTGAAAAACAACTATCCAGTTTAAATTTGTATTGCATATGTTTTTCTCTCACAACTATACTCTCTATAAATCATTCTAAATGATATACATAGGCATTATATAAAGAAGTATACAACTGAGTTCATAGAGAATTCACGGAGAATGACTGATGATACTTGGAATGGAAATAGTGAAGGCAAGTCTTCGATACAAATGTTATAATTCAGTGCAATTGCAATAGTATTGCTTGAAAAAGAATTATTAACTTTGTCACTAAATGACAATTTAATTAAATAATGAAACATAATTCCCGCGCTGAGGGTGTCTCTTTCTAGTAGGTCATTAAGCGTGTTTATAATGCCAAAACAAGTTTAATCATTTTTATTAACAAAGTATGTAGATAAATTATTTGATAGCCTATGAAATATAAACGTTACAGCGTTTAACTCCGGTATGAAAAATAATATTTGGCTCAGATCATCAATAGTAAGTCAATATTTTTTATAAAAACAGTAAGATCACTAAAGTGATAATAATAAAATATTTTAACTATAAGCACAATACATGAATCTGAAAATAACGTTGATCCAATCAGTATTCACATTGTTCCCTTTTCTCCCCATTGCAATTTTTCAAATAAAAACTTATCAAGATTTGTTTTAACGAATAACGATATCTGATTTCATAATTCCTCATATCATGTGTTACAGAGTTGGTAAACATCAATTCAAATTCAAGTTTATTGGTAAAATCAACAAAATATTTGCATTTTGGCAATTACAGAATACAGAATACAGACTTTTTCATTGAGACGTAAACTATACAGTTTTTTGTCTAACATAAGTTATTAACAATCAAAATGTCACGTGAACTATACATTATATAACACAGTATAAGCAATTTATATATAATTTGTATAATTTCTAAATCAAACATACAAAACAGGATATAATTTGGCGTTTACAAAAAATTACCTTGTTTTTTTTTACCAAAATATAGTCAATTCAAACTATAAAACTTTCTAATGAGTTTAAACATGAAAATAAATACTGTTATGTCTACTACATCTAATCTATATTATATGTTGAGTAAATTTTTTGCGTATGGCAAAGGATTTGTAAACATAGTTCCCTAAGTTTCTGAGTACACTGACTTTATTTGTTTGCATCAGTAGGATATATTACATTACAACAAACGTAACACATGTACTGCATTGTAAAATACACAAAACACAAATACAATTACAGACATAAAAAACTATCAAACTTTCAATAAAAGTAACATTTCGAATTTTTATATGCTTCTTTATCAATTTAGAAATATTAAACAATGTCTGTTTTCGTTTTTTAGAATACATACGGGGATTTACTTTATGAATTAAGGGCCAGGTAATATTACCCAAATATTCCATGCGGAAATCTGAATATCTGATACAGCATTATATCAAATTATATTCGAACTCAACTTGATATTGATTAAATACTTTACAAATTCGATACCATTATATCCTCTAAATTTTATTTCCAAATTTTGAGAACATAATCTGAGACATGTCATTTTTCTACGCAGAGTGTCATTATGCAATATATTTAAAAGTTAATATAGTTTACATAACAAAATAACAAATCAAACTTTCTGTAACAATCAAGTTTTGACATTGTGCCGAGAGGAGAATTTAATTCATGAACTTATTGATCTCATAATGTAGTTTTTAACTGTGGCAAATAATTTATATTATTTTCAAAATCAACAATAACAGTTGAGAGTTCTAATTTATTGAATATATACGTTTAGGCCAGCAGATACCGTTTGCGCTTTAATATTGGTCATACTTCGTTTTGTGTTGTGGTAAATCAACATTTTAAATAAGTTTCAATCTGAACCTATCTGATATTTCTTTCAAAATAAGAATTTATCGACGTATATATTTTTAAAGTCAATTTTATAATTGTTCATTTTCATTTTTTATCCCTACCATACACTTACCATATAATAACGGTATCTGACATTAAAAAATGTTGTCACAAAAACACAAGTATTCGTTCGCCAACGACGTTTGAAATTCGGTTTAATATTTTTACTAACGTGCTCACACAATGTTTAGTGTATAATATAAAATCGGTTGTTTTTTTGTAACTATATGTAACTGTGAGGCACAGCACTTTAGTATATGTACTTATATTAATGATCTGATTCCTTTTATATCCATGTAATCATATATGTGTGTATGGATGTGTATGTATGTAAAGTAAATGTATTTATTCTTGAAACTTCTGTAAATTACTGCAATTGTATGTCATTCATCCATTGTAATATATCATTTATGCTTGTCGTGATATATTACCATGTTTTTAAGATGTCCTTATGAGGATAAGACCCACTGGAAATGGAAATAAGCCGTGGTCGAATTTGTTCACATTCATTATAAACACCCCCGTACTTCAATTTACCGGCGTTACTTGATATACATGGTGTTTGTGAAGAAATTCCTGCACCTGATTCACGTGCTTAAACTGATATAAATATCATCAACATTTCATTCCGACATCAGTTGAAATCATTTCCAGCGAAAGGAACAGACGACAATCAGACAAGGTAAGAGTTGGCGATTTTAATTTTTTAATTTAAGTTGAATAATTTTTGAGTTAATTTCCATTCTAAATCCATAGACCTTGATTTTATTGTCTTGTAAGTCTATATTTGTTTCAGTGAGCATTTCTCTTTTTTTCTTTGTTTTTTAAACATCGATACATGGACGATGTGAAGGAATACATTAGTTTTTATTGGATATAGCATATTAGATATAAATATACTGAACGAAACGGCTAGCCCCCACCTGATTTTTTGGGTTGATTTTTTACCTGATATTTTATGTTTTTACTCTAAAGATCAAAGCATTATCTTTGCAATATGACCTTGAATAAGAATGAACATTTAGGATAACATTGACCCGGTCTGAATTATCAAATTTGAGAGTAATTGGACTAATTTCGTTGTTATTGAAATGGATAGTTAAATATCAATTTTATAAAAGAGTGGCGGATTATGTATTCCTTTCAGTATTTATTGTGATTGAGTGTCATTGTTTTGTCTAATGCGAATAGAAACCAACTTTACACAATAAACATGCTGACATTAGTGTGTCGTGTAAGGCGTTCGCAGCTGTTTTGCCGAGTGTCTGCTTATCCGATCACAACACGCACATATTTATAGAAAGTGTAATACATGAGTTTATAGATTGTGCAGGCTTAGAAAATCCGTCGTATAATCACGTTTTAGTTAAGTGTGCATTTGTACAATTACAAAGTGAAACACTTATTTCGTTCGTAAAATTTACACAGCAATTTCATCTTAGTAATTGTGACACGTTAATTTGTCCCTTTTGTATCGGTTTTCAAGGACCTTTTCGTGATAATCGGTATACGTGCACTTTATGTGGAAACAATATCTGTAACCGTTAAAGAATGGAAACACTAGGTAATTAGTATTCTGTCCTAATACAACGGTAATCGAGCGATATTATTTCCATCCAATGACATTGTATGGTTTTTTGATACTTACAACAGTGTTTTCACTTTTTGTCGTTTAGTATATATTGCCAGTGTACTGTAGGACTTTCTTAGATAACCTCGATACACTAAATCTACGTCACTAGCGTTGATTTGGCTCAGACCAGCCTGATTTTACGCTGGCTTTGTATAGGTTATGGTTTTTAAGTGTTTGTAGCTATTTAACACGAAACTTTTTATTTTGCAGATGCCTCGGTTACTCTTTTCCATTGTGGTGCTTTTAGTTGTCAACCATGCCTGGAGTTTAACATTTGGTAATTAAAAAGTGGATATGAACTAAATATATGTAAATTATATGTAAAATATAAAAATATGTAAAGTCTTTGAATACTGAAAATATTAATGGATTTGTATATCGCCCTTATTACTGTAAGCTTCACTTATAAATACCGTTGTAGTTCGTTCAGTTATTTGTATACGCCATTCAATGAAGAAGCTAGTTTTTATAACTTTTTATAACTAAATTGCCACTCAGTTAATTGCGTTTTATTTTTTAAATCTTGACAATAACCACTATTTTTCAGTATGCTACTCCAATTCCACCATTATAATCGACAATCCAAGCGCATATACAAACGTGTTTGTCGAAGAGGAAGTTACTAACAAAATATGCAACGCCACAATGATAACGAGTAACACGCAAGTTGAAGTTACTGGCTGTGATATGGTAACTGCTTCACGCATTATTTTAATGTCTCTCGTACATCTAACATCAAAACTACCCATGACTTTTGTTATTACAATATTACAAAGCGGCGTATCAACTCTGGTAAAATATACGTCCAGATCGATGATCAACGTATGTTCCCATCTGAAATAATATAAGAGTCTTTCATTGATTATCAACTTCGCAACAAATAAAGCATTATAAGCGAACACGAACCAGTTGTATAACGTAGTGATAGTAGCTATCCATGATGTGCGGTTATAAATATGAGCACAATGCCAAATCAAAAGGTTGCACAAAGTGATATCAGATTATCTTTAAGTTATATTTATTAAATTCACAATATCACAATCAAACAAAGATATATTTCTGAATAACAATTTTTTTCAAAAGAGTATGATACTTGAATTGTTTTATTCAGTTGTCCCAAATCTCATGTTATCCAGTTAATATAAAGTTGCATTATCACGAAGTTGGGTTCTAAAATCGGAACATTATGCTTTCAGTCTGCACATCTCTATTGATACAGATTATATCTAATTTCCTGCTTCGAAAATAATGAGATTATTCAGATAATTATGTTTTCGTATTTGAATTTCTAACAAATACAAATTAAAGATTTAACCAAATACTGGTGAAGTGTTCTGGTGATTAAACATTAAATAGTTACATCATGTATCAAAGACAATCGTTTTGATATTTGAAAAAAAAAAATCTTTTTGAAGAGATAGAAGCATGTGAAATTGTTTTAGTTTGGTTATAAAAAAATATATAGCCACTATCAAATGTATTCTATTCTACTTCCTGTTGGTATTTGTGTCAACTATTAAATCTTTATTTGAATTATATTAGCAACTAGTAATAAAAACTCAATTACCTGGTGCTTGGTTAAATGGGCGACATCATCATCCAATGGGTCTGTGAAATAATTCAGTGATGCACATTTTAGAATGTCAACAGCACTCTTTCATCGTTATGTCTCAAAAGTGACAATTGTAGTTGCTTTGTAAACTGTTATGGTGTGTTCAGACGATTTTCAAGATATACAACTTGCATTCAAGCTGATGGTATACCTTTATGATCTGTATATGAGATTTATAATTTTAACTTATTTTCCAGGATGTATCGATTCTTGTTCATTTCACAAACAGAAGTGTGGACCCTCAAACGGACAATATTATTGTTGGATATGCCAAAAGTTACAATTACATGATTACCTGCAATGAAATCCCAAGTCTCGGAGTAACGTTTACACCGGACAATGCATTAGCTGTTACGTAAGTATACAGGTATTCGGGTATTTCATACGTGTATATAATTCCGATAATATTAATATTTACTATATGAGTTAACATGTTTTCTTTAAAAAAATGAAGGTATTTGAAAAGTGTCAAATATCTTGCATCTGTTCATTTACTATGTTTTACTCTATCTGTATGTTTTATAAAGTTTTCTAAAATATTAAAAGCTATTTATTTTAAAAAAGGGACAATTTCATTCAATACTAACCTTGAACATATACAGTTCATCGTTGTTTACATAAACATACAATACATGTCATTATGGATGTCTGCTTTCAATGCTTAAAAAAACACATACATTGTATAAATATCCTAAATATCCTTGAATGTAACGAGGTCTTCATTGACAGTGATATATCAATTCGCATCGCGTGCATTACGGGTTTGTCGGAATATTCTAGGATATTCTAAAAATTATTTAGGAATGAAATAGGCTGGCATTAGTTTCTAGTATCTATATTGCAGTTTGTCGACAGTAACAGAGAAATCTGTCACGCCTTCGTTTACAATTTCATCGGGCCTGTACCGCCTTTCTACTTTAGTCACTATAGCTACTGTTGGAGACGAACTGTCATGGGAGATTTCAATTCCAGGTTTGTAATTTATACAAATGTTTTGTGTACATAAAAGTTCGTCTGTTTCGTTACGTAAGCTATAACACTGATATGAAACTTAGAAAATAATGTATGATCTTTACAATGGTAAATTGGTGGATTTTGATCAAATTTCACGGTTGCTACATCAATAATATCATGATTGTTGCAACCAAATTGGATACATTATTGCGATAGTAACGGTCGTTTAATAAACTATGACATCCGTAGAAGTGGATAACAGATTTGTTTTAAGTACATCTGCGTCTTCAGCATGTTACACAATTTAAATCGGTACAATTTAAATCGGTAAACGGGTAGTTCCGTTTTATTTTGATTGAACTTTATAATGTTCAAAGCGGTCGAAATAGGAATGCATTGATTATCTCGCACATGTAGTCAGATTGTTTTCGTTCCTTTCTCGATCATATTTTGACGATTACAGGTAGTACTATTGTACACATGTTCAATAAAATATTTTAAAGCTCATTCATTTGTTTTTAAACTACTGGCACAAAACTACGGCTAGCCTATTTTTTGACATATGACACTGATTTAAAATATTGTCTTAGGAACTCAATTGGAACGTATCAATTGGACTTTGATGGCCATATCATTCACATATACAAACCAAACATGAGTTTTGTAGCTAACTTCGATGCTGACGCGGACAGCGGAATACGGACTAAATTCGTTTATTTTTTTTGTTGTAAAAAAAAATTTTAATTGGGTAATTACAATTTAAAGGAAAACTTAATAATAGCAAAACTCCCCATTTTCCTTAACAATTTTAAGACAATTTTATTTCGTCTACAAATCAAACCTGCACACATTCTAACACTTTTACTCAATATTATCCTGAAATGTCACATAGAGCTAATTAGTCTTGTTTAATTTTAAGTTCCGTTATAATAGCATGTTCCACACTGACACTATACGTTTTGAACATATCTGTTGAACTTTCTGCAATTTCTAAGTTCTCTTCCTTGTTTATTTGCCAGCTGTGCATTTGTAAACCCTGTAAAGATAAGATATCGGTTGAGATATAGTTTGTCAAATAATATATTTAATTTTCACGATAATCTAGTACTTCGCCTAGACCTATTATAGCCATTATGTTTTACTTAAAATTTTTATTATAATGGTATTTGTCCTAATGTACTGAGAATTTTGAAATACGTCTGCTGTTAAAACCTTGTATTTAAACTAATATGTAAGCGTATTTACTATATTTCAGATGCTTATTTTCTCGACCCACAAAGCTGCACAGCTTATGGAGGAGCTGATGCATCTGCAACTGAAAGCAAGACGATCATAACAGACGGGTACGTTAGAGAAAATCCGTTTTATACCGTACGATGTTTAATTATATAAGAACCGACAAGGAACTGTTTTTGCCAAACCGAATTTCTTCGAAAACGGTCATCCGAAATTGACGGAATTTATTTTCTGAACTGAAAAAGCTATGCAAGATTGTTTGTTTTTTTTGCATACTAAACTTGTTTTAATTTAAATTATTACGATTTCTTGACCACGATCTTTTTAAAGACGTCAACTTGTCATCAATAGTTTGAACATCACAGCAGGGTAGGATAAATGCGTACTTTACTGTGGCATCATTTCGAATACTGTCCAGAGCCGACGTCGATGAGAGAATAGACATGCATATTAGTTAGATGTGTGTTCCATAACTGTGTCCATAGATAGTGAGCCTAGAATCGACCTTCCTGATGGCATAATTGCACATTTTGTTTTGTTACGCCGAAAAACCTCTACACTTCGTCACTCATTTCCTTCCACGCGTGCTTTAAAATCATTCTGTGATTCATTTGGTTGAATCGAAAGTATTGCAATGCTATATTAAATAGTAATTGACAGGTAAAATTATCTGTTTTCATGAAAAATAGTTTTGGTGAATTATTTTGTTTATTTAATTTTAATAGACCAGCAATAATTATAGCTTAATTTTAATACCCCTGAGTTTTAATTGACTTCCATTTAGTACTTATTTCCTGAAAAAGTTGTTTTAGAACAGCATCGAAATAATCGAGCGCACTCTCCCTCCGACAGCTCTTATTCTATATATTGTGAATTCAATGAGGGGCACGTGTGTCGGTGTTCAAATGAAATAAATCTCAATCTGGTTTCGTCTTTTCAAATACTTTTAGTGTTAGGGCAGTTTAAAGAACTACATGTATTTCAACTTGCGACTCCGTTCAAGTTGTTTACTACTATACAAAGAACAAATGTGTTCAATAAATATTTATCGATGGGTTTAAACCACCTGACCGCATTGTGTTGACACCTATCGTTATTGCAATATGTATGCCCTTCTTTTAAAATATTGTTCATATCGTACATTTATATTGATGTGAATCCGCATACATTTGTTTTCAGGTGTACTGATGACGATAGTTTAGTCCTCAGCTTTAACGAATCTGCTGCTGTATCGTCGGATAACAGAAAGAAGTATTCTACTAGTTTCTACGTGTTCAAGTTTTATGACAGCGATGAGATATACATAGTGTGTAATCTGCTAGTATGTCCAACGGCTACTCCTTGTGCATTTGTAAGTATATACTAAACACGATTTTAAGTTCCGACCTCCAAAGAAAAATAGGAGCCATGGCAATAGCTTCGGCATCAGATTTGTGTCGACCTATTTAGGCATGCTCATATCCCGTTATACACTTCTTATCCATAATAAACATTGTGTGTTGCCTAACATAGAGTGGGCTCGAGAGGGGGCAATTTGAATTGCTTAATTTTGAATTGTACATAAAAGAGAAGTGCTTATGGCTATATTGAATCTTTATGTAATTGTTGGCTCATGCAGCAATGACATGTCGCATATTGTAACCACCACCAAAATTTAAGGGTCCTAAGAATACCAGTCAGATAATGCTTAATTACTTGATGTACCATTATAGCTCCGTTAATACCTAGAATATTGAGTATTAAATCTGTAATTAGTAATACATTCGGACCTGGTTAGATCGATCAATACTGCTTCTCGCTATTTATCCAAGTAGACGTTCTAGTTCAAATCTCAGCAAGGTCACATTATCTTTGAGTAATATACGTAATTGCGTATCATTGTCATTTGTCTCTAACCGATGATTCAAAGTAGGAAAGTTATGATTATAAGTTGCGTGTATGCAAAGACGAGTGTGTTAGAGTACTGGTTGACCTTTGCACTCGATGACATATGACGCCAAACATTCGATTTAAAACACAACCTTTTCGCAAGACACTGATAACTTCCTCATAAAGATTTGGACTGTACTGTACTTTGAACCCAAGACCTCTGTTCTGTGATGTAATCTATGATTTCGGTGTTGTGGTAGTCGGTGATGATGTATTGTGGGATGTATCGCACACATATGTTATTTTCAGACTTGTCCAGCAGTAGGTAGGAGGAGAAGAAACACAAATTATGATGTCGATGATTCATTAAAACACCTACAGATAACAGATCACATTCGAGTTCGTTCTTCTCCACTTAAGGCACTTCAAGGAAAGGCAGCTAACCAAGGTAAATGCATTTCCGCTTTGTATTAGTTTACACTGGTTCAAATAAAATTCTCGCGTCAAATATAGACTGTCATAATCATAAAGCTTAAATATATCGAACAAAATTGTCACAATATTTTCCGCTAAACGGTATTTAAATAAATAAAACTGTTTTATTATAGTTATCCTGCTCTTTGACAGCCGATGATACATATAACATTTGGAATCCGATGACTGTTCCAGCTTATTACCACTCACTTTTCCAAGAAAATTGGAATATTGAAATGGCACCTGTCCACCCGTTCGTTCGTCTGTCCATTTTTTTATGTTTCTTGTATTACATTACGCATAAGGTCAACAACCTTGCAAACACCGACTCTTTCCACAGATTAAAGCTGTTTGAAATGAAACTTACTGTACTTTTATGCATTGCCTGAATCGGTCATTTGTTACTGACTGATGGTCCTTTGATCTTTTCAGCAATTAACTTCAGAGTTCCATCACTTACCATTTGTACTTTTGTTACATATTTATTGCTACCCGGTTGTTTGTATAGTTCAATATCGACGGTAGTTTTAATAAGAAGCCTATTGAAGTAGTCTTGTTATACATGACGCGTCCAACTAATTCAGGAGTGAACTATAATTTTATGTTGATAATATACAGTTGCCAATCGGCTTATAAGATATATTAGCTACTATAGATATAAAACATAATATATAGTTGAACGACTATAATCGTTAATGTATATTAATTTTCCAGGTCCAGTATTTCTCAACATCGCCGTGTTAGTAAGCATTGCCAATATACTACTTGTTCTCATTTACCACTAACGTATTGACAGCACAGCATCCGGAAGACGTTTGGCCATGGATATCCCGCTTTGTGAAGCAAACTTGACATTAATATTTCGTGTAACGAGCTGTAAAAGTTATAGATAGTTCATTGCCAAGTACTATTTAAATCTAAACAACTGAAATAAGCTTTGTTCGATATGTATTAATGACTCGTCAATAAACTATGTTTATCAAAATGTTACGTTATGTTTGTTCGTTTAAGCCTATTTGAATTACATACTTGTCGTATGACATTCTATTATACTACTGGAAACAATCGTGGAGTCTTGCTCTCCTTCCACAAGTAACTGACAAACTTGCTGGGATTGACGTTTTGATCTGGCTAGTCATGAACATTCGATATGAAATATTTCGATAGTCGTTGCTAGTCTAATACGACCTCATCTCACAATTGACGAGGTAATGTAATGTAATGAAATCCGTTCAGCAAGGAGAGTTAACGTCTCGCTACACCATCATGCCACTTTTTCCCACGGTACCTGGATTCTTACGCTTATGAAAAGTCTTATTTGATTTTTGTTTTTGAAATATTTAAAATGGTTCATAGTGGTTGTGATTTCTTGCTGCAGATGAGTAATGCAAAAGTTGGCATAGCATATACTGCAATAAGACATCACTGGTGTTAAAAAAGTGACATTTATAGGATTTCAATATATGCATGTATTTTTATGAGCTTTTGAGGACTTTTTTTTAAAATCTCAAGGTTTCACTGCACACTCTTTAATGAAAACAATCTGGTCAACCTATCATATGTCGAGGTCACACTTTAACATAAAAGATATGAAATTGCGTGTCGATCCATAACTCTTGATATCGTAAAATATATCGTTATTTTAACAGACTGAGTGCTGTTTGTTTTTAGAAAGGAGGGTTTCGTTTCAGGTTTACCACTCCAATTTAAATATCAATTGTTTTCACGTTTATGTGGATTTGACATATGAAAACGTTCATTAATGAACCATAAAACCATTCATGGCGATCCAAACGGCAGATAGTTTATCGAACTTCGAATACCTACTGCATCAACTGTGGTGTGTAGTAGGTGAAATACTATGACCGTCATTACTCTGCAAATCTTGTAAAACACTTATGAATCCAATTAGTTCTGTAAGGATACCACATCATCAGGACAAATCTGCAACCAGAATTGTTCTTGGTATTTGACTAAAATTTGATCAAATATATTATTTTATTAATCTGAAATACTTGTTGAGAGAATATTACCTTGAAAGTTGATACTGTTAAAAATAGTGTTAATGACATTTACTCATTTCAAAGAAAAAATTCCTACTACATCCACAAAATATTGACAAAGCTATTTTATTGACATTGAGCAGAATAAATTAAGCAATCCACCAATACTTTACAGTGATTTTTCCACTAAGAAGTTTCGTTTTTATTCAATAACTATTGAAAAAAATATAAAGATCAATTAACAAGAATTTAAATTTACAAATATGTCGCTATCATTAGCAGTAGCAGCGACAATGGCAACAGTTAAAGCTCTTAAGTTTATGATGTCCGCATGAAATTAGTAATAAGATAGTTAATTATGAATATTATTTCTCGACTCAATTACTTAATTTGTAAAATAAATACTCGTTGTAATCAGTCGCCATCGTACTAGTGGCCGCCAAGTTATTATAAATAATAAATATGAGGAACATGTCCCCAATATATACGCCAAAATGTACCTTAACATGTATCGGAGGGTGCAATATTTATAGCAAAAATAGTCAATTTCATACACTGTATACAAAATTGCTAGAAGATTCATTGTATCTATAAGAGTGAGCAAATTTTTAAATTATACAAGGTCCCACGTTTCTTATCGTCGAGAACGAGAAAGGATCCGCAGGTATGCGAACGATCTAAATAAGTTGTTGTTTCTTTAGGGCCATTTTACAAATTGAAAGCACAATAGAGTGTGGCTATATGAACCACATTATTCCCAAAACGACAACCTTACCAGATACATTTACATTGTAACTTACTCCATTGAGACATAACTGTGCATAGTATACATATAATTTGTGCCATCTCATTTTGTCATTCTGGTGAGGCGAAAAAAAAACATGAAAAAAAACCCCAACAAATAATACATTTACCGTATTGAAATCCTCGATAGTAGTAAGATCTATTGAAACATTAAACTTTTATCCTGTCGCTTTAAGGCCAACACGTTAATATCATAGCCGTTCAATCTGAATACAGCACTGCACTGCATGTTGTAATGGCGATGGACAAGATGAATAAAATAAACGGACACTTACGGAAGGCAGCAAGATGACAAAAGTATGATTGATGTTTTCCTGGTGTAGTGAAAGCACAACACCATGACATATTACATACAGTATACGACAACTACCGGGCCAACTTTTAATATGGAAGGAACTTACGCATAAAGTTTACCGAATCCATACTCCTTTAAAATGAAAACTACAGTTATCAATGTATACATAAAATCCCCAACAAACTAATGTATTTACAAAATTATACAGCAAATATCATATTGCAACGTGACACTGTTGTTCTCTAGTTCATAATATTGCCATAGGGTCTGAATATTTAAATATTAATGATTGTGAAACAGATTTAGCAAAAGAAAATGTTGTGAAGATCATACTTGCAAACAATAAGATTTTCAGAGTTTACATAAACACATCACTGAAAATGAAGAAAAGAAAATTGATTAGTTTTTCTGGAAGCATCACTTACCTATTGATAACATTTCATTTTGAAGTAGTGCAGATAACTTGCAATTACCAATAATATGAATGATAATTCTGTTGTTGAAAGAGCAAAATGTGATGCTGAAACCTGAATGAATGAAAGAAGCTGCAGATATTATGCTGTCTGCTCCCACAAATATTATCCAGTGGTGTGCAAGGGTTTACTGACAATCCAAATATACCAAGTGTTAATCAAGGGAATCGCACGGAATCGGAGATCTCAATGATATGAAGTAATAGTGGCATTTCTAATAGACAGAAACTTAATTCGTCATGACTCTTGCTTTTGTAACATTGTTATGGGTACAGCTGTGGAAAAAAACTTGAGTCAATAAATAAGACTGAAAAATTGATTTTCAATCAAGAATAAATATCAAACAATTTTATTTCGACAGAAGAGACATAGAAGGTTGATAAGAAGTCGCTATAGCGTAACCTTTCCTAGATTAATTTCTCAAGCAAAAGAAACATTAGCATTTGAATAATTACATTCCTTGTTTAATTTTTGGTATATTTTTAATTTTTATATAAACATTCACGACACTTCCGGGAGATCACTGAATGAACTCCGACATTCCAAGGCAACAGAAATAATACCAAAGTTGGGTCAAAGTATAGGGCGACTTTTTGTAGCCGCCACACAGCAAACTTTATCAAAGACTACAAACTTTATGTAATTCCACATGTTCCAAAATGAAAATCTTTAGTACAAATACGGTTCGAAATATCCTAGACGTGTGATTTTATAGATAGAAATGTTTTATATGTATATATTTTAGAAAATAGAGTTGTATGGTGTGAAACTATAATTTATACTTCTTGAGAGAATATTCAGATGATATTAACAGTAAGATGATAATTAATTTCGAACTAACACTTAGATATTTCTAACTGGTTAATTTCAGTAAACTTTCGATATAGTCAGAAGCAAAATGTTATGAAAACCACTTAGAAACATGTGTTGCATTTTCTTCCCGGTTTACCTAAAATAAGCGTAGATTTGCTTGTTAGAACTGGGAGGGGTAATTTCACATGCCCCAATTACAGAAGATTAGTATATATTGGTTCCTATCAAGAACAATTAGTTATTTTATTGATGAACAAATTATTAGTATGGAGCATAAACAATTACATGTCACATGAAAAGTTTAAAATGATAAATTGTACATGTGTGTCAGTGATGGCCATACTCAGAGAATAAACATTTCTCAAATATGTAATGAGTTGGAACTAAAACAAAGCTTTCTGTATTTTAATGTTTTGCATAAATACCTATGAAAATGAAAAATCAGCATATCAGCATTATGTGTCCGCTTTAACATAAAATAATTACAGATAAAATAGTTGGGTGGGTAATTTCACATGCTCAAACGGCATATTTACATGTATAATACATTAAGGCTCCAAAATAATCTAAAACATGTAATTTTTGAAATAAGAAACTTATTTTTACAACATATGCATCATAAAAAATAAGAGTATTAGATGTAAAATAGTGAACTATACACAATTAATGTCAGTGATGACCTTTTCAAAGATCAGCATTTTTCAGTCAGGTAGTATGTTTGAACTAATGATACTACGCTTTCCTATCGTTCGATTGCGGTAACTTTTGATGTTTTCCTGCAATATATATTTATCAAAAGAACATTTGAAAAACATTCTGTTGGAATTTATCTAATTTGACCTAAACTACACGTAGTTATAGATTAACCAGTTATAATAAGTGGCTGGGGTAATTTCAAACGACACATTTTCAATACATCGAGGCTTCAAATAATCTAGAATAAGTTACTTTTGTGATAAGAAATTTATTGTACAACATATGCATCATAAAAAAAATAACAGTATTAGGTGTAACACAGCGATCTATACACAACTAGTGCCAGTGATGACTTTTTCAAAGCTTAACAATTTCCAGTTAGGTAAGTTTGAACTTATCAATGTAAGTTTTCCTATTGTCCGATTGTGAAAAATTTTTGATATGTTTTCCTGCAATATGTGTTAATAAAAAGAACAGTTTAGAAATATCATGTTGCATTTTACCTAATTTAACCTTAAATAGTTATATAATAAGTGGGTGGGGTAAATTCACATACTCAAAGGCACACTTTCAATAATAAAGATTCCAAATGATCTACAATATGTTATTTTTCTGATAAAATAGCTTATAGTTGTAAATTTGTATCATAGAAAATAACATTATTAGAGGTAAAAAGTTTAATTATGCAATAACTGTGTTAGTGGTGAACTTCTCAAAGCTTAAACATTTTTCAGTTTGTGTGTTTGAACCAGTAAAAATAAGTTTTCCAATTGTCCGATAGTGGTAAACTTTTGATATGTTCTGCAGCAATATATGTTAATACAAAAACACCTTAAAAACATTCTGTTGCAATTTTGTTCGGGTTGACCTAAAATAACCGTAAAATGACTGGACTAAATACGCTGTAAAATCTGAAACTACGTCATTCTATTTTTAGATGAACCTACCGTATAAGGGGGTGTTTTATAGATAGAATATCTATCTAGTTCTTCTATACCCAGTAAGTACACTACGTACACGAATCTCGTGCTTGAATTGTCCCACATTTATACAACTACAAAACACTCCTAATACGGTAGGTTCCATTTAAAACAGTGTCGTATTTTCACAAAAGCGTATTTGAAGTATTGCTCTTCATTTAGCAAACAATTTTGAAGTCCTTTTTTTGCTATGCATTATGTTAAATAACATATACTTGTATTATATTGAGTAAACTTCCTAAACACATCCATATTGTGTTACAATGTAAATTGATTGGATGTTTATTCAGTGTAAAAGACAGATATACAGGTTACATTAAATATGCATTCTCGATTGCAAATAAAATAAAATTAAGACAAGTTAATTAACTATCAACCATAATTATTGCAAATCATACCAAGCAAAAAAAGAAACGTACCTCAACATTTGAGTAACATTTTCCGAAAAGCCAAAAAGGCTATAGTTATTAATCATAAACAAATATAAAGTTTATTCATTTGTGGGTTGATATTTCATTAATCTGGCTAGCTAGCACGAGCATTTTCATAGTGATACATACCAGGGGGAGATCGATGGGGTTCAAAATATAAAAAATCACGAAATATCAGTCGCTCGTTACGAAACGTTTAGGTCATCGAGTTCGATGCAGAATTTCTCTTTTGCATTAATTTTCGTCAAAAACGAATGTAACCAACATTTGCAGGTATATATTTAATATTTTTTTACGGCTCATCGACGTCCTGAAACGCATTTGGCAAATTCTTCTTTTCACAGGGGAAACTACCGGCCATTTGTAAACATTGATCTTTGTCAAATATTGACTTGTGAATATGGTCTGCCATTCTCCAATAATTCAGATGACGTCGCGCCCTTAAAAGCGTGGCAGTGCGATGACGTCGTGTCATTATTTGACCAGTGTATTGGCTCCGTACTCTGATTGGTAAGGATATTGTAACTGGCAACCGACGTTGACGTAAGTGCGTAAACGTGATGTAATGGTTGGTTACGGTCTTCGTCTCTCGGTACCAGGTCGCTTCAGAGCGTAAACAGTCAAGGTTTGTCAGTAACGTGCTTCAAGTCGCCAAATCCTTTAGCGACAACACCCAAACTGACGTATGACCACCATGGTCGTTACACTGTCCACTATCATCCCAATTTTGCGTTCTTTTTTCAGAAATCCGTGGCATGGTAAAAACATAAAAACTGAAAGTAAAAAATTCCAAATTGACTCTTATTGCATGAATCGTACGACGTGGACTGGAAAACCTGCCGACCGGTTATGTAGCGTGTACGTGGGATGAATGTTCTTGGCACTAAGCACTCTGTACCCGGTGTACACGAGGCAAACTCCACATAATCTTACTTTCAACATTACTAGGGTAAAACATACATGTACATTGGGCATATAACACAAACACAGACAGAGCTACATATATTTTTGCTGAGTATATTAAATATAAAGTATGACATTATGCAAATTTAGAATATTGAATGAGCAGAATCAAAAGATAAAAAGTTAATGATAATTTTTTCCAATATAACATGCCTATATATATACTCTCTGATCCCATATTGCCAAAAGTATATCTATTTTTAACATGCAAAAAAAAAAATATTATAAAAGGATTACCAAAATCGAGCTACTACGTTAGGTTAGACTAAAATAGATTACTCGCTTAAAAGTGCAGCATATTTTGTGACCGGGCGTGATTTCAATTTGATCCGTTATGCACAAGGGCGGATCCAGAATTTCAATTAAGAGGTGCGCAACACAAAATCTGGACGGGCATAAATGTGTTTCAGTAGAAATATAATGGATTTCAATAAACAATTTATGGGGGAAATGACTTAGATCCGCAATTAGTACAGGCTTACTCGTGGTAAAAATTGTTTCATCTTTAAAAGAATCCTAATGACTTCAAGCTGTATTAAGTGCTGTCTATTTTTAAAATGGGGATTTCGTTCAAAGTTTACCACTCCAATTTAAATATCGATTTTGTCACGTTATGGTGGATTTGACACACTAAAAACATTCAGATTTTATTCATTAATGATAGTGAGATGCTTTTTATCCATTTTATTTTATTTAAGACATTTATAATGTTTTTAAGTTCCTGATATACTCCCTTTAACAACGCTTTATCAACCGTTATATCGCTGTTTACGTTCGGTCACTCACCGAAAACTATTTTACGGATATACACGGAATATTCATGAGTGCCAGGTAAATACAAACAAACAATGGTGAGTAAGATGGTTTGTGGCACGTCTGTTTAATCATACAGACATATTTTCAATGACAAATTCAACATTTCGTTCTATAAGCCCTTGAAAGAACAGTGTGACATGCTCAGAGCTTCTGAATCCTGATGATTCTGAAAAAAAAAGAGAGAAAAAAAAAAGGTACATGTGAAAGACATATTAAAAACAATGAAATTTCCAGTATTAAAGGATGATGATTCATTCAAAGCTGTAGGTAGCTACACAACTTGTTTTATTTGTTATATTTCGTTGCTAAAATTAATAAACAAGCGATATCATCCTTTAAATGAAATAAAGATAAAGCCCAGATTAATTTTAAATTGTATATTTAAACATTTTATTGATATAAATAATTACATTTACCGGTTTTTCATCTCAGGGTAATTCTATTATATCTTTCTTAATTATTATAGTCTTAAAAGGTCGAATTCAACCAACCTTATTAAGCACAAGATATTACTTAATGCATTCTTAAAGACAATACACAATGTCATCCAAACAGAAATCATGAAAATGTTCCAATGTTCTTATAACACAAATAAATATGACCATTTTAAGTAATTTCAGCAAAAATATTGTCCAACTAATTTACAAAGCTCTAATTTCTTGGGCGCAAACTATGAACCCAATACGTTATTTTGATACTACGTCATACTATTTATCGTATTATTGATAACAGCAGATACATTTTACAATATAATAGATTCAGTACTAATGTGTTGCATGTATTGGACTAGTCTAAATACAGTAGAACTTCGATAGATCGAACCCGACGGGACTGAACAAAATTGTTTGAGCTAAGCTTTGTTCGAGCCAAGTAATGTTAAACATCATACCGAACATGTACACGCATATACATCGAAATTGGATTTCGGCCAGGACTTGATAAGTGGTTCGAGCTATATGTGGTGTTCTAGCCATCCTTGTTCGAGCCAACGAAGCTCTACTGTATAACAGAATGACGTAGTTTCACAATATTGTATTAGGTTTATTATTATTTCTTTTTATAAAAAGGACACTTTTTATGTCATAAGTAGGGGCGAAGATTTAACGTGTGTTTTCATATTTTGTTATTAAATTAAACATATGGAACATAACGAAACTATTAACTAGTTTAACTCAATCATGATATCACACGCGCACACATTCACGCAGAGAGAGAGAAAGAGAGAGAGAGAGAGAGAGAGAGAGAGAGAGAGAGAGAGAGAGAGAGTTCTGCCACGTAATGTAAAAGCTGCCAACCGGTTGTAATTATTATCGAAAGAAGTTGACAGCCTTTATAAATATGACAGACAAGTTCATTGTAACTAGGTAGAACTGGTAGTCTAGAGTAGACCTAATGATTATTAGTCTTGAAAGAGATTTGGATGACCAACTTCAAAAGGGCTAGTGTCAATATATAGTTTATATCTATACTAGCAGAAAAAGAAACTGTGCATGTGTAAAATGTTCATGTAAAGCTCAATTTTATAAATTAAAGCTTGAAACTTTACACTGGTAAGTTGTGTATCCCTCTCGGTCATTTACACTGGTCAGTGCATGAGTTGCATGGGTAGTTTGTCTGTCTGGCCAACGTCTTCGTTTTTACGTGTGTTTTTTTCGGCCAGCAGTCAATCGCAAAGACGCTTGTCGCCTAAACCTGTGTAAAAGCATAGTTTTGATACCTGTAAGACACAAAACAAGCATAATTTTGAAAAACGTCTTTGATACGCCATGCGAAGGTTGAATGAAACTGAAAGATGCCGCGCCGTAGGCATGATTGAAGCTGGTGTACGTCATACTGACGTAGCCAGACAATTTTGTGTGTACCGAAATACTGTAAACGCCTTGTGGTGATGGTACCAACAGTTTGGGACCACCAGAGACCGGCCTCGGTCAGGACGTCAACGCGTAACGTCTTATCGCCAGGATACGTACATCCGGGTCATTAATCTCCGTGAACGACTCAGAACTGCTACTTTGACGGCTAGAAGTATTCGTGGCCTTAGAAGAATTAGTCCCCGAACGGTACGTATGTCACAGGATGACCTTAGTGTTGGGCTAACTCACGAAAGAATCAATGACGGAGAATACATTTACATAAGTTTAATACAACTTTAAAAATATGTTCAATATATATACAATTATATAAAAAAACAACAAGCGAATACACAAATGAAATATGAAAAGAATGTTCTTATGAACGTTTAAGACGTTCTTAGTATTGTTCTAAATACTTAATTTATAAGACACTAAAATGTTGTTAAAGCTAAACCAATGTTGATCTATGATCTAGCGCGATAACTGTGATGCGCGAGAGCTCATGAAGATGATGATGCGCGAATTCAATGGGTGATTGTCATCAAATGCCTTCTATAAGGGTTGATGACGTGATCTAATGATGGTTAACCTCCAATGAGGTTGTGGATGACGTTCCTCCAGTGAGGACTGATAACGGGCCCACCTCGTGTCCCGGGGTGTCGATACTATGACCTGGCCCTGTTGCGCAGGTACGGGGACCGTCTCCACCGCTCGTAAACGTTATGTTGATTCTAGTGTAGAATCATCTGAAGGGCTTACACACCCTAAAGGCTTAGCTCCACTCCGGGAGGCTTATATCCTGGATGGCTTAGATCCTGGATGGCTTAGATCCTGGATGGCTTAGATCCTGGATGGCTTAGGCACATTTTGCCTGTGAGTTTGCCGTCCAATCTCTGTTCCAACAACGTACTATCGACTATTCCGGCGAGAGCTAGAAGACAATGGGTTTTATAGCAAACATCACGCCCAAATCCCTATTTCCCCCGTTCAATCCGTGACAAACGCGGCTAAATCTGCAGTATTGAATCTACAAGAGAGGCCCCTTGTACACTTTTGCCGTGTAAGGAAGATATACCCATACGTTTACATGCATTAGCACAAAACTAAACTTATGACACGGCCTCTCTGGCGGCCACTTAAAATGTGCACGCTTTTACGTGTTAAATGAATATATCATGACTATTGTGAAATTGTTTCAACTCGAACAATATATTTGGGTGTACCTGATAACTTACAAGAGCTATGTACAACCAGTATACTCTACTGGTGACATTTTGTGACAACATCTCCCCACTTAAAGAAAGTGCTACACTTTTTAAAATTCAACAAAATGATAATTAATATTTACACGTTAAGAAATTATTAATTCTTCTTAGCAACTGACCAGTCAAAACGTACAAGCTGATCGCTCATCCACTGCAGTTATAATCTAACTATAATATGTAATTACAATTTCAACACTATTTTACAATGGTACACTACACTGCAATACACTATTATATTAAACCGGTGATTATGTGCGGCGACTTAAATAGTCTGCCCCAATATTGTCCTTTCCTCGGATCGCTTTAATTTTCATCCGGTAAGGCTGCAGAGTCAGTGCCCACCTCATTAACCTACTGTTAGCTACCTTTGCTTTATTCATATAAGCTAACGGTTGGTGGTCAGTCTCCAAGACAAATTCCTTACCAAAAACATACCGGTGGAATTTACTGACACCCCACACTACTGCAAGACACTCCCTTTCGATAACAGAGTAGTTACATTCCCGGGGTAATAGTTTCCGACTTGCGTAAGCCACGGGAAGACTACACCCATCTTGCTCTTGCAGTAGGACTGCACCCACCCCGATATCGGAGGCATCCGCTCTGAGGATAAACTCCTGGTCAAGTTCAGGTAATTTTAGTATTAGGGTTTTGACCAGACTCCCCTTTAAAGATACAAAAGCTCGCTCCTGGCTTTCCCCCCAAGTTATACTATTGGGTTGACCTTTCTTTGTTAAGTCTGACAAAGGTGCAGCTATAGCCGAAAAGTTTGGAATAAACTTCCTGTAAAAACCCGCCAACCCTAAAAATGACCTAACTTGTTTCTTTGTCTCGGGTCTTGGTGCTTCCTGAATTGCCTTGACCTTGTCGGGGTTGGGTTTCAATTTCTGGTCCCTCCCGACAACATGACCCAGACACTCTATATCTGCGTAACCTATGTGACATTTGCTAGGTTTTGCAGTCAGTTTAAACCGGCGTAGCCGTTCCAACAGATTACGTAGAGCATTAATATGGTCGTCAAATGTTGTTGTAAACACCAGGATGTCATCTACAAAACTGTCTGAGTTGGACAAATCCTTCAGGACCTTCCTCATCAACCTACAGAATGTTGCTGGGGCGTTGACGAGCCCAAAGGGCATGACCTTGAACTTAAAAAGTCCTTCCGAAGTTTCGAAGGAGGTCATCTCTTTAGCTCGGTCTGAAAGTGGGACTTGCCAATAACCTTTACTGAGGTCTAACTTGGAGAAATACGAATATCCCGCAAGTTTAGAGAATACCTCCTCAATATTAGGCATTGGCTCGGCATCAAAGATGGTACGTTTATTGATCTGCCTAAAATCGATGCAGAATCGAATTGACCCATCTTTCTTCTTAATAAGTACGACTGGGGATGAAAATGGGGCGTTTGAAGGTTCGATGACACCCAATTTCAACATGTCTTTCACCTCCTCATCAACAATTGATCGGGAGTGAAATGGAATGGGATACCCCTTAATTCTAATTGGTTCCCCTGATGTGAGGACAATATCATGTTGCACTCCATCTGTCTGCCCCGGTTTTTCGGACAAGACATCCTTAAACGCTGAGAGTAAACTACCAACCTCTCGTTGCTGCTCTACACTAAGCATGTCCGATATGTCTACATCGGCTGCTGTCTCCCTACCTACACTAGTGGGAAAATACATGGGACTAGTGTCCTCACTACTGTCTTCCTCACTATCCTCAATAACTGCAACATTAACTACGGTTAATAACCCTTGTTGCACATTATCGGTTCTACTGATATACTCTTTCAGCATTTTCGCATGAAAGGTCTTTAACTTTCCGTTTATCTCGATACGGTAATCCATAGTGTTCACTATCCCTCTAACGTAAAACGGACCTTTCCATTGTAATAACAACTTGTTATTGTCGGTCGGGAGTAACAGTAACACCTGGTCACCTATCTTAAACTTCCTAGCTCTAGCTTTCTGGTCATAGTACCGTTTATACTTGGTACTTGCCTTAACTAACTGACTTTGAGCTATCTTACAAGTCTCCTCTAGTTTCTCCTTAAGATCTAAAACATACTGATATGTAGTCTTAACCTCATCACTATCTACTTTATCTGCCCACATCTCTCTAAGAATCCTCATGGGACCTCTAACTGACCTTCCGTACAATAACTCAAACGGAGAAAACCCTAAACTTTCTTGTGGAACCTCTCTAAATGCAAACAACAAAGCATTGAGATACTTGTCCCAATCTTTGGGTCTCTCTGTACACATACGCCGTAACATTTGCTTTAACGTCCCGTTAAATCGTTCGACTAACCCGTTACACATAGGGTGATATGGTGTTGTCATGATTTGACGCAAAGACAATAACCTGCTTACTTCAGCCATAAGTTCTGACGTAAACTGTGACCCACAATCAGTCAGCATTTCCTCTGGTACACCTAGCCTACTGAATATATCAACTAATGCCTCCGCTACTCTCTCAGTTTCAATTGAGGGCAATGCCACTGCCTCCGGATACCTAGTTGCATAGTCGACCATGGTTAAAATGTACCTATTTTTCCTATCCGACACTGGAAAAATTGGTCCCACTATGTCTACGGCTACCCGCTTAAATGGTATATCTATCAGTGGCATCTGACCTAAATGTACTTTGGTCACTCGACCTTTTGGTACTGTCCTTTGGCATACATCGCAGGACCTACAATACCTAGTTACATCTCCACTAACGCCTGGCCAATAAAATTCTGCCAATACTCTATCTGACGTTTTCTTTACGCCTAAATGACCTCCTATAATTGACTCATGAGCTACCTTAAGCACTGTCGTTCTATACTGGGTAGGTACCACTAATTGGTGAAACTGTCTACTACCACTATCTTCAAATTCTCTGTACAATAACCTATTCTTATGTTCAAACTTACAACTACCGGACCCTTTATACTTCTTCACTACACCATCCTTGGCCTTCACTTTATAAGGCTCTAACGACTCGTCTTGAGTTTGTGCTTCTATAAACTCCGCTTTGGATATGTCACCTATGGCTGCAGGAACCTTTAATTTTCTATAAGCCTGAGCTTGCTTCTGAACCTGCGCTCTAGTCTCTACTGCATTACTTATGCTACTTCTAAAATCGGACATTACCGGAAGTACTGAACCTTCTATGTTCCCTATCGTTATATCATACATCGGGTCGTCCATACATAGTGCCTCTGTAGTCCCTTTAAAGAAAGGTGTATCTACATCTATTCTCGCTATTGGCACGTGTTCTACCGACTTATTTAACAACATACACGGTGCCTGTTTACCTACTAACTGGTCATCCGTAACTAAACTACGCCTAACTACCACACCTGTACACCCTGTATCCCTCATTACGTCCGTGCCATTCACTCTACCATCTGCCGTTGGAAGATTTGCGTACGGAAAGAGACATGTTCCGATCTTCGCCATTGCACCATCCGCTTTAACACAACAGCTACTACTCTCGGTTTTAATAACCGGACTATTACTACCTCTACCTCTACCTCTACCTCGGTTTTGACCACCTCTACTTCTACCGAAATTCCCTGGGTTGTTAAAACCTTGGTTCCGACTCCCTCCATTGTTGTCCACTCTACTATTGTCACTAAAATTGTCTACGACAGCGGACACGTTTACCGCTTTCCTACACTCATGTGAAGCATGATTCCCATTACAGTGACGACAACGAATAAAAGGTCTCCCTATGTTACCACTATTGCTACCTCCTCTAGCACCCATCGAACTACCTCCACCTCTATAGTTTCCACTCTGGCCTTTTTGTTTATGACTATGATCATTCCCTTGCCTATCCCTAAAAGTTCTGTCTTTCGACACTACATTATGAGCTCCACCTCTAGCCTCGGCAAACTGATCTGCTTGTGTTGCCATTTCATCTACACTAGTTAGTTTTCTTTCTTTTAGAAATAAGAACAGATCTCTACTACAAACATTGAATAGCTGGTCCCGCAACAAGAAATCTATGAGGCCCTGATAAGTCTGCGCTACCTTCCCTAACTCTAACCACCTATCTAAGTAATTTCTAGACCTACTAATAAACTGAATAAATGATTCGCCTTTCTCAGGCAGACAAGCTCTAAACCGCTTTCTAAAACCTTCTTCAGTTAACTCAAATCTCTTTAAAAGAGCATCCTTTAACTTGTCATAGTCAAGAGCATCTACACTAGGCAATCGAGAAAATACGTCTAAGGCCTTGCCTCTCAATAACGCACTTAAATGAACTGCCCACTTAGCTTTGGTCCATTCCTGTAACTCAGCATAACGCTCGAACCGTAACAAGTAACTGTCCATGTTATCGTGGTCAGCATCAAAGTATGGTAACTTAGAACCTTTTAACTTCCCAGAATAACTACCTTTCTCTTCAGTTTTACTATCCTTACTATGTGCCTTAGCCGCTTCCAACTCTAAAGCTAACTTATGCTCATACTCTTTTTGCTCCCTCTCCATCATTGCATTAGCCTTAGCTAGTCTACCATCTGTTTCGAACCTCTCATGTTCTAACGCTTGCTTCTCCCTTACTAATCTACTTTCATCATCTCGCTTCTCTTTAGCTAAACTACCTTCTAATTCTAACTTCTCTGTGGCTAGTCTACTTTCTAATTCTACCTTCTCTTTAGCTAATCTACTTTCTACTTCTAACCTATCTTTATCAGCTTCTAGCTTCTCTTTAGCTAATCTACTTTCTACTTCTAACCTATCTTTATCAGCTTCTAGCTTCTCTTTAGCTAATCTACTTTCTACTTCTAACCTATCTTTATCAGCTTCTAGCTTCTCTTTAGCTAATCTACTTTCTTCATCTCTTTCCTGCTTTGCTAATTCTCTTTCCTTAAGTCTAAATTCCCTTTCCCTAGCCTGTTCGTCTTTAACAAAGGTTCTAAGCTCCTCTCCAGCATACCCTAACTCCTTACCCATTTCCGTAAGATCCTTCATGGACGTCATGGTTATAGACATTGTGGACTACACTATACAATATTACAATACACACGTCACTAATAATCCTACTCAACTAACTACTACTGGCAAGTCACTGTGTCCTCAGTAAATACCTGGGCATCATCATAGGACAAGTTACATACACATTTGTACTAGCGCTAACTACTAACGGTTATGTATAGATAGTATCTAGCTTCCACAAACATATATACTACATAAAATATCTATATTTGATATTAGACATAAACCTTAAACAATCATAGAAATGTGTATGACATGAACATATTTATTTACTTCTCCCATCAATATAAGTTTACTCGAGTGTCACAACATGAGTAGAACGTCTTGTTCGCCAACCTGATTGGATACTATTGGTATATCAAGGGAGGTAAAACAAATTATTTAGCAAAAAATGCCTCAGACCCACTCGTGTAGACCACTGCGACCTCGCGCCAAGGAAAGAACGGACAAAACAAAAGTTTGGACTCACCCTACCCTTGTCGTGTCTTGACTTGTCTTCCAAGCTTTGGCCGTGATCGTCGACAGTCGCCTTGATGGATCAGAGGGTGGTACACAATTCTAAAATAATAAGTAGAGATTTAGTATATCATAATAAAGATCACTTATTGATTCTTTCCCTTCGTAGTCGCCCAAAATCCCACTACTCTGAAAACCAGTTGTCACAGGATGACCTTAGTGTTGGGCTAACTCACGAAAGAATCAATGACGGAGAATACATTTACATAAGTTTAATACAACTTTAAAAATATGTTCAATATATATACAATTATATAAAAAAAAAACAAGCGAATACACAAATGAAATATGAAAAGAATGTTCTTATGAACGTTTAAGACGTTCTTAGTATTGTTCTAAATACTTAATTTATAAGACACTAAAATGTTGTTAAAGCTAAATCAATGTTGATCTATGATCTAGCGCGATAACTGTGATGCGCGAGAGCTCATGAAGATGATGATGCGCGAATTCAATGGGTGATTGTCATCAAATGCCTTCTATAAGGGTTGATGACGTGATCTAATGATGGTTAACCTCCAATGAGGTTGTGGATGACGTTCCTCCAGTGAGGACTGATAACGGGCCAACCTCGTGTCCCGGGGTGTCGATACTATGACCTGGCCCTGTTGCGCAGGTACGGGGACCGTCTCCACCGCTCGTAAACGTTATGTTGATTCTAGTGTAGAATCACCTAAAGGGCTTACACACCCTAAAGGCTTAGCTCCACTCCGGGAGGCTTATATCCTGGATGGCTTAGATCCTGGATGGCTTAGATCCTGGATGGCTTAGATCCTGGATGGCTTAGATCGGATGGCTTAGATCCTGGATGGCTTAGATCCTGGATGGCTTAGATCCTGGATGGCTTAGATCCTGGATGGCTTAGGCACATTTTGCCTGTGAGTTTGCCGTCCAATCTCTGTTCCAACAACGTACTATCGACTATTCCGGCGAGAGCTAGAAGACAATGGGTTTTATAGCAAACATCATGCCCAAATCCCTATTTCCCCCGTTCAATCCGTGACAAACGCGGCTAAATCTGCAGTATTGAATCTACAAGAGAGGCCCCTTGTACACTTTTGCCGTGTAAGGAAGATATACCCATACGTTTACATGCATTAGCACAAAACTAAACTTATGACACGGCCTCTTTGGCGGCCACTTAAAATGTGCACGCTTTTACGTGTTAAATGAATATATCATGACTATTATGAAATTGTTTCAACTCGAACAATATATTTGGGTGTACCTGATAACTTACAAGAGCTATGTACGACCAGTATACTCTACTGGTGACATTTTGTGACAACGTAATAGTTTGGTTGAACGAGGCATACGTCCACGACGTCCACCATACGTCCTGTTCTCCAGCAACGTCATCGTGTAGCACGTTTTGCCTGGTGTAGACGACACATACACTTCACGCAACAGGACTGGGCACGTGTTCTTTTCACGGATGAGTCATGATTCATCTCGACAGCAGCGACGGTCGTTCTAGAGTGTACTGTCGTGTTGGTGAACGTTTCCATGACAGTTGTGTGAGTCAACGACGTCCATTCGGCGGAGGTAGTGTCATGGTGTGAGGTGGCATCTCATCCCGTGGAAGAACAGCTCTTGTGACGAAATCATATGGCCTCACGTCTTTCCATTTGTGCACCAATGTAACGCCACGCTGCAACAGGATAACGCTCGCCCGCACGTTGCGCGGGTCGTCACCGACTTCTTGATCCAGAACAATGTGAATGTGCTGCCCTGGCCTGCAATTTCACTGGATATGTCGACTATAGAACACGTGTGGGTTGAGATGCAGCGTCGCTTACGTCGCCTCCAAATACCTAGATAAAAATCAATTTAAGGGGCTTGTGCGTGTTGCCCGTGCCACGGGGCGGAAAATACATACAGCAAATCTGCCACGATTCAAAACACTGGCGTGGTTTCTTTCAGTTGAATATTGGATACCAAAACAGATAGATCTCACATGTAGGGAGGGTGGAATTAGTATTATGAAAATATTTATAAATTTATCGTATTTGTTTATATCATGTCCCTCCTTCTAAGTCAGATTTTTTCTAATGCTTTCCGTCTGCCTTGCCTGCCTGACATGCATGTCTGCCTCCTGACCGCCCGCCGGCTTGTACGACTATCCGCCCAACTGCCCTCATGTCCGCCCGTCACCCCACTACTCCGTCCTTCTGCCCACGCCTCACCTCACCCCCACCCCCCTCCCAATATTTTTGGGTTGCATATAGAAATTGCAGTGCCTGTCCGTCCGGTATTTCGTGTCCGGCCCGTAACTTTGTCATGCATAGACGGATTTTGTTAATACTTGCTACAAATGATCACCATGACATGTCGCGAGTAAGGCCTACACCCGTACTTCAAAGGTCAAGGTCACACTTTTTGTTTGTTTGACATCATTTTGAGTTTGTGTGAGATTTCATGTCCGGCCTGTCACTTTTTAATGCACAGTTGGATTTTATAAATAACTGCTACAAATGAACAACATAACATGACGTCGTGACGCGCGTAACACCCAGACTAGAACTTCAAATGTCAATGTCACAATTTAACTTTGTTTGACGACAACTTCAGTCTGTTTGAGATTTCGTGCCCGGTCTGTAACTTTGTCACCTATGGATAAATTTCAAAAACACTTGACTTTGTCACCTATGTATGAATTTCTAAAACACTTGGCTCAAATCATTAGCATGACATGACGATGTGTCGCGTGTTACACCTACACCTGTACCTCAAAGGTAAATGTCAAACTTTGAGTTTGTTTGACAACACTTTGAGTCTGTATGATATTTCGTATCTGGACTGTAACTTTGTCATGAATAGATGGATTTTATAACTACTTCCTACAAATGATCAATATAACATGATGCTGTGCCGCGCGTAACACCCATACTCCTACTTCAAAGGTCAAGGTCACAATTTAACTTTGTTTGACGACACTTTCATTCTGTTCGAGATTTTGTGTCTGGCCTGTAATTTTGTCACCTAAAGATAAATTTTGAAAACACTTGGCTCAGATGATCAGCATGACAATATGAAGTGCCGCGTGTGAGATCTAGAACCTTTCCTAAAAGGTCAAGGTTACACTTTCAATTTGTTTGATATATTTCATTTCTGGTCTATAACTTTGTTTTACATAGAAGAATCCAAGGTTGAGAAATGATATTTTTGTGTATTAATTCAGGAGATTAATTGGCATGAACGATGGGATTCTGTATACATGTAGGTTAAATGAAAGATTTTCATTATGAAATTCTGCGTACATGTAGGTTTATTGAAGGATTTCCATTATGAAATTCTGCATACATGCAGGTTCATTGAAGAATTTTCATACTGAAATTCTGTTTTAATATAGGTTCATCGAAGGATCTCCGATACGAAATTCTTTATACATGCATGTTCAATGAAGGATTTCCGTTTGAAATTTTGTAAACATGCAGGCTCATTGAAAGAGTTCCATCATGAAATTCTGTATACATGTAGGTTCATTGATAGAGTTCCATTATGAAATTATGTATACATGCATGTTCATTGAGATTCTGTATACATGTACATGTAAGTTCATCAAAGGAGTTCCATCATGAGCACACATATTAATACATGAATGTCATACTTGCTTCCCCTTAGTATATTGTATCCCCTTTGGATCTATTGTGCTATATTTGATATTTTTCAGGTTACTATTTCCAAATGTCATTATATGGCGGAATTATATTCGTCCAAGGAAACCAATCTAGTGTCCTCAAAGTCTTGTCCAAGCTCTTCCTCTATACCTAACCTCTGGTTGAAATTTTATGAAACTTGCTAGGATGTATTACTATCAGGTGGATATGTGCATATTGTATTTATGTTTCAATTGGATGATTGTTTTTTACAGAGTTATGACCCTTTAATTCTATCAATTTCCAAATCCGTATTCGCGCTATTTCTCTACAACTTGTAGTTGGACATTTATAGAATTTGCTAGAATGCATCACTATCAAGAGATGTTCACATTGTCTTTGTGTTGTGTTAGATTTGTTTTCATAGAATTATGGGCCATTGAATCTGTCCATTATAAAAACCTTTTCTGTGCTATTTCTCTACAACTATTTGTTGGAAAATTATGAGACTTTATAGGATGCATCAATACCAAGTGAAGATGTGTATACTTTTTGTTTCGGTTTAATGATTTTTCACAGAGGTGTGGCCCTTACCAAATGTTTGTGTATTTGTTTTTGTTTAGTATTTGTTTTTTGTTTGTTTGTTGTTGTTTTTTTGTGAGGATGGGGGTTGTCTGGAGGATATCTGCAAAATATGGTTGAAAATCCAGGACACTTTCTGGGAGCGGAAAGCAAAAGTATGTTGAATTATCTCCCCTTTTGTATTTTTGGGATTTTTTGGTGTGTCCAGATCATATCTTCAAATATATGGAAGGGAATTCAACTTGACTGTGAATAATTACACAATTAGCTCCCATTCTGTACTTGTTTTTTGTATATTTGCTTGTCCAGTTGTCCAGAATATTATCTTCAAGAGTATGGAAATAAATCCAACGACATTTTGAGCATGGATAGAGGTCAATGTATGATTGTTTGAATGTTTGGCGTCATTGTATGCCATTGAGGGCTAACAAACGATCAGTAAACCTTACCACTGTTTCCTGGGATTTTGGAAGGTTAACCAAAACTCGAGCACACCACATCTCCTCAATTAACTGATAACTTTCCCACTTGAATGAGAGGTGAAACACGAATGATAATGAGACACAATGTCGTATATCAATTATCACGGACTGTTACCGGGCGGTCATTTTCAGCTATTTTACTCATTGTGGTGATGGCTTTGTTTTTTGTCAAAGTGTTTTAGCGTGTACATATCTCGATAACACTACCCATACATCAATGAAATTTCATATTAATGTGTCCTCATTGCTATAAACATGACTGACGGGGATGTTGAAGTTGTTTTAGCAAACTCATATCTCAGCCTTAACATCAGTGGATTGATTGATTGAATATTTAGCATCATTTTTATGCCATCGAGGGCTTACAGCCGATCAGTTAACCTAACCACTGTTTCCTGGAATCCGGAAAAGTCAACCAGTACTCGAGCACACCCCCTCTCCGCAAATAACTGATAACTTTAAATAAGCGGTGATAGACGAATAACAATGAGACACAATGTCGTATATAAATAATCACAGAGACTGTTGCCAGGCGGGGATTCGAACTTACGACTCCTGGATTGATAGTCAGATGCAAAACTAAGATAATCGGGTCTGGCTAACATCAGTGGAATTTCACACGAGTCTCCAACTATAATTAAAGCGAGTATTATGTCAAAGTCATCTTAGAATTCAGATTTCTTAAAATTGCCATAGCTTGATTGTTTTGTTATAGAAAACAGAAAATAGTGCATTTAAATTCATTTTTAGCTTGACTATTCGGAGAATGAAGGCAGCTATTCTACTCACCCGAGCTTCGGCGTCGGCGCCGGCGTCACACTTTGGATTAAGTTTTGCATTCAAATCCATATCTCAGTAACCATTGCATGTTAGAATTTTTTATAAAAGTTTTGCATGCAAGAACCTTCAAGTCTATATCTCACCAACCACTCAATATATTTAATTGAAACTTTACACATGCCTTCCCAGTCATCAACCCTACTACAATAACCAAGATAGATAATGTTTGCATGAATATATTGCAAATAATTGCCCTTCTTTAGCTTAGAATTGTTTATTAAAGATTTGCGTGCAAGTACCTTCAAGTCTATATCTCACCAACCACTCAATGTATTTAATTGAAACTTTACACAAGCCTTCCCAGTCGTCAATCCTACTACAATAACCAAGATAGATAATGTTTGCATGAATATAATGCAAATCGTTGCCCATTTTTGACATAGAATTTTTTATTAAAGTTTTGCGTGCAAGTACCGTCAAATCTAGTTAAAGATATGTGTTCACGTCCCAATCTAAGTAATAATTACATGTATTGACTTGACTTGAAAATTCACACACAAGACTTCCCAGTCATCAAACCTGCTACAATAACTAAGTAAGATAACTCTTGCTTGAATATAATGCAAATCATTGCCTTTGTTTGACTTAAAAATTGTGGTTAAAGTTTTGCATGCAAGTACCAAAAACTCCATATCTTACTAACCACCCAATGTATTTGATTGAAACTTTAAACAAGCCTTCCTAGTCATCAACCATACTACACTTACTAAATAAGATAATGCTTGCATTGATATAATTCAAATTATTGCCCTTCTTCGACTTAGAATTTGTTATTAAAGTTTTGCGTGCAAGTGCCGTCAAGTCCATATCACACCAATCACTCAATTTATTTGATTGACACTTTATATATGTCATAAAACCAACTAAATTAATCAAGTGGGGTAACTCTTGCTAGATTTCTTTTGCAAATGAGGACCTATGTTTGACTTAGAAAATTTATAACTCAGCAGTCACTACATGTTTTTTTATTGAAACTTAATACAAGGTATCATCAATACCTTGTATGTCCATCATTCGAATCGATGCATGCTTGGCAACGACGCCTCATTGATGCGACAAGTGTGCTGAAATATGCCTGGGGAATACCATTCCAGATTCTCACACGTGACAGGTCAGGTAACGTCAAAAGCTGATTTTGGAGGCGACGTAAGCGACGCTGCATCTCAACCCACACGTGTTCTATAGTCGACATATCCGGTGACATTGCAGGCCAGGGCAGCACATTCACATTGTTCTGGATCAAGAAATCTGTGACGACCCGCGCGACGTGCGGGCGAGCGTTATCCTGTTGCAGCGTGGCGTTACATTGGTGCACAAATGGAAAGACGTGAGGCCATATGATTTCGTCACGGTATCTGATGCCTGTAAGTGTGCCGTCCACAACCACAAGAGCTGTTCTTCCACGGGATGAGATGCCACCTCACACCATGACACTACCTCCGCCGAATGGACGTCGTTGAATCACACAACTGTCATGGAAACGTTCACCAACACGACGGTACACTCTAGAGCGACCGTCGCTGCTGTCGAGATGAAACCTGGACTCATCCGTGAAAAGAACACGTGCCCAGTCCTGTTGCGTGAAGTGTATGTGTCGTCTTCACCAGGCAAAACGAGCTACACGATGACGTTGCTGGAGAACAGGACGTATGGCGGACGTCGTGGACGTATTCCTCGTTCAACCAATCGATTACGTACCGTTCGGGGACTAATTCTTCTAAGGCCACGAATACTTCTAGCCGTCAAAGTAGCAGTTCTGAGTCGTTCACGGAGATGAACGTCCCGGATGTACGTATCCTGGCGATAAGACGTTACGCGTTGACGTCCTGACCGAGGCCGGTCTCTAGTGGTCCCAAACTGTTGGTACTATCACCGCAAGGCGTTTACAGTATTTCGGTACACACCAAATTGTCTGGCTACGTCAGTATGACGTTCACCAGCTTCAATCATGCCTACGGCGCGGCATCTTTCAGTTTAACTCAACCTTCGCATGGCGTATCAAAGACGTTTTTCAAAATTATGCTTGTTTTGTGTCTTACAGGTATCAAAACTATGCTTTTACACAGGTTTAGGCGACAAACGTCTTTGCGATTGACTGCTTGCCGAAATAAACAACGTAAAAACGAAGACGTTGGCCAGACAGACAAACTACCCATGCAACTCATGCACTGACCAGTGTAAATGACCGAGAGGGATACACAACTTACCAGTGTATAGTTTCAAGCTTTAATTTATAAAATTGAGCTTTACATGAACATTTTACACATGCACAGTTTCTTTTTCCGCTAGTATAGATATTAACTATATATTGACACTAGCCCTTTTGATGCTGGTCATCCAAATCTCTTTCAAGACTAATAATCATTAGGTCTACTCTAGACTACCAGTTCTACCTAGTTACAATGAACTTGTCCGTCATATTTATAAAGGCTGTCAACTTCTTTCGATAATAATTACAACCGGTTGGCAGCTTTTACATTACGTGGCAAAACTCTCTCTCTCTCTCTCTCTCTCTCTCTCTCTCTCTCTCTCTCTCTCTCTCTCTCTGCGTGAATGTGTGCGTGTGTGATATCATGATTGAGTTAAACTAGTTAATAGTTTCGTTATGTTCCATATGTTTAATTTAATAAAAAAATATGAAAACACACGTTGAATCTTCGCCCCTACTTATGACATAAAAAGTGTCCTTTTTATAAAAAATAATAATAATAAACCTAATACGATATTGTGAAACTACGTCATTCTGTTATACAGTAGAGCTTCGTTGGCTCGAACAAGGATGGCTAGAACACCACATATAGCTCGAACCACTGATCAAGTCCTGGCCGAAATCCAATTTCGATGTATATGCGTGTATATGTTCGGTATGATGTTTACCATTACTTGGCTCGAACAAAGCTTAGCTCAAACAATTTTGTCCAGTTCCGTCGGGTTCGAGCTATCGAAGTTCTACTGTAGTTAGACTAATCCAAAACATGCAACACATTAGTACTGAATCTATTATAGTGTAAAATGTATCTGCTGTTATCCAAAATACGATAAATAGTATGACGTAGTATCAAAATAGCGTATTGGGTTCATAGTTTGCGCCCAAGTAATTTACAGAAGTTTCAAGAATAAATACATATACTTTACATACATACACATCCATACACACATATATGATTACTAGTATTTATATACTATTATGCATGGATATAAATGGAATCAGATCATTCATATAAGTACATATACTAAAGTGCTATGCCTCACAGTTACATATAGTTACAAAAAACAACCGATTTTATATTATACACTTAACATTGTGTGAGCACGTTAGTAAAAATATTAAACCGAATTTCAAACGTCGTTGGCGAACGAATACTTGTTTTTTTGTGACAACATTTTTTAATGTCAGATACCGTTATTATATGGTAAGTGTATGGTAGGGATAAAAAATGAAAATGAACAATTATAAAATTGATTTTAAAAATTTATACGTCGATAAATTCTTATTTTGAAAGAAATATCAGATAGGTTCAGATTGAAACTTATTTAAAATGTTGATTTACCACAACACAAAACGAAGTATGACCAATATTAAAGCGCAAACGGTATCTGCTGGCCTAAACGTATATATTCAATAAATTAGAACTCTCAACTGTTATTGTTGATTTTGAAAATAATATAAATTATTTGCCACAGTTAAAAACTACATTATGAGATCAATAAGTTCATGAATTAAATTCTCCTCTCGGCACAATGTCAAAACTTGATTGTTACAGAAAGTTTGATTCGTTATTTTGTTATGTAAACTATATTAATTTTTAAATATATTGCATAATGACACTCTGCGTAGAAAAATGACATGTCTCAGATTATGTTCTCAAAATTTGGAAATAAAATTTAGAAGATATAATGGTATCGAATTTGTAAAGTATTTAATCAATATCAAGTTGAGTTCGAATAAAATTTGATATAATGCTGTATCAGATATTCAGATTTCCGCATGGAATATTTGGGTAATATTTCCTGGCCTCTAATTCATAAAGTAAATCCCCGTATGTATTCTGAAAACAAAAACAGACATTGTTTATATTTCTAAATTGATAAAGAAGCATATAAAAATTCGAAATGTTACTTTTATTGAAAGTTTGATAGTTTTTTTATGTCTGTAATTGTATTTGTGTTTTGTGTAGTTTACAATGCAGTACATGTGTTACGTTTGTTGTAATGTAATATATCCTACTGATGCAAACAAATTAAGTCAGTGTACTCAGAAACTTAGGGAACTATGTTTACAAATCCTTTGCCATACGCAAAAAAATTACTCAACATATAATATAGATTAGATATAGTAGACATAACAGTATTTATTTTCATGTTTAAACTCATTAGAAAGTTTTATAGTTTGAATTGACTATATTTTGTTAAAAAATAACAAGGTAACTTTTATTAAACGCCAAATTATATCCTGTTTTGTATGTTTGATTTAGAAATTATACGAATTATATATAAATTGCTTTTACTGTGTTATATAATGTATATTTCACGTGACATTTTGATTGTTAATAACTTCTGTTAGACAAAAAACTGTATAGTTTACGTCTCAATGAAAAAGTCTGTATTCTGTATTCTGTAATGGCCAAAATGCAAATATTTTGTTGATTTCACCAATAAACTTGAACTTGAATTGATGTTTACCAACTCTGTAACACATAGTATGAGGAATTAAGAAATCAGATGTCGTTATTCGTTAAAACGAATCTTGATTAGTTTTTATTTGAAAAAATGCAATGGGGAGAAAAGGGAACAATGTGAATACTGATTGGATCAACGTTATTTTCAGATTCATGTATTGTGCTTATAGTTAAAATATTTTATTATTATCACTTTAGTGATCTTACTGTTTTTATAAAAAAATGACTTACTATTGATGATCTGAGCCAAATATTATTTTTCATACCGGAGTTAAACGCTGTAACGTTTATATATCATAGGCTATCAAATAATTTATCTACATGCTTTTTTAATAAAAATGATTAAACTTGTTTTGGCATTATAAACACGCTTAACGACCTACTAGAAAGAGAAACCCTCAGCGCGGGAATCATGTTTCATTATTTAACTAAATTGTCATTTAGTGAGAAAAGTTAATAATTCTTTCTCAAGCAATACTATTGCAATTGCACTGAATTATAACATTTGTATCGAAGACTTGCCTTCACTATTTCCCTTCCAAGTATCATCAGTCATTCTCCGTGAATGGTGTTCTATGAACTCAATTGTATACTTCTTTATATAATGCCTATGTATATCATTTAGAATGGTTTATAGAGAGTATAGTCGTGAGAGAAAAACATATGCAATACAAATTTAAACTGGATAGTTGTTTTTCAAAATTTTAACTTTTAGACCGAAAAAAAGATCAGAAATTTGGAATTCTTTTTTTCTATGAATTTACCGATTGTAACGGAAGGGATAGACTGTATTTCCTTTATAACTATAGAAGAACAATAATATTTTATTTCCTCGTAATAGGTCTAGTGGGGTCGAGGGATGACTTATGAGCAAAACAGGAATATAAACAACAGGAAATATCACTGATAAGTGTCACGTGCCCCCTAAATCGTTTGTGAAAATAACGATCAATTTTATTATTATCGTTATAGTTATAGTTTGACATTTGAGAAAAAAGATTCCAATGGATTAAAAGAAAGAAGTTTTACTAAGGTTTTGCAGTAAAACTGTTCTAAATATTTATTAAATCTCATAGGGTAGACTTTATTCTGTATTTTTGTATTGAACTTTTTCTTTAATTAAGATTTTCAATTTATCATTTTCATTATAATTATAGTTTGACATTTGAGCAAAAAATCCAGTGGATTAAAGAAAAAAAAGAAGTTTTATACAGGTTTTGTAGTTAAACTGTTCTAAATATTTATACAATCACAAACAGTCGAATTTATTCTTTCAATCTATTTTTCAATATAATTATTATTATTATTGAAAATGCAGTATTTAGTATGAAAGAACATGAGAAAAAATAAGCAGTTATGGCAGTTTCAGATGATGTTGATGTCTATAAATAAGTATATGTTACATAAATTCTTGAAATCAAAATAGATAATACTGCATAGTCTTTCTTTGAGATAACATATAGTATACAAGTATGTAACATACAACATATATGTCTATGATGAATACATTAATGAAGTTATCTTATTTAGTTTTTCAATGCAATGAAGGCGGGTTTTTGTTTCACCAACGCTTTCTTTGAATGACTGTCTTAACTGATTTAAGAATGGTGATTCGACTATTCTGTAACCAGTGGGACTTAAATGTACTGCGATTCTACAGAATCCATTGCAAAAACACGGTTACCTGGAATATATTTCTGTAAACTTATATTTCTTTGAGGTACTAGTGCGAATGGCCGATTTTGTGTTGGTGAGGCGTTAGCCTGATCTCTGTTCATATGTTTTTTGTCTGTGAACTTAAAGAGCAAACATTTCTTGCTAGTAAAATAAAATAAGGATAATGTTAGAACAAACTGAAACACACTGGTTTGTACAGTTATTATATAACTTTGATACTAAAAGCAAAATATACATAAAAAAAAACAACAACAAAAACTCAGAGTTAATAAATTTACTAAAGAACCTGGAAAGTTTGCCTCTTAATTTACAAATACGAAAATGTTATATCAGAATTTTGTATATACTACATCATAATTTGTATTTTTTACATCTGATTTTGTGAAGCTGTTACAATGAAATAAAAAATTATAAAAAAGTGTCATGGAGTAACGTTTCAGACTAGACACCAACTTTCGTGATTTTTAACATTAAAGTGTGACCTTGACCATTATGTTACCTTGACCTTGACATCTGATGTAAAGGTCTGGGTATTTCTACAGGTAAATACAGGTGACAAATCATCATGACATGTAAATTACTTGTGTCAAGCTATTTTATAATCCCTGTATGTAAAACAAAGTTACAGACCAGACATGAAATATCAAACAAACAAAAGTGTAACCTTGACCTTTGAGGTAAGGTTCTGGGTCTTAACGTGACACTTCGTCATGTCATGTTATTAAGTGATAAATTGAGTCAAGCGTTTTTTGAAATCCATCCACGCAACTATGGTAAAGTTACAGACCGGACTTGTAATATCAAACAAACTCAAAGTGTTGTCGAACAAACTCAACGTGATACCTTGACCTTAAAGGTACTGGTCTGTGTCTTACATGCAACACATCGTCTTGTCAATTTGATCAGTTGAACAAAGTTAAAGACAAAGTTACAGACCAGACACAAAATATCAGATCGCAAGTGTAACCTTGACTTTTGAGGAAAGGTTATGGATCTTCCATGCGACACTTCATCATGTCATGTTGATGTCATGTCATAATTATCATGATCAACTGAGCCGAGTGTTTTGGAAATTTATCCATAGTTGACAAAGGAACAGACAGGACATGAAATCTAAAACAGACTGAAAGTGTCGTCAAAAACAATTAATTTGTGACCTTGACCTTTCAGGTACGGGTATGGAACTTAAGCACGACACATAATGTCACGCTGATGAATTGAGCCAAGTGTTTGTGAAATTTATCGATAGGAAACAAAATTACAGACCAGACACTAAATCTCATTCAGACTGAAATGTCGTCAAAGTTAAATTGTGACCTTGACCTTTGAAGTGGGTATCTTGGCGTTACACGCGACACGTCGTGATATTATATTGATCATTTGTAGCATGTATTTATAAAATCCATCTATGCATGACAAAGTTTCAGGCCGGACATGAAATATCACACAGAACCAAAGTGTTGTCAAACAAACTCAAAGTGTGACCTTGACTTTTGAGGCACGGGTGTGGGTCTCACGCGCGACACATCGTCATATTATGCTGATGAATTGAGCCAAGTGTTTTTGAAATTGATCTCTAGGTGACAAAGTTACAGACTGGACACGAAATCTCAAACAGATTGAAATAAAAGTGTCGTCAAACAAAGTTAAATTGTGACCATGACATTTGAATGGGAGTCTGTGTGTTATGCGCTACACGTCGTCATAGGTTGATCATTTGTAGCAGGTATTTATAAAATACATCTATGCATGACAAAGTTACAGACCGAACACCAAATTTCACACACACTCAAAGTGTGACCCTGAGGTACGGGTGTGGGTCCTACTCGCGACATGTCGTCATATTATGTTGATCATTTGTAGCAAATATTAACAAAAGACATCTATACATGACAAAGTTACAGGCTGGGCACGAAAAACCAGACGGAAGTACGGACCCTCAATTTTTTTTTTTTTTGGGAGGGGGGCATAAAAATGATCCACTATTCAAATTGATTATATTTTTAAATTTTAGAGCTCTGTTTAAAATTCTTTGTTTAGTATTGTGTGAGTATTTATTCACTTTTGATGCGTATAATCAGGTCGAGATTCACTCGTGCGTAACGGGATCGGTATATAGGACCACTGTTTCATGCTTTGCATGATTATCTGTTTTGTATTTTTTTTCAGTGTTATGATACAAATCAAGATAATGTTGATAATCAGAAAAAAATCATTAAAACGTGTTAATAATGCCGCAGTTTAATATTGATCAACGTAAACAAGTTGTCAGAAAGTTAAATGTTGGATCTTTAATATTGATCAACGCAATGGAGTTGTTTGGAAGTTTAATGTTGGATAAACAGTTGCTTTTCTATAGAACCTATCGCCAAAGTGTTGATAATGAAATAAGTGGATACTTTTTTATTTTTGCTGAGTATAATTTATGAACACTTCACATACTTCAATTCTAAAATAATAGTTCTGCCTATTGAGTGTTTGACAGACAACATGAAGTACAAAAGTAATGGTTGACTAGCGCTACTGAAACTATGCCATCTGAAGCACAAAAAAAGATTTCCTCGTGACATTTTGCACAATGGTTCATATTTAAAATATTCCCAAACTGTCACCGTGTGCATGTGGTATACTTATGAATATATTGAAATGTGAAAATTATAGCAAATTCGATTTCATTATTGGATACACACGGGTGTCAATTCCGATTCTCTACATTCATCACCAGTGGGATATTACACTAGCTTTGCGTCGTTTCTACCTAGCCACGATGCATCCATATGATTGGTTCCTTTACGATTTCAAGAAGGGATCGTTATCAAATGGCAACGCTAGTTCGTTGCAAGCGCCGTTTTGATAAGACGTTAGCGTTAGCTGAATTTTGTTCTTTTGAGTTCAAATAAAACGACGCAGATCTAGCATATTTTCCCACGGGTGATGAATGGAGAGTATCGGAATGGATTGCATGTGAGTATCCGACGATGATTGGATTGATAGTTATAAGCAATTTATATATTTATTGGATATTACCGTATTATAAAACATTGCAAACGCCGTTATGATAAGACGTAATCGTAAGCTGTATTTTCTTTTCTGTTCAAATAAAACGACGTAGAGCTAGCATAATTTCCCACGGGTGATGAATGGAGAGTATCGGAATGGATTGCGTGTGTGTATCCGACGATGATTTGATTAATAGTTATAAGCAATTTATATATTTGTTGGATATTTCCGTATTATAAAACATGTTATGTTTTAAACTTTAAGTAAAATATTTATTACCATTAATATATACATGTTCATCACCATCCATACATAAGTATGGCTATTATGAAAAAAGATATGACGGCAAAGCCATCAACACAAAAGCACAGTGCACACCTCACTCTCACACGCACACATGCACTCTACGAAATAGTACGTGGAAAAGCGTGGTTTATTTTTAACTATATTGCACATTGTTGTGTTTTTTTTCAGTATCTGCAAAATGTCTATATAACATGTATATTAAATTTTCAATAAGGGATACAAAATTTAATTAACTAGAAATTAATATTGCAAGAATACAAATTGAAACGATATTTAATCAAGTGAATATTGTATCTAACGACTGGAGTTCCATGTCAAGTAAATGATTGCGGAAAGCTCACACGGTATATAATGGGGAAAATTGTCACCCAATAATCGATTTGATAAAGTTTTTACCAGTCCTTGGATAAACTAAGAACAGGGTGGAAGAAACTTTCAAGTCGAATGTTAAAAGGGCATGATGGGAACATTGCAAACTACCTCTAGCACTTATTTGTAGTTTATTAGTATTTATTATTTTATTTTAAGTATTAGAATCACTTTACAATTTTCAAATACTTTAAGAAATGTTAAAAATGTTAATGTATTCCGTTAAATGCTATTAGCATTCTCTTCTGCGTATATTATTTATTTATGGTAGTACAGTCATAAGGATAGCAACCCTCATACTGGTCATATGAACGACTTGACGATCGTGACGTCGGAGTACGGTCGAAAGTCGGTACGAGGCGACGTAAAGCCAAAAACTCAGTAGAAAGTTCGAGGGAAGATAACCAAGTTTATATAGCCATCGTCACAAGGGACGATTGATGCAAAATCTACGATAATCCGGACGCGGTAGTAGTATCTTAAATACCATATTTGTGCATTTTAAAAACAGTTAGCATTCATATGATGTAAGCAATCTGAATCGCAATGTAGATTTAGATATTGATACGTGTAGGAGATAGAACTGTGTAAAAAGTGTTTATTCCATCATAGGACCTTTTTAAACCAGCTGTGTTTTTTTTACGTTGAGTTATTATCTTTTAATTGCATATATTGTATAATTGTATATTCGTGATTTTATTCTTGTAAAATTAAAATTGTTAATTTTACTTTGTGCATGCTTGTATTCTACCCTCGTGAGTTATCGGCCCTTGGTCATTTTGCTACAGTATACCGGGGCATTTTCCAGCATTTCCAAAATTAGTTTAAGATTGATAGGATCTGTCACACGTCCTTTCATACAGAATTTTATTAAACAAGTTCAGGGAAAAGTACTTTTCCTGGACGAGTTCAATGAAATTCTGTTTGAATTGTCAGCAAGTGTCAGATTCTATTTATTACATTTCCCACGTACAGATAAAAATTCAAGTTAGTAACTTACAAAGGACAGACCGTCCTCATAGGCCGAATAACCAAACTGAGATGTGTAAGTCTGGCCTAAAAAATAATTCTAACTAAAAAAACACAGTTATCGATTTGACTATGCATCTATTAATAACAACATTCATTATACTCGTCAAGCACACTTGTCAAAACTTTATTTCGACGAGTTCTTCTGAAGCTATATAAATACACGAAATAATACAAAGGTCTGGTGAATCGTCACCCATCAAAGGCGTTCAAGGTTGTATCTCGTGAGTGTTATAAAATATTAGTAATGGTTGCATTACATAGTAAACAAGGGTTGATATGTGATAAACATGACTTAAAGAAAGAGATGAGAGAGAGAGAGAGAGTGATAGAGAGGAAGAGAGAAAGAAAGGGAGAGAGATTGCTGTTGATTGTTTTGTCCTGTTTCCTTTCTCTTTATACAGTGTTTCCTATCTCTACTCTCTTCTCCTCTTAAGGCTAGCCCGGGCTTCTATCCGCATGTTAACAAGTTGGTCCTTAAGTAATTTGGACATGTTTGAGGGGGACATACAAATCGTCACTAATTAAATGGATTTTTCACAGGCATCTGTAAAACTGTCGAAATTTGAGTCTTTCTCTACATTGTTATATAATGCACTATTCAGAATTTATTTATATATTCCGAAATGCAGGTACTAAATATTGCTGCCAACACAACGTAATTGTTTCCATGGAGAATATTTTTAAAAGTTTACTGTTCACATGATGCTTGTGATTTAGTTATTTTGCTGTATTACAAAGTTTGCTCTGATTAAAAGCTTGCATATGTTTGAGAGGCCATGTTGTATTTCCATAATTTGTTTCCTATAAAAACCTAACTGCAGCTGTGCAATTTACCAAATAGTTATTGCTCCAAATAAGGCCTATGCCAGCGATGTATTACTAAATTCCCTCATATGCTTTGGACAATTCATGTCATTCTGATGTCTTCATATGGCAGCCTTCCTGGTATTATCAGAGGGGTTGTCTTGTGATGTATTATCTGCTGAATGTTGTATTATACTATATTGTGTTTGATTGATTGGTTGCATGTATTGTCATGTCTGATCCATTTTCTTTTTGTTTACTCATTTCATGTCTTCTCTAATATCAATTCTCTCAATTCGTTATTTCTCCTCACTCATGTTCTATGTAAATTAAAATGATTCCGTCGTGCCAATAAAGAAAATAATCGACACGATGGTCGTGCCGATAGCTTTGTCCTTGATATTGACCCATTTATTCCAGCCAACTCGCTCGGGAATTATCGGGTAGTTGTTTTGTTGAATTTATCGCGGAACGCGACTTAATCGACAAGAACATTTTCACTGTAAAACAAGCATTACAGAAGCTGGAAAGAACACTGCTCCAAATATTGTTTTATGTAAATTTTGTAAAACATTTCAATCTTGATAACCTCTTCCGCATTCTGGTTTATATAACTATGATAATGAAATGGCCATTATAATGTTTGGTTTTGGCGGTGAGAGACGAATGATAATGAGACACAATGTCGTATATCAATCATCACGGAGACTTTTGCCGGGCGGGGATTCGAACTCACGACCCCAGAATTGATAGTCAGACGGATAACCGGGCACGGCCTGTCAAGATAGATAAATGGAGTATAATTATGTGACTTCTTTGTAAGTTTTGTTTAGATCCAATGATAGTTTATCCCAGAACCCGGTATATCCCGGATCAGGCCATTAACCCCCTAAGAAAAACCTATGCCTGTCCCAGAGTTCATAACAATTGCACGCTTACTAAACTCTAACGTCATTCAAACTTTCATTTGAAGCAACTGACCAATCAACGTGCTCAAATGCGGCTTTCTCAACATTGCTATTTCATGGACCCAATCGGGATTGCTGGTTCCCTTCTACCGACCAATACAATGCTAACTGTGAGTTAGCAATGCACACAATGTAAACTAACACAATATCTGACGATTCAAGGACTATATCTTCGACAATTATTGTCCGATTTGGTTAGTTCAGAAAAATTTCAAAGACATAATTTTAAAGTTTTCATTTTTTACTTTGGTTGTGAAACAAGTTCTTACAACTTAGACAAATCACGATCGAAGTCTTCCAGGGAAGTACCAATACTAAGCATATGAGTAAAAAGGGTGTCTTGCTTAAGGACACCACACATAGCCGTGACGGAGGATCAAACCCACGATCCTCCGATCATGGGTTGGGTACTCTACCAATATACCACGCACTCAAAGATATTATGGCTATACAAATACTTTGTGACTTTGATTAAGATTAAGTTAAATATACGGGTACTATATTGCACAGAAAGTCATTTAAGATATTTTCATGATTGAATGGCCAGAATTTTCCGACTTGGCAGGTTCAAGAACTTATCCGATATATTATGGTTATATAAGTTTTATGTACGGCTGTCGATTATGCAGTATAGGGGTGCTTAATGAAAATAAGTTCCCACCAAGAGGGCCACAATAGCCCTAAATCGCCTATTAGTGTCATAAAAACGATAATTCAAGGACCAATCAGACATATATAATTAAATTAGGCCTGTTAAAACGTGCTAGGGTATATCACTACTGCATTAATATTGAAAAGCAACTAATGATAATACAAAGCTCATAACAGATCCATTTATCATTTGAATTGGCCCATTTCAGAGCTTTTCTAGTGATTATCGGTTTGCGAGAGTGAATATGTTTTTATGCGGTTTGGAAAAAAATAAATTTTAAAAATTTATCAAAAAAAACAACAAAACAAAACAAAAAGTGTCACATGCCCCTCCAAATGGTCTGTGAAAATAACGATATATTTCATTAAAGGTAGGGATTTAAATGTAGCCATGCATATCAAGAGTAATGGACTGACGTTACAGACTAAACACGCAATTTCATTTTGTGATTTTGTACATTAAAGTTTAACATTGACCTTTGTATAATCTTAACCTTGACATCTGTTGTCAAGGTGTGGGTATTTCTACAGGTGAATGCAGGTGACACATCATCATGACATGTATCATATGTGTAAAGGTCTCTTAAATTCCATCCATGTATGACAAGTTACAGACCAGACTTGAAATATCAAACATACACAAAGTGTTGTTAAACAAACCCAAAGTGTAGCCTTGACTTTGAGGAAAAGGGTCTGGGTATTACGTGTGACATGTCATGTCCCCTTTTTTAATTAAGCCAAATTAAATCCCTACCATATAATACAAAATTTACAGACCAGACACGAAATATCAAGCAAATTGAAAGTGTGACCTTGTCATGTTGATCAATTGAGCCAAGTGTTTTTTTAAATCTATTCAAGTAAGACAAAGTCATAGAACGGGCACGAAATCTCACACAGACTCAAAGTGTTGTCATACAAAGTTAAACTTGTGACCTTGACATTTGAAGTGGGGCTCTGGGTGTTACGCGTGACATGTCGCCATGTTATGTTGATTATTTGTAGGAAGTATTTATAAAATCCATCTATGCATGACAGATACAGTCCGACACGAAATCCCACACAGACAGAAAGTGTTGCCAAACAAACTCAAAATGTGACCTTGATCTTCGGAGGTATGGGTGTGAGTCATACGCGCAACACGTCGTCATGTCATGCTAGTGAATTTAACAAGTGTTTTTGATATGTGTCAATTGGTGACAAAGTTGCAGACCAGACACGAAATCTCAAATAGACTGAAAGTGTTGTCGAACAAGTGTGACCTTGATCTACGATGTGGGTAACTGTGTGTTACGCGCAACACGTCGTCATGTTATGTTAATCATTTGTAGCAAGTATTTATAGAATTATTAAAAAGCTAAACAATAAATCAAATCAAATCTGAAATAATGTGATATTCGGTGTAAGATTTAAAGACGATTTCTATAGTTTTTGTCACTTTTTTCCTATTGATAGAATTTATGACACTTCCTACTATTTAAGTTTAGTTCATGCAATATCAGAAATATAAGACAGCTGTTACCTTACAGATTCTCCTCATAACCATACCTCACTATGAAATATTTAGAATTGTTTACATCTAGTACTTAATTAAGACTATTATATATATGCAGGCATATAATATTAATTTTCATGGAAATTGAAATAATAAGCTTGAATTTGAGTATGATATATTGATGCAGTTAAAGTGTACAAATAATTACAAGCCTGTTTATTAAGTAAAATGTATGCTTTGAAAGACAAAAAAAAACTATCAGCATGAATATCATTATTATAAATGTAAAATTCTTTCTGAAATGAGCAAAAGTATCCTTTACATGAGGATAACTGCCAAATGTGCTTAGTTTTACTTTATAAACAAGAGCTGCCGGAGGGACAGCGTGCTCGACTAGTTGAATATTTGTCACAAAAAGTAAAAATTTGATTGAGACTGATGACAAATCCAAGCTTATAATTAGTTATCTAACTTATAAGATTGACAAAATTAAGAATGTCTTATAACTGCAATACCTTGTATTAAGTTTCAATCAAAAAACATGTAGTGACTGCTGAGTTATAAATTTTCTAAGTCAAACAAAGGCCCTCATTTGCAAAAGAAATCTAGCAAGAGTTACCCCACTTGATTAATTTAGTTGGTTTTATGACTACAAAGCCATATATAAAGTGTCAATCAAATAAATTGAGTGATTGGTGTGATATGGACTTGACGGCACTTGCACGCAAAACTTTAATAACAAAGTCAAAGAAGGGCAATAATTTGAATTATATCAATGCAAGCATTATCTTATTTAGTAATTGTAGTATGGTTGATGACTAGGAAGGCTTGTTTAAAGTTTCAATCAAATACATTGAGTGGTTAGTAAGATATGGAGTTTTTGGTACTTGCATGCAAAACTTTAACCACAATTTTTAAGTTAAACAAAGGCAATGATTTGCATTATATTCAAGCAAGAGTTATCTTACTTAGTTATTGTAGCAGGTTTGATGACTGGGAAGTCGTGTGTGTGAATTTTCAAGTCAAGTCAATACATGTAATTATTACTTAGATTGGGACTTGCACGCATATCTTTAACTAGATTTGACGGTACTTGCATGCAAAACTTTAATAAAAAATTCTATGTCAAAAATGGGCAACGATTTGCATTATATTCATGCAAACATTATCTATTTTGATTATTGTAGTAGAGTTGACGACTGGGAAGGCTGGTGTAAAGTTTCAATTGACTTGAAGGTACTTGCACGCAAATCTTTAATAAAAAATTCTAAGTTAAAGAAGGGCAATTATTTGCATTATATTCATGCAAACATTATCTATCTTGGTTATTGTAGTAGGGTTGATGACTGGGAAGGCATGTGTAAAGTTTCAATTACATACATTGAGCGGTTGGTGAGATATAGACTTGAAGGTTCTTGCATGCAATACTTTAATAAAAAATTCTAAATTAAAGAAGGGCAATTGTTTGCATTATATTCATGCAAAAGTTATCTAACTTAGTTATTGCAGTAGGGTTGATGACTGAGAAGGCTTGTGTAAAGTCAATACATGCAATGGTTACTGAGATATGAATTTGAATGCAAAACTTAATCCAAAGTGTGACGCCGGCGCCGACGCCGATGCTCGGGTGAGTAGAATAGCTGTCTTCATTCTCCGAATAGTCAAGCTAAAAATGAATTTAAATGCACTATTTTCTGTTTTCTATAACAAAACAATCAAGCTATGGCAATTTTAAGAAATCTGAATTCTAAGATGACTTTGACATAATACTCGCTTTAATTATAGTTGGAGACTCGTGTGAAATTCCACTGATGTTAGCCAGACCCGATTATCTTAGTTTCGCATCTGACTATCAATCCAGGAGTCGTGAGTTTGAATCCCCGCCTGGCAACAGTCTCTGTGATTATTTATATACGACATTGTGTCTCATTGTAATTCGTCTCTCACCGCTAATTTAAAGATATCAGTTATTTGCGGAGAGGGTGTGTGCTCGAGTACTGGTTGACTTTTCCGGATCCCAGGAAACAGTGGTTAGGTTAACTGATCGGCTGTAAGCCCTCGATGGCATAAAAATGATGCTAAATATTCAATCAATCAATCCACTGATGTTATGGCTGAGATATGAGTTTGCTAAAACAACTTCAACATCCCCGTCAGTCATGTTTATGGCAATGAGGACACATTAATATGAAATTTCATTGATGTATGGGTAGTGTTATCGAGATATGTACACGCTAAAACACTTTGACAAAAAACAAAGCCATCACCACAATGAGTAAAATAGCTGAAAATGACCGCCCGGTAACAGTCCGTGATAATTGATATACGACATTGTGTCTCATTATCATTCGTGTTTCACCTCTCATTCAAGTGGGAAAGTTATCAGTTAATTGAGGAGATGTGGTGTGCTCGAGTTTTGGTTAACCTTCCAAGATCCCAGGAAACAGTAATTAGGTTAACTGATCGTTTGTTAGCCCTCAATGGCATACCATGACGCCAAACATTCAAACTATCATACATTGACCTCTATCCATGCTCAAAATGTCGTTGGATTTATTTCCATACTCTTGAAGATAATATTCTGGACAACTGGACAAGCAAATATACCAAAAAAAAGTACAGAATGGGAGCTAATTGTGTAATTATTCACAGTCAAGTTGAATTCCCTTCCATATATTTGAAGATATGATCTGAACACACCAAAAAATCCCAAAAATACAAAAGGGGAGATAATTCAACATACTTTTGCTTTCCGCTCCCAGAAAGTGTCCTGGATTTTCAACCATATTTTGCAGATATCCTCCAGACAACCCCCATCCTCCCCAAAAAAACAACAACAAACAAACAAAAAACAAATACAAAACAAAAACAAATACACAAACATTTGGTAAGGGCCACAACTCTGTAAAAAATCATTAAACCGAAACACAAAAAGTATAAACATCTTCACTTGGTATTGATGCATCCTATCAAGTCTCATAAATTTCCAACAAATAGTTGTAGAGAAATAGCACAGAAAAGGTTTTTATAATGGACAGATTCAATGGCCCATAATTCTATGAAAACAAATCTAACACAACACAAAGACAATGTGAACATCTCTTGATAGTGATGCATTCTAGCAAATTCTATAAATGTCCAACTACAAGTTGTAGAGAAATAGCGCGAATAAGGATTTGGAAATTGATAGAATTAAAGGGACATAACTCTGTGAAAAACAATCATCCAATTAAAACATAAATACAATATGCACATCTCCACCTGATAGTAATACATCCTAGCAAGTTTCATAAAATTTCAACCAGAGGTTAGGTATAGAGGAAGAGCTTGGACAAGACTTTGAGGACACTAGATTGGTTTCCTTGGACGAATATAATTCCGCCATATAATGACATTTGGAAATAGTAACCTGAAAAATATCAAATATAGCACAATAGATCCAAAGTGGATACAATAAACTAAGGGGAAGCAAGTATGACATTCATGTATTAATATGTGTGCTCATGATGGAACTCCTTTGATGAACTTACATGTACATGTATACAGAATCTCATGATGAAACTCCTTCAATGAACATGCATGTATACATAATTTCATAATTGAACTCCTTCAATGAACCTACATGTATACAGAATTTCATGATGGAACTCTTTCAATGAACCTGCATGTTTACAAAATTTCAAATGGAAATCCTTCATTGAAAATGCATGTATAAAGAATTTCGTATTGGAGATCCTTCGATGAACCTATATGTATACAGAATTTCATTATGAAAATTCTTCTATGAACCTGCATGTATGCAGAATTTCATAATGGAAATCCTTCAATGAACCTACATGTACGCAGAATTTCATAATGGAAATCTTTCATTGAACCTACATGTATACAGAATCCCATCGTTCATGCCAGTTAATCTCCTGAATTAATACACAACATTATCATTTCTCAACCTTGGATTCTTTTATGTAAAACAAAGTTATAGACCAGAAATGAAATATCAAACAAATTGAAAGTGTGACCTTGACCTTTGAGGAAAGGTTCTAGATCTCACACGCGGCACTTCATATTGTCATGCTGATCATCTGAGCCAAGTGTTTTTTGAAATTTATCTTTAGGTGACAAAATTACTGGCCAGACACAAAATCTCAAACAGAATGAAAGTGTCGTCAAACAAAGTTAAATTGTGACCTTGACCTTTGAAGTAAAGGAGTATGGGTGTTACGTGCGGCACAGCATCATGTTATATTGATCATTTGTAGGAAGTAGTTATAAAATCCATCTATTCATGACAAAGTTACAGGTCAGACACGAAATATCATACAGACTCAAAGTGTTGTCAAACAAACTCAAAGTTTGACATTTACCTTTAGGTACAGGTGTAGGTGTTACACGCGACACATCGTCATGTCATGCTAATGATTTGAGCCAAGTGTTTTAGAAATTCATACATAGGTGACAAAGTCAAGTGTTTTTGAAATTTATCCATAGGTGACAAAGTTACAGACCGGGCACGAAATCTCAAACAGACTGAAGTTGTCGTCAAACAAAGTTAAATTGTGACATTGACATTTGAATTTCTAGTCTGGGTGTTACGCGCGTCACGACGTCATGTTATGTTGTTCATTTGTAGCAGTTATTTATAAAATCCAACTGTGCATTAAAAAGTGACAGGCGGGACACGAAATCTCACACAAACTCAAAATGATGTCTCAAACAAACAAAAAGTGTGACCTTGACCTTTGAAGTACGGGTGTAGGCCTTACTCGCGACATGTTATGGTGATCATTTGACAACGTTACGGATCGGACACGAAATACCGGACGGACAGGCACTGCAATTTCTATATACAACCCAAAAATATTGGGAGGGGGGTGGGGGTGAGGTGAAGCGTGGGCAGAAGGACGGAGTAGTGGGGTGACGGGCGGACAGGAGGGCAGTTGGGCGGATAGTCGTACAAGCCGGCGGCCGTTCAGGAGGCAGACATGCATGTCAGGCAGGTAAGGCAGACGGAAAGCATTAGAAAAAAATCTCACTTAGAAGGAGGGACATGATATAAACAAATACGATAAATTTATAAATATTATCATAATACTAATTCCACCCTCCCTACATGTGAGATCTATCTGTTTTGGTATCTAATATTCAACTGAAAGAAACCACGCCAGTGTTTTGAATCGTGGCAGATTTGCTGTATGTATTTCCCGCCCCATGGGCAACACGCACAAGCCCCTTAAATTGATTTTTATCTAGATTTAGGGCGTTGGAGGGATTTAATCGGTGATTTTGTTTTAAATTGCATGTGAAAAAAACGTACAAAAAATTGCAAATGTGATGTAAAACTAGGTGTTGCCTGGACACCTGGCTGTTGAATGCTAAGAAGGACGATTTTCTTCTATTATCTCATTTAATATCATCATAACAGTGTTAGACACAGTGTTACAATTATAATACATATTACAGCAACCAAAAATAAAACTTTACCTTGAAATTCTACTTTACGCTGTTCAAAACAGGCTTTCGGGCGACCGATTTATAAAAAGAATGCGGCTGAATGCAAAACTTTGCAGACGAATGTTCCAGTGACGTCAGTCTGTCACTAAGCATGTAGATTTCAGCCTATATTTTCACCTAAGGGAGATACTTCATCATTGAATTATTCAATATTGTTATTTTGTCATGATTCACTTTTTATTATAGTATTCAAATGATACTTTTATGAAAAATAATAGTATTTATGCTGAAAATAAAAGACTGTCTCATATTGTAGTACACTATTGTACTTTAATTCTCAGCTACATGGGTGCCTTTATGGTGTAGCAGATGTTTGCTGCAAGTGTCACTATAGTAAAAGGATATATACTAGCGGAAAAAAGAAACTGTGCATGGGTATAATATGCTCTAACTAAGGAGATATGTAAGAAATCGCAAAAAAAAATTTCAACAGGGTTTTATCTGATCTTTATTTAACACCAGCTCAATTCATATGGTTATTGCATCAGCAGCGTCTTGGATAGAGATAATTTTTAGGGACGTTCCCTAAACAAAGTTCATCTCATCAATACCGCGTATGTCCACCATTCGAATCGATGCATGCTTGGCAACGACGCCTCATTGATGCGACAAGTGTGCTGAAATATGCCCTGGGGAATACCATTCCAGATTTTCACAAGCGCACGTGACAGGTCAGGTAATGTCAAAGGCTGATTTTGGAGGCGACGTAAGCGACGCTGCATCTCAACCTACACGTGTTCTATAGTCGACATATCCGGTGACATTGCAGGCCAGGGCAGCACATTCACATTGTTCTGGATCAAGAAGTCGGTGACGACCCGTGCGACGTGCGGGCGAGCGTTATCCTGTTGCAACGTGGCGTTACATTGATGCACAAATGGAAAGACGTGAGGCCATATGATTTCGTCACGGTATCTGATACCTGTAAGTGTGCCGACCACAACCACAAGAGCTGTTCTTCCACGGGATGAGATGCCACCCCACACATGGAAACGTTCACCAACACGACGGTACACTCTAGAACGACCGTCGCTGCTGTCGAGATGAAACCTGGACTCATCCGTGAAAAGAACACGTGCCCAGTCCTGTTGCGTGAAGTGTATGTGTCGTCTACACCAGGCAAAACGTGCTACACGATGACGTTGCTGGAGAACAGGACGTATGGTGGACGTCGTGGACGTATGCCTCGTTCAACCAATCGATTACGTACCGTTCGAAGACTAATTCTTCTAAGGCCACGAATTCTTCTAGCCGTCAAAGTAGCAGTTCTGAGTCGTTCACGGAGATGAACGACCCGGATGTACGTATCCTGGCGATAAGACGTTACGCGTTGACGTCCTGACCGAGGCCGGTCTCTGGTGGTCCCAAACTGTTGGTACCACCACCACAAGGCGTTTAAAGTATTTCGGTACACACCAAATTGTCTAGCTACGTCAGTATGACGTACTCCAGCTTCAATCATGCCTACGGCGCGGCATCTTTCAGTTTCATTCAACCTTCGCATGGCGTATCAAAGACGTTTTTCAAAATTATGCTTGTTTTGTGTCTTACAGGTATCAAAACTATGCTTTTACACAGGTTTAGGCGACAAACGTCTTTGCGATTGACTGTTGGCCGAAAAAAAAAACACGTAAAAACGAAGACGTTGGCCAGACAGACAAACTACCCATGCAACTCATGCACTGACCAGTGTAAATGACCGAGAGGGATACACAACTTACCAGTGTAAAGTTTCAAGCTTTAATTTATAAAATTGAGCTTTACATGAACATTTTACACATGTACAGTTTCTTTTTCCGCTAGTATAGATATAAACTATATATTGACACTAGCCCTTTTGATGTTGGTCATCCAAATCTCTTTCAAGACTAATAATCATTAGGTCTACTCTAGACTACCAGTTCTACCTAGTTACAATGAACTTGTCTGTCATATTTATAAAGGCTGTCAACTTATTTCGATAATAATTACAACCGGTTGACAGCTTTTACATTACGTGGCAAAACTCTCTCTCTCTCTCTCTCTCTCTCTCTCTCTCTCTCTGCGTGAATTTGTGCGTGTGTGATATCATGATTGAGTTAAACTAGTTAACAGTTTCGTTATGTTCCATATGTTTAATTTAATAAAAAAATATGAAAACACACGTTAAATCTTCGCCCCTACTTATGACATAAAAAGTGTCCTTTTTATAAAAAATAATAATAATAAACCTAATACGATATTGTGAAACTACGTCATTCTGTTATACAGTAGAGCTTCGTTGGCTCGAACAAGGATGGCTAGAACACCACATATAGCTCGAACCACTTATCAAGTCCTGGCCGAAATCCAATTTCGATGTATATGCATGTACATGTTCGGTATGATGTTTAACATTACTTGGCTCGAACAAAGCTTAGCTCAAACACTTTTGTCCAGTCCGTCGGGTTCGAGCTATCGAAGTTCTACTGTAGTTAGACTAGTCCAATACATGCAGCACATTAGTACTGAATCTATTATATTGTAAAATGTATCTGCTGTTATCCATAATACGATAAATAGTATGACGTAGTATCAAAATAGCGTATTGGGTTCATAGTTTGCGCCCAACAAATTAGAGCTTTGTAAATCAGTTGGACAATATTTTTGCTGAAATTACTTAAAATGGTCATATTTATTTGTGTTATAAGAACATTGGAACATTTTCATGATTTCTGTTTGGATGACATTGTGTATTGTCTTTAAGAATGCATTAAGTAATATCTTGTGCTTAATAAGGTTGGTTGAATTCGACCCTTGAAGACTATAATAATTAAGAAAGATATAAATAAAATTACCCCGGGATGAAAAACCGGTAAATGTAATTATTTATATCAATAAAATGTTTAAATATACAATTTAAAATTAATCTGGGCTTTATCTTTATTTCATTTAAAGGATGATATCGCGTGTTTATTAATTTTAGCAACGAAATATAACAAATAAAACAAGTTGTGTAGCTACCTACAGCTTTGAATGAATCATCATCATTGATACTGGAAATTTCATTGTTTTTAATATGTCTTTCACATGTATCCTTTTTTTTTCTCTCTTTTTTTTCAGAATCATCAGGATTCAGAAGCTCTGAGCATGTCACACTGTTCTTTCAAGGGCTTATAGTATGAAATGTTGAATTTGTCATTGAAAATATGTCTGTATGATTAAACAGACGTGCCACAAACCATCTTACTCACCATTGTTTGTTTGTATTTACCTGGCACTCATGAATATTCCGTGTATATCCGTAAAATAGTTTTCGGTGAGTGACCGAACGTAAACAGCGATATAACGGTTGATAAAGCGTTGTTAAAGGGAGTATATCAGGAACTTAAAAACATTATAAATGTCTTAAATAAAATAAAATGGATAAAAAGCATCTCACTATCATTAATGAATAAAATCTGAATGTTTTTAGTGTGTCAAATCCACCATAACGTGACAAAATCGATATTTAAATTGGAGTGGTAAACTTTGAACGAAATCCCCATTTTAAAAATAGACAGCACTTAATACAGCTTGAAGTCATTAGGATTCTTTTAAAGATGAAACAATTTTTACCACGAGTAAGCCTGTACTAATTGCGGATCTAAGTCATTTCCCCCATAAATTCCTATGTTTATTAAAATCCATTATATTTCTACTGAAACATATTTATGCCCGTCCAGATTTTGTGTTGCGCACCTCTTAATTGAAATTCTGGATCCGCCCTTGCGCATAACGGATCAAATCACGCCTGATCACAAAATATGCTGCACTTTTAAGCGAGTAATCTATTGTAGTCTTAGCCTCAGGTAGTAGCTCGAATTTGGTAATCCATTTTTATTATATTTTTTTTTTGCATGTTAAAAATAGATATACTTTTGGCAATATGGGATCAAAGAGTATATATATAGGCATGTTATATTGGAAAAAATTATCATTAACTTTTTATCTTTTGATTCTGCTCATTCAATATTCTAAATTTGCATTATGTCATACTTTATATTTAATATACTCAGCAAAAATAGAAACGTCCCTCTTTGGTGTAGCTCTGTCTTTGTTTGTGTTATATGTCCAATATACATGTATGTTTTACCCTAGTAATGTTGAAAGTAAGATTATGTGGAGTTTGCCTCGTGTACACCGGGTACAGAGTGCTTAGTGCATAGAACATTCATCCCACGTACACGCTATATAACCGGTCGGCAGGTTTTCCAGTCCACGTCGTACGATTCATGCAATAAGAGTCAATTTGGAATTTTTTACTTTCAGTTTTTCAGTTTTTACCATGCCACGGATTTCTGAAAAAAGAACGCAAAATTGGGATGATAGTGGACAGTGTAACGACCATGGTGGTCATACATCAGTTTGGGTGTTGTCGCAAAAGGATTTGGCGACTTGAAGCACGTTACTGACAAACCTTGACTGTTTACGCTCTGAAGCGACCTGGTACCGAGAGACGAAGACCGGAACCAACCATTACATCACGTTTACGCACTTACGTCAACGTCGGTTGCCAGTTACAATATCCTTACCAATCAGAGTACGGAGCCAATACACTGGTCAAATAATGACACGACGTCATCGCACTGCAACGCTTTTATGGGCGCGACGTCATCTGAATTATTGGAGAATGGCAGACCATATTCACCAGTCAATATTTGACAAAGATCAATGTTTACAATTGGCCGGTAGTTTCCCCTGTGAAAAGAAGAATTTGCCAAATGCGTTTCAGGACGTCGATGAGCCGTAAAAAAATATTAAATATATACCTGCAAATGTTGGTTACATTCGTTTTTGACGAAAATTAATGCAAAAGAGAAATTCTGCATCGAACTCGATGACCTAAACGTTTCGTAACGAGCGACTGATATTTCGTGATTTTTTATATTTTGAACCCCATCGATCTCCCCCTGGTATGTATCACTATGAAAATGATCGTGCTAGCTAGCCAGATTAATGAAATATCAACCCACAAATGAATAAACTTTATATTTGTTTATGATTAATAACTATAACCTTTTCGGCTTTTCGGAAAATGTTACTCAAATGTGGAGGTACGTTTTTTTTTTGCTTAGTATGATTTGCAATAATTATGGTTGATAGTTTATTAACTTGTCTTAATTTTATTTTATTTGCAATCGAGAATGCATATTTAATGTAACCTATATATCTGTCTTTTACACTGAATAAACATCCAATCAATTTACATTGTAACACAATATGGATGTGTTTAGGAAGTTTACTCAATATAATACAAGTATATGTTATAAAACATAATGCAGAGCAAAAAAGGACTTTTGTGAAAATACGACACTATTTTAAATGGAACCTACCGTATAAGGAATGATTTGTAGTTGTATAAATGTGGGACAATTCAAGCACGAGATTCGTGTACGTAGTGTACTTACTGGGTATAGAAGAACTAGATATATATTCTATCTATAAAACACCCCTTTATACGGTAGGTTTATCTAAACATAGAATGACGTAGTTTCAGATATTATGGCGTATTTAGTCCAGTTATTTTACGGTTATTTTAGGTCAACCCGTACAAAATTGCGACATAATGTTTTTAAGGTGTTTTTTAATTAACATATATTGCTGCAGAACATTTCAAAAGATTACCGCAATCGGACAATTGGAAAGCTTATTTTTACTGGTTCAAACACACAAACTGAAAAATGTTTAAGCTTTGAAAAGGTCACCACTAACACTAGTTGTGCATAATTAAACTTTTTACCTCTAATAATGTTATTTTCTTCGATACAAATTTACAACTATAAGCAATTTTATCAGAAAAATAACATTGTAGATCATTTGGAACCTTTATTATTGAAAGTGTGCCTTTGATTATGTGAATTTACCCCACGCACTTATTATATAACTATTTATGGTTAAATTAGATAAAATGCGACATAATATTTCTAAACTGTTCTTTTTATTAACACATATTGCAGGAAAACATATCAAAATTTTACCACAATCGAACAATAGGAAAACTTACATTTATTAGTTCAAATTTACCTAACTTGAAATTGTTAAGCTTTGAAAAGGTCATCACTGGCACTAGTTGTGTATAGATCGCTGTGTTACACCTAATACTGTTATTTTCTATGATACATATGTTGTACAATAAATTTGTTATCACAAAAGTAACATATTCTAGATTATTTGAAGCCTCGATGTATTGAAAATGTGTCGTTTTAAATTACCCAACCCACCTATTTATAACTGGTTAATCTATAAATACATGTAGTTTAGGTCAAATTAGATCAATTCCAACAGAATGTTTTTCAAATGTTCTTTTTATAAAATATATTGCAGGAAAACATCAAAAGTTACCGCAATCGAACGATAGGAAAGCGTAGTATCGTTAGTTAGATTATTTTGGAGCTTTAATGTATTATACATGTAAATATGCCGTTTGAGCATGTGAAATTACCCACCCAACTATTTTATCTGTAATTATTTTATGTTAAAGCGGACACATAATGCTTATATGCTTATTTTTCATTTTCATAGGTATTTATGCAAAACATTAAAATACAGAAAGCTTTGATTTAGTTACATATTTGAGAAATATTTATTCTCTGACACACGTGTACAATTTATCATTTTAAACTTTTCATGTGACATGTAATTGTTTATGCTCCAAACTTATAATTTGTTCATCAATAAAATAACTAATTGTTCTTGATAGGAACCAATATATACGAATCCTCTGTAATTGGGGCATGTGAAATTACCCCTCCCAGTTCTAACAAGTAGATTTACGCTAATTTTAGGTAAACCGGGAAGAAAATGCAACACATGTTTCTAAGTAGTTTTCATAACATTTTGCTTCTGACTATATCGAAAGTTTACTGAAATTAACCAATTAGAAATATGTAAGTGTTAGTTCGAACTTAATTATCATCTTACTGTTAATATCATCTGAATATTCTCTCAAGAAGTCATCATTAGTTGTAAATGTATATAAATTATAGTTTCACACCATACAACTCTATTTTCTAAAATATATACATTGCATTTCATAGAAAACATTTTCTATCCATAAAATCACAAGTCTAGGATATTTCGAACCGTATTAGTACTAAAGATTTTCATTTTGGAACATGTGGAATTACATAAATTTTGTAGTCTTTGATAAAGTTTGCTGTGTGGCGGCTACAAAAAGTCGCCCTATACTTTTACCCAACTTTGGTATTATTTCTGTTGCCTTGGAATGTCGGAGTTCATTCAGTGATCTCCCGGAAGTGTCGTGAATGTTTGCAAGTATGATCTTCACAACATTTGCTAATTTTGTTTCACAATCATTAATATTTAAATATTCAGACCCTATGGCAGTATTATGAATTAGAGAACAACAGTGTCAGGTTGCAATATGATATTTTCTGTATAATTTTGTAAATACATTAGTTTGTTGGGGATTTTATGTAAACATTGATAACTGTAGTTTTCATTTTAAAGGAGTATGGATTCGGTACACTTTATGCGTAAGTTCCTTCCATATTAAAAGTTGGCCCGGTAGTTGTCGTGTACTGTATGTAATATGTCATGGTGTTGTGCTTTCACTACACCAGGAAAACATAAATTATACTTTTGTCATCTTGCTGCCTTCCGTAAGTGTCCGTTAATTTTATTCATCTTGTCCATCGCCATTACAACATGCAGTGCAGTGCTGTATTCAGATTGAACGGCTATGATATTAACGTGTTGGCCGTAAAGCGACAGGATAAAAGTTCAATGTTTCACTGGATCTTACTACTATCGAGGATTTCAATACGGTAAATGTGTTATTTGTTGTTTTTTCATGTTTTTTTCGCCTCACCAGAATGACAAAATGAGATGGCACATAAATGTATACTATGCACAATTATGTCTCAATGGAGTACGTTACAATGTAAATGTATCTGGTAAGGTTGTCGTTTTGGGAATAATGTGGTTCATATAGCCACACTCTATTGTGCTTTCAATTTGTAAATGGCCCTAAAGAAACACCAACATTATCAAATATTTAGATCGTTGGTATACCTGCGGATCCTTTCTCGTTCTCGACGATAAGAAAAATGGGACCTTGTATAATCTATCATTTGCTCACTCTTATAGATACAATGAATCTTCTAGCAATTTTGTATACAGTGTATGAAATTGACTATTTTTGCTATAAATATTGCACCCTCCGATACATGTTAAGGTACATTTTGGCGTATATATTGGGGACATGTTCCTCATATTTATTATTTATAATAACTTGGCCATTAGTACGATGGCGATTGATTACAACGAGTATTTATTTTACAAATTAAGTAATTGAGTCGAGAAATAATATTCATAATAAACTATTTTATTACTTATTTTATGCGGACATCATAAACTTAAGAGCTTTAACTGTTGCCATTGTCGCTGCTACTGCTAATGATAGCGACATATTTGTAAATTTAAATTCTTGTTAATTGATCTTTATATTTTTTTCAATAGTTATTAAAATAAAAAACGAAATTTCTTAGTGGAAAAATCACTGTAAAGTATTGGTGGACTGGTTAATTTATTCTGCTCAATGTCAATAAAATAGCTTTGTCAATAATTTGTGGATGTAGTAAGAAATTTTTCTTTGAAATGGGTAAATGTCATTAACACTATTTTTAACAGTATCAACTTTCAAGGTAATATTCTCTCAACAAGTATTTCAGATTAATAAAATAATATATTTGATCAAATTTTAGTCAAATACCAAGAACAATTCTGGTTGCAGATTTGTCCTGATGATGTGGTATCCTTACAGAACTAAGTGGATTCATAAGTGTTTTACAAGATTTGCAGAGTTATGACGGTCATAGTATTTCACCTACTACACACCACAGTTGATGCAGTAGGTATCCGAAGTTCGATAAACTATCTGCCGTTTGGATCGCCAGAAATGGTTTTATGGTTCATTAATGAATTTTTTCATATGTCAAATCCACATCAAAGTGAAAACAATTGATATTTAAATTGGAGTGGTTAACTTGAAACGAAACCCTCCATTCTAAAAACAAACAGCACTGTTAAAATAACGATATATTTTACGATATCAAGAGTTATGGATCGACACGCAATTTCATATCTTTTATGTCAAAGTGTGACCTCGACATATGAAAAATGGAGGCTCTGGAAGCAGTATCGATCGATTATTAGATTATCGACTTGGTAGCTATAGAAACAGAAATGCACAATAACCGGTAGGTTGACCAGATTGTTTTCATTAAAGATTGTGCAATGAAACCTTGAGATTTTAAAAAAAGTCCTCAAATGCTCATAAAAATACATGCATATATTGAAATCCTATAAATGTCACTTTTTTAACACCAGTGATGTCTTATTGCAGTATATGCTATGCCAACTTTTGCTTTACTCATCTGCAGCAAGAAATCACAACCACTATGAACCATTATAAATATTTCAAAACCAAAAATCAAATAAGACTTTTCATAAGCGTAAGAATCCAGTTACCGTGGGAAAAGTGGCTTGATAGTGTAGCGAGACGTTAACTCTCCTTGCTGAACGGATTTCATTACATTTCATTACTTCGTCAATTGTGAGATGAGGTCGTATTAGACTAGCAACGACTATCGAAATATTTCATATCGAATGTTCAAGACTAGCCAGATCAAAACGTCAATCCCAGCAAGTGTGTCAGTTTCTTGTGGAAGGAGAGCAAGACTCGATTGTTTCCAGTAGTATAACAGGATGTCATACGACAAGTATGTAATTCAAATAGGCTTAAACGAACAAACATAACGTAACATTTTGAAAACATAGTTTATTGACGAGTCATTAATAAAGATCGAACAAAGCTTATTTCAGTTGTTTAGATTTAAATAGTACTTGGCAATGAACTATCTATAACTTTTACAGCTCGTTACACGAAATATTAATGTCAAGTTTGCTTAACAAAGCGGGATATCCATGGTCAAACGTCTTCCGGATGCTGTGCTGTCAATACGTTAGTGGTAAATGAGAACAAGTAGTATACTGGCAATGCTTACTAACACGGCGATGTTGAGAAATACTGGACCTGGAAAATTAATATACATTAACGATTATAGTCGTTCAACTATATATTATATGTTTTATATCTATAGTAGCTAATATATCTTATAAGCCGATTGGCAACTGTATATTATCAACATAAAATTATAGTTCACTCCTGAACGCGTCATGTATAACAAGAATACTTCAATAGGCTTCTTATTAAAACTACCATTGATATTGAACTATACAAACAACCGGGTAGCAATAAATATGTAACAAAAGTACAAATGGTAAATGCTGGAACTCTGAAGTTAATTGCTGAAAAGATCAAAGGACCATCAGTCAGTAACAAATTACCGATTCAGGCAATGCATAAAAAGTACAGTAAGTTTCATTTCAAACAGCTTTAATCTGTGGAAAGAGTCGGTGTTTGCAAGGTTGTTGACCTTAAGCGTAATGTAATACAAAGAAACATGAAATAATGGACAGACGAACGAACGGGCGGACAGGTGCCATTTCAATATTCCAATTTTCTTGGAAAAGTGGGGGGTAATAAGCTAGAACAGTCATCGGATTCCAAATGTTATATGTATTATCGGCTGTCAAAGAGCAGGATAACTATGATAAAACAGTTTTATTTATTTAAATACCGTTTAGCGGAAAATATTGTGACAATTTTGTTCGATATATTTAAGCTTTATTATTATGACAGTGTATATTTGACGCGAGAATTTTATTTGAACCAGTGTAAACTAATACAAAGCGGAAATGCATTTACCTTGGTTAGCTGCCTTTCCTTGAAGTGCCTTAAGTGGAGAAGAACGAACTCGAATGTGATCTGTTATCTGTAGGTGTTTTAATGAATCATCGACATCATAATTTGTGTTTCTTCTCCTCCTACCTACTGCTGGACAAGTCTGAAAATAACATATGTGTGCGATACATCCCACAATACATCATCACCGTCTACCACAACACCGAAATCATAGATTACATCACAGAACAGAGGTCTTGGGTTCAAAGTACAGTACAGTCCAAATCTTTATGAGGAAGTTATCAGTGTCTTGCGAAAAGGTTGTGTTTTAAATCGAATGTTTGGCGTCATATGTCATCGAGTGCAAAGGTCAACCAGTACTCTAACACACTCGTCTTTGCATACACGAAACTTATAATCATAACTTTCCTACTTTGAATCATCGGTTAGAGACAAATGACAATGATACGCAATTACGTATATTACTCAAAGATAATGTGACCTGGCCGAGATTTGAACTAGAACGTCTACTTAGATAAATAGCGAGAAGCAGTATTGATCGAGCTAACCAGGTCCGAATGTATTACTAATTACAGATTTAATACTCAATATTCTAGGTTTTAACGGAGCTATAATGGTACATCAAGTAATTAAAGCATTATCTGACTGGTATTCTTAGGACACTTAAATTTTGGTGGTGGTTACAATATGCGACATGTCATTGCTGCATGAGCCAACAATTACATAAAGATTCGACCTTAGCCATAACTCTTCTCTTTTATGTACAATTCAGCAATTTAAATTGCCCCCCTCTCGAGCCCACTCTATGTTAGGCAACACACAATGTTTATTTATGGATAAAAAGTGTATAACGGGATATGAGCATGCCTAAATAGGTCGACACAAATCTGATGCCGAAGCTATTGCCATGGCTCCTATTTTTCTTTGGAGGTCGGAACTTAAAATCGTGTTTAGTATATACTTACAAATGCACAAGGAGTAGCCGTTGGACATACTAGCAGATTACACACTATGTATATGTCATCGCTGTCATAAAACTTGAACACGTAGAAACTAGTAGAATACTTCTTTCTGTTATCCGACGATACAGCAGCAGATTCGTTAAAGCTGAGGACTAAACTATCGTCATCAGTACACCTGAAAACAAATGAATGCGGATTCACATCAGTATAAATGTACGATATGAACAATATTTTAAAAGAAGGGCATACATATTGCAATAACGATAGGTGTCCACACAATGCGGTCAGGTGGTTTAAACCCATCGATAAATATTTATTGAACACATTTGTTCTTTGTATAGAAGTAAACAACTTGAACGGAGTCGCAAGTTGAAATACATGTAGTTCTTTAAACTGCCCTAACACTAAAAGCATTTGAAAAGACGAAACCAGATTGAGATTTATTTCATTTGAACTCCGACACACGTGCCCCTCATTGATTTCACAATATATAGAATAAGAGCTGTCGGAGGGAGAGTGCGCTCGATTATTTCGATGCTGTTCTAAAACAAACTTTTTCAAGAAATAAGTACTAAAAATGGAAGTCAATTAAAACTCAGGGGTATTAAAATTAAGCTATAATTATTGCTGGTCTGTTAAAATTAAATAAACAAAATAATTCACCAAAACTATTTTTCATGAAAATAGATAATTTTACCTGTCAATTACTATTCAATATAGCATTGCAATACTTTCGATTCAACCAAATGAATCATAGAATGATTTTAAAGCACGCGTGGAAGGAAATGAGTGATGGAGTGTAGAGGTTTTTCGGCGTAACAAAACAAAATGTGCAATTATGCCATCAGGAAGGTCGATTCTAGGCTCACTATCTATGGACACAGTTATGGAACACACATCTAACTAATATGCATGTCTATTCTCTCATCGACGTCTGCTCTGGACAGTATTCGGAATGATGCCACAGTAAAGTACACATTTATCCTACCCTGCTGTGATGTTCAAACTATTGATGACAAGTTGACGTCTTAAAAAAGATCGTGGTCAA